>NNCF01126342.1:547816-736719 GCA_002313205.1 Laupala kohalensis | reverse complement strand
TTATTAAAAGTTCCACAATCTTCAAATTATATTTTACGTTTATTCAGTAAATTTTTTCCAATATTTAAAGGTCCTTACATCATTAATGAGATTAGAAATAATGTAACAGAATTAAAGAATGAAAGAAATGAGATCATTGGAAAATATAATTTTTTCAATTTAATTCCTGTTCCAGATTAAAAGAATTTAATTGTTTACTTACGTAAATTAAAAATGTAAATTTCTCTTTGAAAAATCATTGAATAAAACAATTGTAAATAATGTATAAAAAATAGGTGTAAAACTTGTAAAATTTATGTGTAATATAAGGAATTTATATAATGATGTAATACTAAATGTTTCATTTATTTTTTATTGATGTAACATTTAAGAATATATTGGCTCAACCCATAAACGTTAAAAAACCACTTAAGAGTTAATAAAAAATTGTTAATGAAAAGTAATAAAGTAGTATTAAGTTAATATTGGCACAAACCCTAATAATAATATAAAAAAATAATATGAATGACCAAAAGGAATAATGATATTTGTTTATTTCAAGAAGAAATATTTTAGTTTTGAAAGAAATTAATGTATAAGTTGGGAGAATTTGTAAAAACTTATGTTTATTTATGTTATCTAAAACTAATGTCATAGTTTTGCAAACATTAATGTATCAGTCTAGAAAAATTTGTAAAAGTGATTGGAAGAAGTGCAACGGTACTCAAGAGACAAGATGCGTGTGACAGTGTATTGCAAAAGTGCAAAAGACGCTCAAGCAATATGTCGAGCATTAATTAGTTTCAATCAGTGTAGTGAAAGCTAATTAAACTCTGGAGGAGGGGTATGAGACATCTCAAATATGGCTTCAAATAGGCGCGAGTGACGTCGCCAGCCAATGGAAATTTATTCCGCCCTGGTGGTCAGAGCGTATGGCTACGTAAAGTGAACCCTACTTTTTAAAAAGCTTACCTCACGCGAGTTGATAAGTTCTTATTCTCGGACAGTTACGAGAACGAGAGATATTAACTTCTCAATACGATAGTATGTGATTCTATTGGGAAAGTAGTTGCGAGAACAACTCGTTGTATATTGAACTTTCTTTAGAGTAAAGACTATGAATTGTTAGAAAGTCATATGCTTTCGAGTAATATGATATGAAGAAAACTTTATTTCATCATTCTTCATAATTACTGAGTGTCAGTTGAATCGAGGCATCACTAGTATGAACGGTTTCCGAAGAAGTCTGAACATCCTGGTACGAGGTCAACGCTTCAACATCAAGACGTAAAGGTATTATGAAGGATTGTAGTACAAGAAAATACTGTAACTAGAGTCGAGGATGTTTGTAATAAATAAGTTATCTAATTTGCAAAGTGGTAATTATTGGTCAATATAAGCGTTGTGTTGCCAATATGGGTGTATGTATGTATGTATGTATATATATATATATATATATATATATATATATATATATATATACACACATATATATCCGTATATGTATATGTATAAATCAGTCTGTACTCGATAGAAAACGATCTTGAGTGGTAGCAACGCGACGAGATATTTTGAGCATTTCCTAAACCCTTCTGTTGAAATCTTCCCTCGGCGCGATTTTTTCCTTTCCATCTTCACATCTCTTCACCATATTCGTGAATTTTGAAATTGTTAACCAATGTGAACTACAAGGTTGCAAGCTGGGAAAGGTGTGGAACCGTGCTTACTTGTTCTTAGTTCACCGAAAGTCGTTGGTTCGAGACGAATTGTTTTCTTTTTCATGCATGAAAAGCCTCGTTTGAGTCCAGCGGTGGAGAGAGTACATGCCCTTACAAAACAGATCCTAACACATCGTTCTTTAATCACTTCGTATGCAGAGAAGCAGCTGCCGGAGAAGAAGGTAATGATGGACCCGAGGTGTCCAGGGTTCAGTGGGTTGCCTACTCTGTATGAACCGTTTCTTGCTGTGGACTCTCTCTTGGAAGGCTTAGTAATGTTCTCTTCCCCTTCTTTGCATGGGAGGCCGGGTTTTAGTGCTGGCGCCTCTCCTCAGAAAATGCCAGCTGCTACCGCAGACGATTCCGAGCGCAACTCGGAGGAGAAGGAGATGGAGCATGACAAAGCGAGACTCGGTGTGCGGAGATGCTACGTGGGTATCGGAGGAAAACGAAGGCAGTGACTCAGGATGCGCTTTGATTTGCTCTTAGATGTGTAGACAAGACTGGATGCATACTTTAAATACATGCTGCCTGTTTCGAAAAATAATAAGTTACTTGCTTTAAATGATCATGTGTAGAAAAAATGAATACAGCCAAAGTGAACAGACACCTGTAGCTTTCAGGTGCCTCATGGCACATGCGCAGTGCTTTCAACTTGATATTGGCTCTTAAAAGACATCATATTTTGTATTATAATCAGTGGCCGTGTTGCTTTCAAACATGCAATGCCTCAGCGACCATTAAGAAATGAAGTTAGATTTATTACTAGGAGAGTGCACTCATGTCCAAGTTTTCCGAGGAGATCTAGAAACAATTGTCAATGGCTTGTGGCAATGCTGCAGCTGGGAGCAAGCCAGGAGTAAATTCAGTTGTGGACGTTACATCATATTATTAAATATTTGTTCATCTTAAATAGCATCTTCAATGCATTTCTTGATATAAAAAATGGGAAGAAAAACTGACAATCAAGCAATTTAACATCTAGTCATATCTCTTACTTAAACAATGAGGTATTTTATTTCTTGAGCATTCATTAATCTGTTCCGATTGATTGTTTGTCAGAGGAAACTGCAGAGTGCTGTGGTGACCGAGCAGTGTGCGAGATTGTGTGAAAAAAATTGTGTTATGTTTGTATGAACACTGCCTACCATTGTATTTCAAAATTATCCATTCGTTCGTTCCGTATCTTTTTGTTTGGTAGGTACATATTGTGAGGTGGAAGTTAAACATAAAAATTTTAACATAAAACGTAAGGGATGACGGCTGACTCAGAGAATAATAACTCAAATGTGAGACATGCATGACTAGTTTTCGGCAAAATGAAAGAACTCTCTAAAATTAAAAAAGTGCTGAAAATGTTCCTATTTCTCTTTTTTTGTCGTGAATAGTTTGGCTTAGAAGTGTTGTAGGCATTGAGTGCATACTAGGCAAAGATAACTAGCAGTTCATTCTATTCTATGCTGCTAATACAAAAACGTTGATTTTTACACGTGGGACTTTGTAGGCCGGAAATGCGCGGTCCTCATGCCCAAACCCATGACAGACTCTCTTTCTGCCTCTCTTGATACCTTAAATATGTAAATGATGCAAGTGAACATAACGGTTCCTCTGTCGAGCAAAGACGAGAGACATGTAAAAATGTTTGTTGGTAGGATAATTGAATGACAGCGTTGACCGATAGATAGGTTGCTTTGGCATTATGTACCGTGCAATAAGATTCTAAACCACTATAACCATTTATTCTTATCAATCTGTAGATGTGAATCTTCTTAACTAGAACTTTTTAGAGGGAGCAGATAATGGATTGTTTTGTTTGCGGTTTGAAATTCTTCCCCTGATACCGGTCGCGGTAATGCAAAGCGATGGCGACAAATGACTCGTGTTACTGACGGACATGGTTGACATGCATAAGAGCTTTTGTGACTGCGTGATATGAGCCACGAAGTCATGTTGACGAAGTTTCCTAAGGCAACAAACGCGCCTTTCATTGCCAGAGCGAAGTTTTGTCGTCGAGACCATCGTGATGGCGACCCTTAATTCGAGAGATGTAGGTACGCGCCGCTGCTTCGTTTTAATCAGGTTGCTCCGAAGGAAGGGGAGGACTTGCTGGAGAAGAAATTGCGGTGACTCAACTGCATCTTGAAGGAGCTATGGAATATGTCGTATTCAATTTTTGTACTTATGAATCTCGTAAAGCGAATATCAATTTGTATTGGATACGTTTGAACGTATCTAGTAAATTGGAATTTTGTATAGTAGTATTTAAAAATTGTAAAAACACCTAATGCTCTGGTGAATGGTTCTAATTTCGAAAACCATTAATTATATTTATAATTATATATAACCAGTAATTATATGACGTTTCTTGGAGCATATGCAAAATATCTTTTTTCCTTTTGGGTGGGTAGGGGGGGAGTTTATTGGAGCATGAAGTCACGGGTTATTCTCCGGTACTTTATTTTTAGAATTGTCCTCTAAATTGGTAGCTGAGTCACAAGAGTCAGTGTGACTACAAATATGCATTTATAGTCGAGAGATCAGCAACTCTTTTGTAATTCTTAAGAAAATGGAGAATGGTGCGGAGAAACCGTATGTTGGTCTTTTGACTGGAAAGACGCAGACCTTAATCCCACAATGACATCAGGGATCGCTCCTTGCCCGGTTTCTGTTTCTTCCGTTTCATAGATAGGAACAGGGATGGTACAAACCATTCATAAGAAAAAAAAGGTGTATATGTCTAAAATTCGAACAAGAATAATTTGATTGATCTTTTGGGAGACATGTTTTCCTATGCCTTGCTTTTGATTCACTAATATATGTTGTGTCTTTCATGTATCTACCTATACCAGGGCGAATAATTTGCTTAAACACTTTAAGAACAATATTAAGAGTTCAAATTAACAAATATTCCTTATTATCCTCATTATATTAATAAATAATCCTCATTAATCCTAAAAACATATTTCTAAAACGTAACTTTCGTCAAATTATCCCTTCTTTCCCGTCGTACTTATCTAATAGAAGAAAAATAGTAACCATTACAAAGACATTTTTCTGACCTTCTGAAGTATCGTTATCTTACATTTAATAAATATTATATTATTTAAGTTCTTTCATGTCCATGAACGCAACCCGCCGAACACCTGACTCAGGAAAAGGGTCTATGAACGTAGATAACACAGAATTTGTACTGTAAGAGCTGTTGTTGCGTCAAATACCGATAATGTTTAAAGACTCGTGAAAATCATTTATCAATAAAAAATTTCTAGGTGGAAGGATAATTAAGTTTTGAACATATGAGAACGCTTATGTAGATAGGGAACCGAAACCTAACATCAAATACAAACTCGTACCACAAAAGCAGATTTTACGATTTATGAGGCAAAGAATTTAAAAGGTGACTCAGAATGAACTCCAACAAATTCTCTTAAACTAGCATACGAAATAAAATAAACATAAATTAATCTACTTACCCAGAGTCCACCCATCTCGGTATAGAAGGGAACTGCTTTGGAACTCGTTCAGAATGATTTTGATTCTTGGAAGTTACTGTACTTCCGTTGCTTCTTGAATTGCGAACGAGGGATGTTATGGTTATCTGTTTTGTTATGATTATTGTTGTGCTTTATATGATGAAGACAAGAAGTTATATGATGTATGTGCAACGGTTTTGCACATCACCTTTTCTGAAATAGTCTGTTAGTATGGATATGATCCTCTCGACTTGGAAACCCGTTGCGAACAAGGAGTTCTAACTGCTCTAAATTCCCGATACAAACTATACGAACCCTCACGTTTTCGGGTCACCCTGACGAAAGGATGAAATATTAATTACATTTATTTACATACAGGACTTTTAAAGGATGTATTGACGGCAATCATTCGGCATCGCCTTTTTGTCTGCTATTATTCTTTCTGTTGCAAAGTTTCTGAAAAAAAATCAAGGATGTTAATATTCACCCTCCAAAATGTCAATTTATTAGTTTTACAAGCCCGACTAGTTGATTCTCCATTGCGCCCAAATCTACATCAAAAAGACGACTCTCATAACGCATGCTTTGCCTTGACTTCCTGTAACATGAGCGCGTCGTATGTGGCGTGGCGTATTGGTTTCATTAAATACTGAAGCTGAGGACGTCGAAAGAAGATGATAAAAATCGGAAAGCCAATTGTGCACTGAAATGACTTTGACTTTGACCAAATGTAATAAATAAAGAATAATATATTCGAAGTATGGACAAGGAAGACTGGGGACTCAGTATTTTTCTCCCTGAACTTTTTCACTTATATAGCGTACTCTAAAACAGTTTAGCTGTGAGCATGTATTACTGATCAGTCCAATTAATACTTCAGGTTGTAGAAATCCTGTTTTACCTTGAATCTATAGTATAAATTACGAGTTATTGTATATTGGTTAGATCCACAATTGTTTTATTTATTCAAGTTCTTAATTGTTCGTCTCCTATATTTCACTGTTCGCTATTGATTTATACATATTTTTAATTGTGTACTTTCTTTGTTTGCAATGAAGAGCGAGGAGTAAGTTTGTACATTTTCTTGCCTCGTGGTTGAAACTATCAAGACGTTTCGTCTCTTTTCGTTGGACTTCCAGGAATATTCACCGTTATTCAGTTAAACGAATATTTAGCAATTTCCTATCAAACGATCCTGTTTACCTTTTGTGTCTGAACCCAATGCGTTTCGCACCACAAATATTAAGTGAAAAACTGTTATTAATTAGTCGGCAATATAATTTCCGTGTATTGGTGCAGAGGCTGCAACAACAGGCATTTTAGTGTCTATATCTCATCTGTTCTCGTCAATCCTGTTTCCAAATTAATCGTCACAAAAGTTAATAAAAGGCGTTTGAACCAATACTGTGGCTCAAACCCGTGCCATATATAGCGATTAATTGTTTTTCCTCTGCTTTTCAATAAATATTCATTTACTGCAAAGGGATCGAATAATTCATTTACTAGCTATCCGCGGCAGTTTCACTATTGCTATAATGTAAAGTTTTGTTTGTCTAATATTTTTGTGCATTTCCATAGTTATTTTATGGTTACGATTTGATTTAATTCCACTTCTGTAATAAAATCGAGAAATCTATTTTGCGCAATCTCTCCTTACAGGGTTGGTGTGATTGCGTAGGCCTTCATAGGTAGGAGAGATTGTTAGAAGTAATAACTACAATAAAATTGTTTACAATAATGATTTCACTAAAATGACATTAGTTTAAGATTTTTGTAAATAAATATTATTGTATTAGGAGTGAATATTTCAACCTAATGATTAAAGAATCAGAGAAATGAATAATTAAGAAGAATAAAGACTTAAATTAAGAGAAAAATTAACAGAATCAGCACAGATAAGATTACAAAATAATATTAAGTTACTTGATAACTCGTATAACTTAAAATTAGTGCACCTTCATTGCTCTTTTTCTTTCTTTCCGTGCGTTATCTCTCCTAGCGTGGAAACGAATGGGAACTATGCGCCATCTCTCCTGTAGCAGATGCGTGAACTCTCCCATTTCGGAAGGAGATATTGTGTGGTCTTTTATTTAAACATATCCGTTTCGAGAAAAAACCGTTGGTGTTCGCGCCGATAGTCTAGGTTAGTAGCTTATGAGAAATCTTTTAATTTTAAAATATTATGTGTTACTGTTATTCTATAGAAATTCAGGGGAAGAGTTATAAAACTTCAAGCACATGCTTTGGGAGAACAAAACCAAATAAAAATGATTTATCCTAGACGCTCGAAACAAACAACGTGAACCTTCTAGTAGACACTTTACTACTACCATTGTACAACAACATGGAGTCGCTGCACGCTCACTCTACTCCTTCCCGCCCCCTTCCATCCTCTTAGTACGCAATCTTTCCGACCGCGCCATCTCTCCCAGCTTTACCTGAGACAATAATCTTAACCTCATAACTAATAATCCACACGATATTGTAAACAACACAGCGCAAGGATATTTGGTCTGTTGAATTGAGGTCTGCACGAATATACTATCTACAAAGATTTAACAGTTGATGTTAAGGAAAGCTTTGTTTGGAATATTTAAAAGTTTTAAGTGTGTTTTTTCCTCATTTGAAATAGGCTCTGAATTAAGGTTGTATATGAATGGGAACGGAAAGTTTTCCAACCGATTCACGCGCATTTATAGAACCACTCACTGGACACAAGGGACAACGGATTTCGTCAAAGTCGCCCTCGCTTTTATATATTCTCCAGCCTCTATAATATATTTCCCACTTTTACTTCCAGCAATTTAAGATATTCTTCTTGTAGTCTTCTTGATCTCGCTCTGACATGAACTCACCAGAAATTACCCAACTCAAATTACCCAGGAATTACCCAGGAAGTTGTAATTGCATCATGGGAAATCTTCCAGGGTTTTGTATGTACATTATGTACGAGAGTAGGTAAAACTTGAGATTCGGAAATCATGAGGATGAATTAAGAGTTCGAGGAGTGAACGACAGCGTGAAATAACATTTTTTTCTGTTCCTAAATAACAGGATGCTCTCTTTCCAAACAAACATTAAAAATGTAATTAGGAACAGGATTAAGAACGATTTTTTTTGTAGGAAGCAAAGGAGGAAATCATCTTTGTTTCGCATTTCATTTCTCTTACAGATATTTCGTTACAATGCTTGTTTCGTTCATGCCATGACCTACACCATGAACTACGGACTAAAAAGTTGTCTACCTGCTTTTACAGAATCGGAAACGAGGGGATCATTGTCTCAAATTCTTTCGATGTTGGTCACCGTCTGTTGATTAAAAAACCGGAGTGTTAAACCAAGTTGGAGTTCTCTGCGTCAAGTCACGAAGCAAATAAATTGTATTGTGTTTCTTTGAAGTGGTAGATATTGAATTAGAAGGAAATGCAAAAATCCAGTGATTTTGAATCAACATCTGTCACAATACGAATTCGCCACAAGACATATAAAACATAAAAAACTTGTCAGCTATTTATTTCTCGTCAGATTTTGTTATTTCTTTCTCATCTCTTTTTTATTGTTATCTCCTTTATTTGTTTGAATACAATATCTTCAAAAGACCACGAATTGTTTTCCCTTTCAGTAATTTTCATTAACACTCCGAGCACATTTACTTCAACTTTTTCAGAGTCAGGAGAATCGTGGAGTCGTTTTACATGTCGGGAGTTTGTTACATCGTGTTTTGATGTGTTTATGGAATAACATAGTGTACGAGTATTGAATTAATAATAACGTAAATAATTGAAGAATCTAAAAATCACGTTTTGCACATTGGCTGTTGCTTGCTTAGTATTTTGTTGTATTTCACCCAGTCTGAAAATAAGTTTTTATTTTGATTATGGTATGTTGAATGAAAATGGGAGATCGGGCCGGGAATCGAACCCGTGTCTTTAAGTGAAACGCGCTGATACGCAACCAACTACGCCATCTCATTCGCTTTTTAAAGAAGCGTGTCGTTGACATTCAACTTTCGACACCCACGGACTTCTGAGATGTTTTCATTCGAGATTCTGTCCTTGTATAGAGGTGACTCCCTTATGAAGTACTTTATTGTGGGTCGTTATTTTCCGATTCTGGATTCACAAACATACATAACTCTCTTAAATTGACTATCTACCATTTTCATTCAACGTGACATAATTCGTCTGTTACCTAGCAGTGTGGTTAATCGAAATTTAAGAGATTTATGTAAGTTTTATTTTGCTTTGAAAGAGCCAGGTATGATTGACATTATTCACGTCTACAATCAAAATTAAAATGATATTGAAAATATCGTGGTATAGTATCACCAATCTTTATTATTAATATAAATTAAAGCAAAAACTTTTTCGATGATGTGAAGCTTTCGTTTTAAATTATATTAATAATAAAGATTAGTGATACTATACCACAATATTTTCAATTTATTTATCATACCAATCAGTATCCTGCCAACTATACATTAAAATGGTATTATTAAACTGTCCTTTTCTGTTGACAATTATTTATTATTTACAATTATTTCAGCAGTAGATTGCAGTCATCGCCAGGTGTGTAGTCGTGTCAGAATTGCTTCTGGGGTAAAGGCACTTCTAACAGCATTGCTGCTTCGGGGACACAGCGTTGAGGCTCCTCTGTGCCCTGGTCGTTGCACACAGCCACCGCCTGTTCTCAGACGTCCTCTTCATGACAAGGATGGTACGCGCATGAGGTAAAATAATGATGAGTGAATGTTGTGGTGGAAAGAATGGCAGGGGAAACGAGAGTGCCGCGATAAAGCCTGCCGTGAACCCGCTTCGTCCACCACTTGGATCAGACAGGGTTTGATCCAGCGTCACCAGAGTTTGAAGACAAGTACGCTAGCTAGGCACGACGCATTGGCCGTCGCGGGTAGTCAAGTGACGTTACGTGTTTGAACATATAATAAAATGTGTTTGATTTATCTTGGTAACACGTAGAAAACAATTTAACCATATATACAAATAAAACAATGAAATAGAAAAATAAATAATTTGAACAAACAAACCATCAAAGCAGAAAAGTTTTGTAAATTTTTGTAAACAACTATAAATTTTGGATAAGTTGTCAATGTCAGCTTGTAAATTCAATCTGTTTTTGTAAACATGATGTGTGTAACGTTTCTGACATTATACGTTTATAATAATTTGGCTCCAGATCTAAAATTGAAATATTTTCCCAATATATTGAATGATCCAAATTTAAATGGTGTAATGAAATAACATTATGTTGGAGTGTGTTTATGTTACGCTGATGTTCTTTGATTCGCGTATGTAATTTACGTTTCGTCCGTCCAATACAGCAAAAGGGACCATTATTACAAACAAGTTTGTAAAATACATTTTTCGGAGACATGTCTATGACATCTTTCCCCTTAATTACAAGATTATAAGGCTGTTCCCTTGTGGAACTCACCAACCATATGTTTTCTTGGAGAAAAAATCTACTTGAAATTGGGTATGGTATGGAAATTTGCTTGACATTATTCTATGGTATGGAAATACTACGAACAATTTACTACTTATCTGAGATTGTGAATATTGTGTATTTGATGACGGATGTTTCACATTGGTAAGGTAGTGTATTCGTCTCTTGAAAAATTATATTATAAATTTTTTGCATAATTTGTTAGTAAGATTGTTGGTACAGGTTCTATTTTATCATAATGGAAGCAATTATCAAAAAGCAATATTGCTTTGTCAACCAAATTGTATATCACTGGAATCTTTTGCACAAAACGATTATCTGAAAAATAATTTAATACTTGTCCGGAATAAGTTTTTATATGACACCAATTGAACAGCAATTTATTATTTGCACGCGATATTGAGACATCTGAAAAATTATATTTTCCTTCGGTTTCTTTCCCCAATGTAAATTTCAACCGTGGATAATATCCATTAAAAAAATTTAACATTGATTCTATTTTATCTGTTGGAATTATACAAAGAAGTGTTCGACATATGGAGCATAAAGTAAAGGAACAAAATTTAAATTACCAAGACAAGTACTTTCAAGACCACATAATACAAATTCCGTCAAGAACTGACTAATAGGACTACCCATAGGTGATCCCTCAACTTGATGGTATAATTTTTTATTAAACGTAAAATATGTTGATTCAATAATTAATTTCAAAGCAATTACTATTTCACCTTTTGGATTACTGCAGTTTCGTTCAATTTTGCTATATCCAGATAAACTCTATTCACTGATAAATCATTTGGAAGACTTGTAAAAAATGAAACCACATCAAAAGAGACCAAACTAAGTCCCTATTTGGATTAACACACCCCAAACTATTCCGCACAGAAAAGAATATCTTCTTCGCGACCACAAATCAGAATTTGTAATATGAATTTGGAAAATTCATATAGAGGGCTATCTATTGATGATATAATTACCCTAGAAACAGTATATATAAAAAATATAACATTTAACAGTATTTTTTTTTGTTTAGAAAATTACGACTAATTTAGACATGTTGAATTATCCTCTAACATTGACTCCATTTTCTCAATATACTCATTCTTTGGAAGTACAACAGTAACATTGTCGTGTGGTGAGGAAGGGTGGTTTAGGTTATACCCTTCACCGATACCATTTGTCGCGTGATGAGAAAGGGCGGTTTAATTTCGGGCAATTCCTAAACCTTACGTACGACGTGGGTGGGCTAGGGTCGCTTGCGACATGCGACTAATCCCTATGTTGAGTGATAGAAAGGTGAGAGGGAGCAATAAAAAGGGATTCGTCCGTTATGGCGACAGTAGTTTTTTCGACTCTAGTCGTACACTTACATAGTCCTTCTACTGCTATGACCCAGAGCTCCAGTCGGTGCGGTGCCCTGCGCTGACGACTCAGTAAGAACTGCCCCCGCGAAGGTGCAGGTGAGTACTAGGGCCGTGGAGACCTAACCGTCACTCGGGGGTGGAGGAGTGACAGAACGTATGCGGCGTAGAGCTACAGCCGTTCTGCCACGATGCCTCGAGCATCGGGCTTACATAGCTGCATAGTGCCGAGTCGTCAGTTTGAGTTCAAACGATTGCGTTCAAACGAGCGATGTTCAAACGACTGCGCGAGTGCCGCTGCGTGTATTTACCCGAAAACATTATCTTTATCTGATGGAGTTAATAATAATTCATTTTCATCTAAATGTTTTTTGAATTATTTTGAGTGTGCCTTATTACGTTAAGAATGAGCTTTGTTTTTCTGCTTCTCAAGTTTGCCTTTGCAGAATAGTCAATAAGAGTTTTTCGAAAAAATTCATGTTTCTCCTGAGGTATCTTCTTCAGATAGTACTCTAAACATTTTATGATTTCAACAATATCACCATTTGACATTGTATTATTATACATCATAAACTTATCACCGAAAGATGCCCCAGAAATAATCACATCAGGAATGCCCGCAGTTGTATTATTGAAGAACCATTTCTTCCGAATTTCTTACACATCATCTGAATCACGTGTTTTCTTGGACAATAAATTGTTACATTTCCTGGACTATCTTTCACATTTCTTATAATATTCTGTTCAGTCTTAACCTTTGAGTCTCATAAAACCTTTCAATTAGATGATGTGGGTATGTCGTAGTTAAGTAATCTTCAATATTGATAAATTGTCGATAAATATTAGTAATGAAGAAATGCTCTTTCCCGATTTACATATTTAAGTCTTTTTTATGGAGATTATTAAAACATCTTTTCAATTTCCTCTTCATGAATCCATTATGTAGATTTCAATTTTTGAAGCATATACGGAAATTGCTTACGTGCTCAGGTGTTATATGATTACGACGGCATTCCTGGAGATATTCAATACCCACCGAAATCGTTTAATGTTTTAGTTTTAGATCGGAAGAAAAATTATCATAATCGCATATTTTCAGATATGTTACTCATCAAGTTTACGAAAAACATATTGAATTTACAAACTGACACTGACAACGTATCTAAAGTTTTAGTTGTTTACAATGATTTTCTGCTTAAATGTTTTTTTTTCTTGTAATTTTTAATTTTTCTGTTTCATTGTTTGATTTGTGTGTATGGTTGATTTGTTTTCTAATTATTACCAACATAAATCAAACGTATTTGTTTATATGTTCAAACACGTACGTTCACCTGACGATGGCATCAACCCACTGCTGAAACGTTGTGGCATATGATAAATAATTGTCTACGAGAAACTTCGGTTTAATAATATCAGTTTACGGAAGTTGATTGTTTATTTTTTAATATTTGTTACTTAGAGGTTCATTATCTTTTTTTATCTAAGGGGCCACGACTCACGGAAAAATTTCATAGGGAAATGACTATGAGCCTCTCCTCCCAAAGAATGAAGTAATACTGAGTGCACTAATGTAAAAGAATGTGTTCAAACGATCCATTGGATATATTCATGCATTTATGATTGATGTATATTCTAATACTTTGTACGAGTGATTTTGGCGAATTTTTACGGGAACAAGATAGCAGAAGAGAAATATATTTTGTAGAGTTTCTTTGAGGAAGATTAATTTTAGATATTTATCCAAACAATTTATTTAAATTTCTTTTCTTGAATACTCATAACCCTGTTCCTTGATGATACCGCGGAATCTTGGTCATTGTCTTTTTTTCAGTTCCAATCTTCGTGTCTTCTTTTATTTGCGTGAAACCACTCTTACTTATCCAATCAATAGCATTAATGATTACTGTAATATAATTTTACATTTTGCGTCAAGTGCTTTACTACATGTCTAATGTACATGCATCGATGCATGTTTTCTTACGTGCAGGGTGGAAAAATAGTTTCATTAAAGAGAATTAAAATAATACAGGATTTCTATACGAGTAAAATCAATGACATTAGGGTGAATCTGATGTCAATGAACGTATTCGGGTGGAATCTTTCCAGTTACAAAAATAATCGGTCATAATGATTATCACAATTGTATTCTCCGCGGTGAGTCAATTTATTGCGCTGGACTTGGTCTATCCGATTCTCCAATTGTATTGTGTATCTAAATCTCAAATATTTAAAATACAAATTTCGCTTTATATTGTTTATTTCAATATATTTTATAAAAATATATTTTATTCTTCTTCCTGAGCATTCGTCCTGCAAAATGCAGGGTCCGCTAGATGGATATGTTAGATGATAGGGATGGGGTACTGATTTGGCTGGGGAATACTAGGGTGCCGGATGCCCTTCCTGTCGCACCTCCCCGGAACGGGTGATTAATGAATGATTATGACTGTGAGATGATAATGAGTGAATATTATGATGGAATGATAGGCAGGGGAAACGGGACAACCCCGAGAAAACCTGCCGCGAACACCGCACCGTCCACCACCTCGGATTCTACTTGGATCACGGGTTTGAACCGGCGTCCCCAGAGGTAGAAGGCGAGCGCGTTAGGTACTACGCCACGGGTCGCCCTATTAAAACAAGATATGATAAGACGAGGAAATAAAGCTAAATACCTCTTCTTTTTTTTGTCTTTCACCTTCGGACGAAATGTTGCAATAAAACTTGTTCCATTATATTTTATTTAGTTTTATGCTGACCCCTTGAATCTAAAACTAAACTCCCGTCACCACTATTTCTGTGGGTTTTTTCCCCGCTCTTCAGAATCCATCCGCTGAAGCTGATATTCAAACTCTAGAACTACGCTCGCATCCCGGAGGAGATCAGAACTTCTTAGATCTTGGAGTTAGATTTCCTGCGTAGGCTTCGAAAGTGAATGGATCTCGTTCCGCGAATCAGTGGCTTCTATCAATCTGCACTTCCTTAGCCACAGAATTGCGAAAAGTCTTTATAATACGTCACGGCTACTCACAATTTCGCGGGGTAGGATGTCATCTAGAGTGCATCAATAGTCTAAATTATACAAACAATTCAATCAAGGGCAAGTTGTTCAATTATTTTAGTTCAAAAAACTCTGGATTGTTCTTTCATATTCCTTTTATCTTATTTTTATGCATGTATTTATTTATGAAAAAAAATTCATTTACATTTTTACATTGAAGAATATATCATAAAAATAAAACAAATACATATAAACTTGTTTAGACTTATAGAGAAAACTTTTTTGGATAGCTGTCGGCTTTCGAGTTACTGCGAAAATTATCAGCTCGGCAGCCGCCGATAATCGAAATCGCTTGTAATTCTGAAAACGACATGTCATAATTTGCACAAAAATTACAATTTTTTTCAGTTCAATAAATCCTAACCTCATTAAACAACATAAATACTCTACACTCATTAAGAAACGAGATTATACGACCTAGTACTGTAACTGTATTCTATACAGGATGTATCCGTGATGATGAAACAAACTTTCAGGGATGATGGAGGAGGGCAAATGGATGAATTTGAGTTAAGGAACCATATTTCGGAAACAATCGAGGCAAAAGTTATAATCAAAATTCTACTCAGTTAATTTTGTTAACCGTAGCCTGGCAACGATGGAGTCAAAAGTTAAAACTCACCGACCTCAGTCGGATTTGAATCCGCCAACTTGGGGTTAGTGAACAAACACCGTATCCACTTCACTACTTAGGCCGGCAGTCAAAAGCGAAAATCGGTCTGATATCTCCGACAGTGGAATACGTGTGCGAAGATTGTGGGGTAGAAATTCTCGTCGAGCAGAAGATACTAGGACAATAACTCAACTACTCCAATTCAGATGGCGTACTGTGTACTGACTTCATCGGTATACGATGTCTGTACTGTAGGCTTCAGTCTTTGAATTGGTATGTTGATCAGCCCTATCCAAATGGAGCTATACCCGCTTACGGATCTTGCAGACATGATTTTCGTGTATGGGCAAGCAAATGGAAGCATCAGAGAAGCTGAAATGTTGTACAGGGCCAAATATCCACGTAGGAGACATCCGGCTCACACCATGTTTCCACGACTGTTCCAACGATTAAGTGAAACAGAAAAATTGTTACCACTGTACAACGACCGAGGAGGACGACGAACAACACGAACTCCCGACTTAGAAGATGCAGTGTTTGATCGCGTGGATGAGGCGCCTGCAATCAGCACTCGATCAGTTGCACGTGAAATGAATGTACCCTGTATATTGTAGAACGTTTCTTTAAATAGTCTGAGAGATTAAATGTATCCAAGAGTTTAGATTTATTATTTTATTTGTGTATGTCCTCTCCGCCGATAATCGGAAGCTTACATTACATCACTAATTTTGAACTATTTATGTTATGAAATTTAATTTACTTCTAAATCGTCATTCTGTTCTAAGGTCCAAAGGGCGTATTTATTTCATGAAAGAAAAAAAAATTTACTTTAAAACTGCAAAATTGCTGTATAGGATTTATTTGCTCTAGTGAGCGTATTTTCTGTAGTTCCATTTCAATCTCTGTGTTACTCTGGTTTTCCTCGATACTTGATAGTACCCCTAGCTTGCTTTCTAAACTCTGTTCTCTCCACAGCTCAAAGAAACCCCCCTGACAATGGCACGCATGAGCAGTCATGAGATAGAAGCATCCCTCCGCTCCTTTCAACTCATACACAACTTGATTCAGTGGTGCTACCCACGAGCCAGATCGGAGTCCGCTGGGAGACATTGCTCGTTCGGCGAGAGAGCATATCCTCAGACCCAGACAATTTTCTTCCCGTTTCTGACCCTAACCACATTTCATATTTTTTGTATAATGATGGATTTTGGTTGGAGGGTTACGTTTCAATCCCCTTGCAACACCCAACTTGATGCCTCTCCGATCACTAATTGGCTCAATTGCGCCAAAGCAGATTTTCACCAATTACTGAAGCGAGTGAATATGAAGTTCGAGTCGTTACTCTAATGTGTGGCCTGGATATTCTTTCCAGAAGTCGACAATTGAAGGTTTGCGAGCTTGCGATCACGACTCGCCGCCCACCCATCCAGTCATTTCGTCCGCTCCGGAAATCACGTTGTTTCGCCAGGTTTGATTCCCCACCTTCCACCCTTTCTCTCAGGGAAGCATTCCTCCACCCATTTCCTGCCTGGGGACTCTTCCCGAACGTCTGACTTGAGCACTGCGGTATTATTATTATTACCTGTATGGTCCTGGAAGGACCCTGAACAAAGCGTTAGATCAATATAACTTAAACCGATACTGACCCACTCTGGAGGATTTCTTGATCCTCCACCGCATTTCAGATTTCTAACCCAAAATTTCTTGCTTGGCGCGAAACAGTGTCGTTGTTTTGTCACTTTTTTCACTATTTTCTCTCATTGCATTTATTAATGTGAACGATTTCATGATTGCTTTGGTCCCCCTCAACAAATTTCTTTTCGTTTGACGGACTTTCTTTGTTGTACATCATCTGAGACTCATCAAAAATATTTAACGCTCGTGAGGTGAAATCGAGCCCGTATCTGCAATTATTCTCAGCGAATGACTTTCGAAAGGAGTATGTCTTAGAGTTCTGCAAATTTTTGGAAGAACGAAGGTAGACTTCTCTTCCGCACGACGCGATTGGCGATCCTTTTTTTGCGTGCGTAGCAAATACGTTACACAATGCCATGATCGTAAATAATGAAAACTAATGCATGAAGTAATCAAAAAGGCTACGTGATCTCCAGCAGCATTGAATTTATTAGGAGTACTGAAGAAACACATTAAACAGCGTAGACAATTATTTCTCTTACGGAAAAGGAGGGTAAGAATACAAATTAGGTGTTCATGTTTTTTTGTGTTAAGAAGCAGAAGCGATATTGAATTTAATGATATTAACTTATAAAAAAACAGCATTGTTGTTTTCATCCTAACTGTAGTTGGTTCATCGGAAATGGTAGAATTTCATTATGTAATGTATTATTCTATGTATAAATCTTAATTTTGATTATGCTCTTATGAGTATGTCCGCGAGAAATCTTGAAAGAAAAATTTCATTATTTTCACTAATAAACCAATTTTTTATAAACTCTGCTTTTTTCATTATTTTCATTAATAAACCAATTTGTGAAAAAACAAAAACAAAAATGTTACTCAGTGAAAACAAAATCGAATGTCACAAAATCAGAACAATAATATATGAGGGGTTGCAATTCGAGTTTGAAAGTTTTCTGATATTAATTACTGTAGTGCCTAATGGTAGATAATGACTACACAATTTTATCATGAAGAAAATATGACTTTAGATTTTTCTATTACAAGGTCTGTCCGGTAAGTAAGGCAAATATATATTTTTAGACAAATTTATGCAAGATTCAGGTACAAACTTTTAAAACTCTTGAAAATAGTTCCCTTGGGCATCTACACATTTTTTCCAGCGACTCTGCCACACGCATCCTGGAAGGCGTCTTCGGGAACCTCGTCATGGGCGTTCGTCACAGAAGTTTGGATTTTCAATCGCCCCAAAACGGTTTTTTTCAGGCGCATTTGATCCTGGGAACAAAGAAATGTCGGCCGGGGCAAGGTCCGGACTGTACGCGGGTTGCGGCAACGTTTCAAAATTATTCTTGGCCAGGAACACCCAAATGCACAGAGCAATGTGGCTGGGAGCGTTGTCTTTGTGGAGCGTCTAGATGGTGGCGATCTCCCTTCTCGTACGGATGACCATTTTTTTCAATCTCTCCAGCACATCAGCGTAGTTTTCTGAAGGTTTCAAGTTTCCACCATCATCAGGAAACTCAATCGACGATCCGTGTTCAACAAATTTCGCACACGTTCACTTTTGGTTGACGAAGGACGTCCAGAGCAGGGTTCATCGGCTACCTCTTCCCGGCCGTCCTTAAACATCTTCAACCACCTCGAAACTCGAGAATGCGAAAGAGCTGCGTCCCCGTAAGCTTCCTTTATCATTGCGTAGATGTCGGCAAGATTTTTGGCACAAAATTTGATTGCGTACCGTTATTTGAGCGAGTCCTCCATCGCGCGTCGTGACACAGGCAGTAAACCGGAGTTCACCAAAACAATGATCCTGACGCTCCCAGAGCTCGAAGCACAATGACGTTGGCAGCGCTGGATAGCGGAAGGCTCCCCCAACCTACTCCAACCAATCCAAACGCGCTACGATCAGTAGGAGCACGAGAACATAAATATTTGCCTTACTTACCGGACAGACCTCTTGAATTGTGTTTCTTTACATTTCAAGTATTACTAGAAGTAGAAAAATTCACTTATTGACGCGAAGTATTATTGAACGACAGGACTGCAATATTTCTTTACGAAAACAAGCTTTGATATTTATATTTGCACATGCATTTAACAAATAAAGTGGCAAGCAGAGTTGCCACAGACCTAAGGGTCATTCAGTGTCGAATCAAAAGTTTTAATAGATTTTTACCGGACCATCTCAGATTTTGATAACATTTAACATGAAGGTAGTCTTCATAATGATAACAATTCAGAATTGTATTTTTAAGATTTCAACTCAGTTGAAATTTACAGCTATGTAAATTTTAAACAAAAGGTCTATTCTCAAAACTTTTGAATTGTTTTAAAAGTTTTCCTAACTGAGAAAGGGAGTTGAAAGAGGTGTCGTTTTAGAACGTTTAATTATTTACTTTGCTGTGTTACGTTCTTGGCATACATTAATAAGGGGAAAAATATATATTCAAAATAAAAATTTGGATAATTCATATCTTTAAAACAAGTTTTTAAACATCTTTAAAGTTGTTTTTATGGATAGTTGGTAAACTTCTTCTCAGATCTTATAGTGAGTTTTGGGCTATGAGACTTGCTCTTTTACGTCTTTATGTGTTGTAAGGGAATTTGGAAGGAAAGATGTTGGCGTATTGTCGAGATGTTGATACTTTTAAACCAACTGACGAAATTTAAATGAGGGATGGTAATGAGTTAAAACAAAAGACGTTTTCCATTGTGTAGTGCGAGCGGTACTACAATATTTCCCATAATTCCTGCCTAATACTACAAGAATATTAAATATTGATAATTTCTTAGATATTGCCTAATTCAGCGGTATTTTTATTCTCCATTGCTGTACCATTACAATCACTTAACACTACCAAAGAAAAACGATAGAGAATTTACTTTATCACCACTTAAAATGGAAGTATTTCTAATATGATGCAGTTTGCTGTTGTAAGTAACGCTGCAGCATTTAAAGTCCAGAATAAAATACTCTGGCCTTTTTCATTTGTTATACGTACTGTTATCAGTGTCTAGGCAATGCTGGAAATAATTTTTTTTTTCTACTTTGTGCTAAAGCGTTGGTTTAATGGTAGCATCTTCACTTTCATGATTCCACGGAGCAGATAAGCGTGGATTCAAACTCTGCTCGCTCCAACTAGGTGAGATTATCAGTTGGGGTTTCTCCATGTCGGTTCGGTTTCATTAAGTTCCCCGGTAACCCGATATCTCTCCTTCCAATTCCCTCATCCAAGTCACGGTTAGGTGGAAGAGCAGACTTCATTGCCTGAACCTCGCCATAAGATAAGAAAAAAAATACTTTGCCTGATTGTTTCCTATACTCTGTGCGCTATTCCTGGTTTCCTTCTTTATCAGTAGCATATACAACGATTAAAAAACAACTTATTTAAAATCCTTGTATTACAAATATAAAAATTATTTTTCTGATACCTAATGGAGCTTTTTATAAAATCTGAATACATTATCATTTCAAAACCTTAATCTAGCTCAAGGTATGTCACGCGCTAATTTAATTTTTTTTACATTTTAAACTTAATTTTTTAAATTTCTTGTCAAAAAAGCAGTACAAACTGCGTATGACCAAGTGGAGGACAGTAAACTAATTTACTCCCCGGAAGCAAGGAAGGGACCATCCCATCAATTCCGATCAAGGGCCCCAAGCCAGAGGCGGTTTGAAAAATTTCAGCAAAAATGTCTAGATAAGATTAAAAGTTAGCTACGAGTTTTAATACTAATAGAATATTTATATGTTTGTAATTTAACACAAAAAATTGTTTTACATGAACAAATTATTATCGAACTATAGATTATTCTGAGTATAGTGTTTACAAATCATTTTCATGCACACTATTTCAAAGCTTTTATCAAAATAACACGAGATTCAAAAGCCCTGAAATCAAGAATAGAATATGACAAAATATGCGTTTTGTATTGTGATAGACAAATACATAATTAAATACTTTAACAACCTATTTTCTGCTCTTGACAAGTGACCGAATTTTGACATGTCATATATAACATATGCATTTTTGAAATAATTAGACATTACGAAGTATTATTTGACCTTTCTCGGATATGTCCCGGTAGTAACCCGAAGAGTAGTGTATAATTAATATAGAGAAATCTGTGTACATTGCTTTTCGCGTGCAAAACCGGTGGGTTCATTGGGATTAGCGGTTTGCTGTCAAGAACAGTGTAATACTCATTAAATTCATTAAAAAATTTACTGTTCACTATTCAATTATGATAATTTTTACAAATAAATTATATTTTACCGATGCGCACCTAGATGCAATACGTCAAAATGATATCCGGTGATTCACATCAACAGATATATTTTTAACATGTAGACCGCAGATTATCGTCACAACCTGCTGCATTATATAAATATAAAATTAATTATAGGTTTTGCCATTGTTTCTTGGTTCCTTTTACAGCAAGCCGCTAATCCCATCTCCTACAGGGATCAAACCCTCAACCATACTCTCATGTTACCCGTACACCATGGGGTTACGATATGTGTAAGAAATGTGTAAGGTAAAATAGTATTTTTAAACGTTATGGCAATTACCATATATTTTATCATATGTTTTTATTTTGTGTTACATGCACGTATATTTAGTAAATTTATTCAATGGTGAGTCGTTGGATATCACTAATACTAATGTACCGTCATGAATAAACATATTTTTATGAACATGTGCCAACTTACCCATCTTTGTAAAGGAAACACAAGACAGTGACCGAGGCGCTGCCTAGTGACAGAAAACGGAAACCCAAGTTTTAAATCTTGAACAAAATCAGAGAAAAGTTATCGGGATTCAGCGGGGAAAAAATTGAATAGCAATGAAAAATAAGGTGAAACGAATATGATCGGATGTGCTGATAAAGACGTAGTATTTCCTAAGAGTTTGAATGCAAATGATAGCGTATTTGTCGAAAAACTCAATTTTAAGCTTCAAAACAGAGTCGCTCACTGTATATATACCCGGCCGTTGCTAAGGAGTGAGATGCTATTCATTATTTTTCAGTAGCTCTTGTTAATATATTAATATTATTACATGCTGCATGTATACTTGTATTATACATTGTGAATTAAGAATTTGCAATATTTTTAATATTTTTATGTATGTATAATAATTTGGAATGTTTTCTCTTTTAAGTGCATAAATTTATAAAAGTTATCTTTTCTACATTTTATTTGTAAATGAAGAACTAAATCTTTCATTCTAATTTCGCTTTTTTATGACAGTCGTTCCCCACCTAACAACATTGCCACGTTAGAATTTAACATACGTTAAATTTTGTTTACGTACACATTAAAAGTTGCTGCTGTCTTCCTGTTACTGCTGTATTTCCCGAAAAAAAAGTCAATCGCCAGATTTTGAAGGAAATATCCGTTTTGATAAAATATCTGTTTTGCATGTCCCTGATATCGAAAAATGTTCTTTTAGTATGACGTCTGTCCGTCTGCGCCGGCAGATTCTTGCTAAACGGATGAGTCAATTTTATTCATATTCTGTATTTAGCGTAATATCTGCTTATTGTTCTGATTTTTTATTAATTCAATGTAAAGAATACTTCATATGAAAAGAACATTTTCCAACATTTCTCGAAAATGACCACAAATTTATGCTGCAAATTTTCGTACATAAAGTGTCTATAGTATGTATTGCATCTACATGAGCGGTATGTTGCTTAAAAGTGCGACGTAGATGTAGGAAAATAATATCTCTCAGCTTCGCGACCTCATTTATTCAAATTTTAAGGGACCTGAAAACTGTTTTATTGCGTATATTTACCGAAAAGAGGAAGAATATAGCTTCAGAAAACTGAAATGAAAGATATAATATTTATAATATTACAATGGATTTAGAGAAAATTATTACGGAGAAATGGAAAACATACTCCAGATACAAGATTGCCTGATCGTGTGCCTAGAAAGATATTACATTTACGTAATACATATTACCCCAAGACAAACAGAACGCTTTTGGTGGGTCCATTTAAATGGGTAAAAGGGTCCTTTTCGAAGAATTTTTGAAACTGATAAAATATTGGCCTGCATGTACCATATTCTTTGTTGTAAATTCCATTCTCTTAATATTGAGTCTTTTGCAAGTCCTTACATAGCGTTAACAACTATTTCGAAATTGAAATTTGATGCATCATTTAAATCAGATAAGAACCATATACCTAATATCTTTAATTTTCTGACTATTTGAATATTACTTGATTAAAATTGTACTTCGGCAAGGGGTAGTATTTTGGTTTTTGACATGTTTATTTCAGCATCTGCTTCTTTGCCGTATTGATGAATCACTTGTAGAGTTTGTTGTAGATCCTCTTCTTGTTCTAACACTACAGTTACATTATCCGCGTATGCTTTGACAGTCAACATTTTTTGGAGATTTGACGAATCACTGAATTTTCTGAATAGAGCAATTACTAAGGGATTAAGAACAATACAGAATAACATCATTGACAGCGGGCATCCTTGACCCACTGATCCATTGACTGGAATTTTATCCGACAGAAACCCATTTATTTGTATTCTTGAATAACTGTGTGCATATAACGTTTGTATCCAGCTGCATAATATATAGTACCAAACCCAGTCTCTTGTAACACGGCGTGCAGATATTAGTAATTTACACGATCGAAGGTCTGTTTAAAATCTATTGACAATATTCCACCTGCTATGTCCTCAATTATCTTATATGCAATCCGATCTCTAATATCATTCTCTTTATCCATTATTTGTCTTCCTTGAACTGCAGACGCATGTGCAGGATGTATTACATCAGGAAGAGTTTGTTTTAATCTATTTCCCACAACACGTGCAATAATCTTGTAGTCGGTGTTCAACAAAGTAATTGGCCTGTAATGTTATAAATTACTAGCTTTTGGTGACTTTTTGACGAGAACAATTATTCCCTTATATTGTGATTCAGTTAGTTTTCCCCTTGAAAGAGCTGTCTTGATTACTTCATGTAAATTTTTACCCATAATACTTTATAGAATTCTACAGGTATCCCATCAGATCCTGGGGATTTATTATTAACTCCGGAAATATATATTATATCAGAGTTGAAAATGTCCCTTTTTCCTGGTTCAGTTTCCAACACTTTATCACGTCGTTCATTTGCTCATAATGGTTACTTTCTTCTGTGCCTCAAAAAATTTCTTGAAATGTTGATATGCATGATTCATGATTTGAGACTGACCCACAACCGATCCTTCATTACTTTGGAAACCTGAAATAAAATTACAACTTTTGCGTTTCCTATCAGCAATCACGTGATACATACTGGCAAGTTCATTTTGCGATGTCAAATCTCTACTCCGAATTTTAGCTGCTTCCATCCTTTTCCTATATATACTAATAGTGCTTAAAAATATGTTTTATTTTCATTATCTCCCTTAGATATAATAGAATTCCTACTTATGTCGTTCAGACAGAGAAAATATAAATTTAACATCAGTTCTTCTTCCTGTTTTTTTCAGTCCTGTTTCAAACATGTAATGAAGGGGTTCAGTTCAGTTTTTTTTTAAATTCGTAACATTCACTTTTACACATTGTTCCCACCATTCTGCTACATCAACAAATTATGTTTCTTTGACTGAAGTTGTTTCCATTTTTTAATAAATGCAGCTCTAAAATCATTGTCATTTAGGAATATTCATCTTCCAATAAGACCTTCCTCTTGCCATCGGTGATGTAAGAACGATTTTCATAACGACAGCGTGATGATCAGAAAAGGGTGCGAGAGCAATATCTATATGTGATATTTGATGCGTAGAATCTATCTAGAACCGCTAGATCTTCTCTTGTACATAAAAAGTCTGTCTTTTCTTTTTTCTTCCCATATATCTTTTAAATTCAGTTTTTTTACTACAGAATTTAACGGAATGTTGGTTTCCCTTGACAGTCCTTTTTTGTGGGGTTTTAGCGCTCGTCAATATTTGACAGTCCTGATCCGATCCAACACAGTTAAAATCCCCTCCTATAATGAGATGTTCTTTCAAAGCCAAACTATCCCACAACAGGCCCTGAAGGTCTATGGGGTTCGCGGAGAGTAGAACTCCCCAATTATTTGACCTTGGTACTAGAAGGAGATACCCCAGGATACACCCTGGTACTCATTTTACAGCAGGCTTAGTGGACCTGGGAGTCAGTCTGGATGTTAAGGTGTGATGAAAATCCCCACCTCACCGGGGTTTGAACCCCAGCTATCCAGCCAGCAGCTCAGCGCTCTACCCACTGAGTCACGCTGACTCCAATAACATTTTCTTTACTATCTATTATTAAATAAGCAAGATCTTTAGAAAAAAAGCATTTCGCGGTTTATCTGTTATTGTTTCCTGACGGCGCGCATATATTGACAAGTGTTGTTCCATTAATATCGCATTTTATCCCCCTCCCTGACGGCAGCATAACTACATTGCTGACCTCATGCCCTTGTTTGAAGAGGATGGCCGTGTCTCTACCCCTTTTCCCCAGCATTGTATATTATTCTAAAACCGGGGATGAAATTCAAATTTTCAGTAACTACTTCTTGAAGAAATATTATGTCCTATTCATTAGCTTTAATATGGTCCTATAGCATTTCCTTTTTTGTTTCAGAAATAATTGCACAAATATTAATTGTTTCTATTTTTGTTGTATATTCCATTTCTCAGATGTTTGAATGGTTTGTAATAAAAGTACTTAGACTTCTACCGAAAGTATACCTTTTTCTAACCCGACTTTTCGAACTAGAATTTCCTTATCGTTACATTATTTTTTAGCACTTTCTATCACTGTAAGTAAATCTTTGGAGTTTTTAATGAACTCTTTTGCTAATTGTAAAGCATACTCTGTGGTATCTGCATTTAGTATTATGAAGAGTTGTGCTTTAGTCACAGCAAAGTCATTACTCCAAGTCATCCTCTCTACCCTATCCTTAATATTGTTTCCATCCTTTTTCGAAGCATTCACATTGGTTTTAGTGCTTTGATCCTTCTCAGTATTTTTGATTCATGTTCTTTGTTCTTGGTTTCTTTTTTGACCTTATTTTTGTTTTTCACTTTTTTTTGTTTTCTTTTCTGAGGACATCTCAGTATTTCCTTCTAATATATTTTCTTCCATTTGTGTCTGTACACCATCTTCTTCTTCCTCTATGCTGTCAATTACAAGTTCACTATCCCCTTCATTAGATGTTTGGTCTTTCGAAAGCTTTGTTTCTTCTTCTGTGTTCATTCTCAGTACTATCTCTTGACTTAGATCTTGTTTCTCCTTTCCATACTTTCTTTTCTTCATCTGTCTGTCACCCATAATCATCTTGGCCGTACTGGTTTCTCTATGTTCTATTGCTTTTCGAGACAAGTTTCGGATATTACCTGTTTCTCTCTTGTTTTGTGAACCTTCTTTTGAAGCAGACTCCATCTGGTGATATCCACTACAATCTACATTTGCGTTAGTATTATTTGCGTGTCCATCGCCTTGTTCATCTCCTTCTACCTCTCTCGACGTCTCGGAAACCAGTATCTTATAAAATCCTTCATTTATCTCTCCTTCATCTTTTAATTTTTCCCCGCGCACTATGTCCGCCGTTGTGAGGTGGATTCTACCTTCCCCTTCTACCCTCTCCACGGACGTCTGAGCTTGCCTTCCTCCCTCCCTCGCGGTCTTCTCTGTCTCTCTTATATTAATTTTGCTAATTTCCTTTCGTGGCATTCTACATTCGCGTGCAAAATGATTCGATGATCTACAGATAAAGCACAAATTTTTTTCTTGTTTTAGAAATATTGTCCATGTGTGTCCTTGTACCGAAATGTTTATTGCACTTGGGATCGTCGTCCCGTTCAAAATTACGTATGCGAATCGGGTGAAAGATTTTACATGTGCCAGGTCATCCGTCAGTCCCAAATAAGTTTCTTTAATCGGACTTACTATTTGTCCAAATCTGCTCAAGATGTTAGTTAAAGACTCATTTTCTATTGTCGGACATACGTGATATAAGAAAACTTTTTTTTGCCTCTGTTCCATTTCGTTGCATTTTCACTTTAATATCTTTTATCCTCAAAAATTCTTTACTTACCAATTTCTCCACCTCGTCATTTCCTTTTACATACACGCACACACTACCTCGTATCCTTGATGCGTAGGTCACTGCTTCTGCTGTGACGACGTCTGCAACAGACCTCACGCAATCTCCCACCGTTACATTTTCTTCATATCCCAGCAGAATAGCATTTTTCTTACTTGGTCGCTGGCCGGCGTCTAACCGCCCATGCACCAGGGGTCCCCCCTGTGTGCATGCCGAATAAAGAACTCTTTACTTTTCACCAGAAAGTCAAATTTTCTTCACGAACCAGATACACAAAACTTTACAAAGCTCCTGATGTCAGTTCAAATTGTCACCCTCACACGCTCAAACACCACCGCAAACCTCCGCCACACTAAAAGGTTCAACTATTAGTCTCGCTTTGTAAGTACTCTCCAGACGCGTTTTATCTCTTCGGAATCTAACTACGTACTGTTAAACTTGCACCTCGGTGACTTTAACGTATGTATATAGATTTATTTTTATCCATTGCCATTTTTATTCATATATAGATTTATTTATACCATTACAACAAGGCAAACGATCCTTCCCAGAAATTCAATCATGTTAGATGTATGAAATATAAATTTTCAAAGCTTGAAGTTCTTTTTTTGTGTATTTAATATTTCTTTATTAAATTCTGATTTGCATTATGGACTTTACGTAAAACCTAATAATGTCACAGTCTGGCTTCATTCATCAGATTCTGTGTGAATTGGAGGGATTCAACCGTTCCAGCCCCAAATGAAAGATTGGTATGTTCGTTCAGAAACTTCAAAACCATTCTATTGCGATTGAAGAATTGTAATTGCACCTCAAA
Source organism: Laupala kohalensis (assembly GCA_002313205.1). NCBI lineage: Eukaryota > Metazoa > Arthropoda > Insecta > Orthoptera > Trigonidiidae > Laupala > Laupala kohalensis. The sequence goes on along the minus strand of NNCF01126342.1, from coordinate 708,499 downwards.
AGATTAAGCCCTAGTGACTGTTTCTCTGATATCAGCATCCCATTTATCATGTGTTTTCCCCTCTGTGAACAACAAGGAATCGAAAAAGGGAAAATTTCTAAAATAGGAAATCATTACTTCGTCTCTCTTCAAAAATATGTTGGTGAAAGGAAAAAAGGGGAAGCTAAAATTAGAGGAAACAAAGGCTGATCGATCTCATCAGAGAATAAAACATTGTGAAGGAATAAAAAGGAAAAGGAAACCTGGAAGCAAAGAAAACACTTATTCATGATGACCATAAGTCCAGTCTCTGAACAATCCAATGATCAAGGTTAAATTCAAGATGAGCAATACGAACGCTCAATGTGTGCAATAAATATGAAGTTTCCCGGTTCAAAAATCACAGCATGTTGATCGAGCGTTCGTTTGGCCTCCTGTACCCCTACAAAAACCTATTAAATTTTTTATGAAGTAACGTTTTTTTACCCTTCTTTCCTAGTAAATAACATATAATCCAGTTTATTTTTGAGGTTCTCTCTTGTCGCGTCTTATTTCTTTCCAATTACTCAGTGTGTGTAAGGGAAGTATTGTAATCGATCGAATAAAGTTTTTGAGATCTCATCGAATCTTTGCGAAAGGAGAGTGTATTTTCAAATTTTGGCGACGATGTCCAATGTCGCATGTGTATGTAATGTATGTATGTATGTAATGTATGTATGTAATGTATGTAATGTATGTAATGTATGTAATGTATGTAATGTATGTAATGTATGTAATGTATGTAATGTATGTATGCATGTGTGTCTGTATGTATGCATGTATGTATGCATGTATGTAATGTATGTATGTATGTATGTATGTATGTATGTATGTATGTATGTATGTATGTATGTATGTATGTATGTATGTTAACAATTTTGTTCCCCCGATAACTCACGAAAAAATTGATGCATTGAAACGAACTTGAGATTTGAATTTGAATGCGTTGGGAATAGAAGTATATTTCTGGACAAGTCATTCTGACTTCATTTACACACCGTGCTCCACTTCCGGTTTCTAAATATTCAAAATTTTGAAAATATGCATTGAAGCATTTTAATTGGTCACTTAAATCAGCGTACAGATTGCTAAACCTCATTCGTGTACGTCGCACCGATTTCGAGATACTGCGAAAAGTTATTACGCAAAAAAAGTGCGCTTTTTTTAAAATCTGCCAATAAGGCTTTCGTAAAGATATGGAAGATAATTCATTCAATCTATTCTTGTTTATGTTATTTCGATTTTTAGGGGTGTACCATGTATTTTGATGATAAATTTTTGAAGCCGATTGGTCGCTTAAATATGTCATCTTGTTTAATAATTATAATATAGTATTATTTCTGTTTTCGTAGTGTTTTTACTTTTTTCTTAAATTTTTAGTGTTCTGTTGGGTCTTTAGTGCCATGAGTTTCTTATATGAGTTCTTATTGGATAGTTGAGTGGGGCACACTCCAGATTTTTTTATAATGAAAAATTTCAATGAGTGTGTGCTGTACCTCTGTCGTATAAATTAAAAGCGATGTGATAAAGGTAGGAAATTTGACCGTGATTGTTCAACGCGCAGATCATCGTAATATCCTCCTACATCTCCTCTCCTCCGCACTCTCTAGCACTATATGCTGTATCTGGAGAGTTAAAGATGGATTTGTTTGTTCGGAGAGAGCACAGACATATTTCGATCTCTACAATAATATGGGGAAATCTGTGCAAAGAATTAAAAGAAACGTCTAATTAACGCATTTAAATGCAATATCTAAATGGTACGTGAAATGTAGTATGTGATTACCGACAGCGGTGTTGTGCTTGTTTGCTTCCATATTACTGGGTGGTAGAGCACGAATTTAAATACTCCTCAGCCAAACTAGGTGATGTTGCCAGCTTGGATTTCCCTAACCGAGACAAATATCGGTTCGGTAGCCCCCCGAACCCAACATATCTTCTTCCCAATTTCTTCACTCAAGTCACGGTTAGGTGGAAAAGCAGGTCATATGGCTTGAACCTCGCCATAAGACAATAAATAAACTTTTAAATTTTTTTAAAGGCAATATATCTCTTGAGTGAGTCCTAAAAGTGTAGGAGATAGAAATAAAATAGTTTTAAAGTTAGTGAAAAATAGAAAAGGAAATACATAAAGAACAAAAGGACACAAATAGGACAAAACAGTTTCGACATCCAGCCTTCCTCAGTCACGTAATATACGGAAATGTTGAAAATAATGCGACACTACTGTCATCTACAAATTAAAAACTTTCAAATAGAATGGAAAAATAGAAAATAAAACATATAAAAGTCACTCATATATTTGGAGAAATACTTGCGTACATAATAAGTTTTATACCCTACGGCCTCTGATTTTCTCTCTGGAATTCAGTCACTCCCCTCCTACGTTCTCTCCCGGACCAAAACGCAGTTCGAAACCTGCAATATCATCTACGTATTTTACTAGTCCTTCACCCAATACACGCACAAAATACGACAATCCAGTAAATGCAATTTCTTGAAAACTACAGCCAATATTATAAAATTGTTACCCTCATTCTAATAAAAATCTTGTGAATGTAATAAATCTTATTGGGTAGCCGAAAATTTACTTTTCGATAATCTGGCGGCCGAATCAGCCTCTTTACAAAATGGCTGAACGTGTTCAGCCAAGATAATAAATAGGTAATTCATTTTATTAACAGGTGGCGAAGGCCAATTACCTTATAAAGAGGCTAAAAACTTTCAGCCATTTAATAGAATAAATGTTTAATTCATATCGGACTGCTCTTTATAAAGTGCCTAGGCTCTTCATGAAGACTAGAGTGGACTGACTCACTGTGCAGATTGAAAGAATAGCTTGACACATGCCGTTTTTAAGGGCTATGTGGTCTTTGCGTCAGACGTATGAATCTAAGAGAAAGTATTTAAGGGCAATTGTTTGTCTCTCAGCTCCAGGGTCATGTGATGTGTCGGTCACCCAGAGCAGAAGGCCTCTGATCACTGATAGCTCTCCTGTGTCTCGGAGTGAAGCACGTTAGAAATTGGCAGGATTAGAAGTTTTAATTGGTTCTCTTCGTCGCATAAGCGTCTGACTTCAGAGCTCTGGGCCTCCTCCAGAAGGCCTCTTTGCTCCATCTTCATTTGCGTCTCCTTCCTCGGGAGCACAAACTTACCTCCTCTTGTCCTTCAACCAGTTACGTCTTGCTTCAACTGTGGCTGGTCGTCCTCTTCTAAGTCAGAGCTTAGCCATTGTATCCCGCGTGCATGACCACCTCATTCCTCCTGAAAAAAAACACGCTCCGGGGAACAAGAATAAATACACGTAACTAATATTAATGTTCACTTCAACTTGACAAATTTTGTTTGTAAATCTCCACCGAAAATCATACGGACAAGCGGGTACTGTTTACAATTCATTTTTCTATTCTGTGGAGGATATATTATAGCTCAAATATTTCCATTATTCATCTCGCTGTGTCTGCCACCCTGGATGCTGTCCAAACTTACATATTATGGAATTGGTTACGATAAAATTATGGAAACATCCTTATTGAATTTATATTTTATGTGTGCCAAATAGTAAAATGTTATTGATAGAAGACCAATATTTTTTGTGTCGGTCATCCTCAAAATGAATAATTTATCTTGACTACAAAAAGTACTAGAATACTGTTGACTGCAATTTTCTTTTCCTAATTTGTTCTTGAAACGGTGGTTCTCATGGGGACTTTACCCCGAATAATATGTTTAATATCGTTGTTTCTATTCATTAGTTATTTTTTAATTGAGTTTTTATATGCATTTAATTTTTCGAAAGAAAAATGAAAATGTTATGAAAAAATGGAAAACGATGATGTTATGTGCAGTTGTTATGTGAACATTCGATTTCGCCAGATCCTCAGAAAATAGTTCATTTTTGTGACTTCTACACTCCTCTAGAGAATGTTTTTTTCAGTTACCCGGAGGGTGCGAGGGCGGAGTCAGAACGAGTATTTCCTTGCAATGGATTGAGTCAATGACCCTATTCCTACGAAGACAACGCATATCACAAGTATAAATCACTTCGCAAAAAGCGACAATTACTACGAAAGTTTTTTAGTTGCAGAAATCAGAGGAAACATTTACGTAGCATTACAGGCGTATATATAGATGCATGCGGCGGTGTTTCTTTCAGGGGGATGATGTATTTGTGATCAAACAATCTTGTACAATGAAGGTACGCTCGCACTTCTCCAAAATGTAAACGACGCATATAATATAAACTTGAGAATTCGACTCTCGTATGTCTTTTACGAATATCTTTATAAAAGACAGAAAGCGTTATTGTTGCGCACTCTCATGCACTCAACATGACTGGGTGCGTCTCAACTCGTATTAATAACTCTTAGCATTTCAACATCTTATTTGCGAAATATAAAAAAGAGTTTTAGAGTACATATCAGAAATAAAGTTGATCAGAAAGTGCAAATAATATTTTAATTTTAATAACATCCTGAGTTAAAAATTCGACATTGATCTTCAATGAATTGTTTTTTTATGGCAGAAATATTTATTTAAAGATTGTTTCCCCCCCTGCGAGTAAAATTCAAAGAGTGATGAAATGATGTTATGTAGTTATTTCATTATTATTTCCATTTCATCTCATTTTATTTTACTAGTATTACAGTTTTGCGTTTGAGAGATGGACAAAGCTACATTGAAATCGTCCATTTCCTCTCACGTGTCGCGGTAAAATATAATTACTATATTATTAATAGTAACAGTTTTCCGTGTATAATTTCACGTTCTAACTGGAACGAATAATTATTCTGGGACGATTTTCCCTCTCCTGTGTGCGCTGGAGCAGATAAAAGGTGTTCCGCGGAGCATTCAGCAGCCTTTGATGAGCGATAGTCCAATGAATAGATAGCGGTGTGCACATCCCAGAGCAAGTGGCGATGAATGTGTGATACCAGGGAGTGAGGAGAGGGGCGCTCAAAACGGGGCTTTCGATAACTAAAATTCCCAAATCGTGTTTTGAAATTACCAAAATATATTTTATAAACTAGAATGAATGACCAGAATTGCATTAATATTCGTTGGAAAAAATCGGTCTCATAATGCTAATTAACTTCTTTTACGAAAGGCAGAGCAAAATGAATTTACAAAACTTTTCATTACAGTTTCTTTATTTGCTCAGCCTATGAATATCCATGTCCGTATTCGCGCACATTCGTAAAACAAAATATCCATGACTGCAGCGATTTTGTTCACATTCATATGTACAGACAACACTCACGTGCGTCTCCATTAAATGAATGAAGAAACTTGAATATAATTTTTTTAACGATTCTATTATTTCCTCTGATATGGCTTTGCTGCATTGTTAACGTACCCAACTCAGGTCAGATACATGGGCATTAAATGTAATTCCGCAATAAAATGCATCAAGTCTACAACGGGAACTATTCTGTAAGAAAAACAAGGGTTATGGGAAATATATATAACAGTGGGTATATAGAAGGTAATATAAGTGGACGAAACTTCTAATTTAGACTTCACATGAGGATAAAAAAATAATATTTGATACAATATGCACAAATTGTTTTTGATTACTTTTAACTGATGAATGAGGTAAAAAGAACTACATATCTGTGGTATGAATACACAGCGGCGACAAAAAGTAAACATCATTTAGTTGTGTGTCTTTTGTAGGGTAAAACTTTTTGTCAAAATAAAACTCTTTTGCATTGTCTGTTCAATGTTTCCCAATACGTTACTGTATGTCCTTGCGTCATAGACATTATTTCCATAGAAAAATCAGTGGAAGATTATATGTGGTATATAGGATAATAGCGTTGGAACTAACATCTTCGATTCTGTTTTCATGTATTGCCTAAACTATTATCACATTTGTATGCATATTGATTAATCAAAAACATTAGTAAACATTTGCCCTCAAAACCAGCAAGATAAGGAGTGTCTCTATCGTCCCATATGAATGCAGTTTCACTTCCTTCGGGGGCCAACGCCACAACTTCCCCGAATTCCTTGAAAATGCAGTTCGATGGAATTGTGGGAATCACAGTTTGACAGTAACCTCATTTAAATATCTATCATTCAATAAATACATTATCAATAAAACATTTTTGCATTTAGTTCCTACCTTAATTGTAGTGTAAAATTTGTTTGTTTTGTGTGCGTTAAGTGGAAAAAACATCAAAAACTTTTCCTAAGGTTCATCAAGCCTAACGGGCCTAACATACATCGTATTGTTCTTATTCAAGTGCTTCTGAAAAATGTGATAAAGTTTACATAAGTACAAACGGAATCATTAATTTAGTTTCTTGGTGCATAAGGAGTAAACATTAGTATGCAATTAGAATTTCTCGTGCATATTCTATCACATAATAATAAAACTTTCAAAGAAAACCTGCTCTATTGTTGTAAACAAGTTTTCGTCGTCATAATTTCATAAAACTATTACATCATTAAACAATTCTTTTTCTTGATTCTTTCGTATTTATTTATATTTTAACATAATATAGAATAGTTATTGTAGAATTAATTAACCTACTCTTGTCGTCCTAAATAATTTAACGTAATATAGAGAAGTTATTGTCGAATTAAGTAACCTCCAGTGGACGCCCTAAATAATTATTTCAATCATTTTAGTTGTCTGTTTGTTTGTATATATAATTTATTTAATATCTCATTTGTAACTTCCGTAATAATAAATATATTATTGTACTAATAATCTTCATTCATTGTTAGTAGTCAGTTTTCGTGTATTCTCATTTCCTGTTGTCGTCAAGTTGCTAACTATCTCACAACAATGGACACTATCGCATTCCTCAACTCATTCAAAGCTGATCTTCAGAAGGCGTACAATGACTTGGTACACTATATTGACACACGAATCAGTGCGCTGGGAGAGGTCAATAAGAACACGATCGGCGACTGCACTACAGTCAGGAATTCTCACCGTCCTTCCAACAGCTATCATCCGCTTAGACGAACGACACATACACTACCCCAACTCTTCAATCAGAATAGGTTTAGTATCTTAGGTGACATGTCCGTTTCCTCCCTTACCTAATCGTTCCATCCCCTCCCGTCCGGTATCCAAACCTGTTCAAAAACCAGGCACTGGTAAGCACAGCCGCCCAAAACCACTCAAAGTAGTGCTACCCAGAGATGAAGCCAACACTTCCACGCAGAAATCAGACGTGCTCATATTAGCTGATTCGCACGGTCGTCAGATGTCCTCCGTTTTCCGTGGATTGCTTCCTAGCCAGTTCTCAGTCTACGGTTTCTTTAAGCCGAACGCTCGTTTGGCTGAAGTTATTTGAGAACTTGACACTAAAAAAATCACAGAGCGGGACACAGTAATCATAAGTGGGCAGAACGATATTAACTTGGGTGGTCATTTCAACGCGTCTGAACATCTACAAAAACTAAAATGGCCTCTCAGTACACAAACATAGTACCCTCTAGTCTGCCTCCACGCTTCATCATTCCACAAATAAACCACAAAATTAACCTGGCAAATATATCCCTAAAACATCACCTGGTAGACACAAAAATCACTTATTTCGATTTGCAACCACGCCTGACTGCCAAGAACTTTACCCACCACGGTTCATACCTGAGACCGTCTGGGAAACAGCACTTCGGTTCTCTCCTAGCTTCACATCTGACCTCACATCATACACCTGCCCCATTACCCACTCCCACATCCTCCTGCACCTACTTCCTCCTCCTCCTCCACCACTTCCCTCTGCTCCTACCTCATCACCTTCTCCTCTTCCTATCTCCAAACCCATTTCTTCTCCTGTCACCGTTCTTTCATCTACTGCTTCCTCATGTCCCACGTCATCATCTATTCTTCCTGCCGCCCCCATACACAGTTACAACTTGCGCTAAGGAGTAGATATGGTACTCGAAGGTGACAATCGCGTTCGTGTGCAGTTTGCGGGCATGATCCGGAATTAGAAGCTGTACCAAATTCAAATTCCTCATCACAATCAAACGTCGATTCCATTTCTCGTGAAAGACAAAGTCTTTGCGAAAATAAAATAAATATATTTCATCATAATGTCCAATCCCTTTCAAACAAATTGACAGACATTGAATTTCTGTTACACGAAAATCCGTTTGATTTGCTATGCCTCACAGAACATTGACTTACAACTAACAACATCAACGATACTGATATTTCTAATTATTATTTAGCAAGTTCTTACTGTCGGCAAAAATTTAAAGAAAAAATCCCCACGCAGATAGGTATGTCTACATTTGTAATGATATTTATCTTCTCCACTGCCGGTCTACAAGAAATTCTGCGTAGATAGTGTAATTTTAACAATATTATATGTTATATTATATGTTCAAATTTTCTGCAGTTAATCTGACCGACACCGGTATTGTTGGTTTGTGTATTTATAAACCTCCTCAATCAGATCTTGACATATTTTTTCGGAACTGCGAAATTGTTTTAAAACATATCACACAAATCTACTAAATCTATCGTTATATGTGGCGATTTCAACATCGATTTCCTGAGTACATCCGACTCTGCACATTCACGAAATACTCAATTAAAGAATATTATCGACTCCTTCAACCTTATTACTACGATAAACGACCCCACTCGCCTCTCCGGCTCATCTCAAACATTGCTAGATCAAATTATAGTCAACAATGGAATCTCGTATCTCTCTGAAGTGTTTATCGCCCGATACTGTGATCACCTTGCTCAAGTATTGACAATTAATAATAAACTAAAACCACTTAAAATCCTTTACAAATTTACTAGACGCGTAAATGACACATATAAATCCATATTTATAAATTATTTGCATGAAGAAACATGGAAAGATGTTTACAAATGCCAAAACACCGACGACAAATTCAATGTATTTATCTCAATATTCCTGAAACATTACAACTCCAGCTTTCCCATAAAATGCAAGTTAATTAACACAAAGAAATACAATGGATGGATCACCCAAGGAAAAAGAATTTCTTCAAAAAACAAACGCCGTTTATATTATCTTTCAAAACTCTATTATCAATCACCCGAATTCCGTGATAATTTTTGTAAATATAAGACTATTCTTCGACAAGTAGTCTATGCAGCTAAAGTTATGCAAAACGACAGGCATATACTAAAATCGAACAACCGGATGAAAGCCATGTGGAATATTGTTAAAATTACACGTCAACTTCTGAAAGTCGGGAAGAAAGTATTACTCTACTAAAAGATGGCAAAATCGTATCAAATCATCAGGACATCGCAAATTTGTTAAATTCGTTCTTCTCAGAAATAGATAAAATAACGAACCCAATGTCCTCCAATTATATCCATCCACGTACCCAATTCTATGTTCACTTCCGAAACTAACGCCAGTGAAGTCATGAGAAACTTCAGCTCATTAAAAAACAAATTTTCAACTGGCATAGATGATATACCCGAGTTTATTGTTAAATGTTCGTACCACGCTATATTAAATCCTCACATAAATATTTTTAATAGTTATTGATCGGAAGGGGTGTTTCCTCACATTTTTAAGACAGCTAAAATAAAACCTTTACACAAGAAAGGAGACAAACTTAATATTGGATATTACCGACCAAAATCTCTACAACCCACTTTCTCCAAAATCCGAGAAAAATAGTTCTATAAGCGTCTTCTTGATTTTTTATAAAAAAATAACATTCTCTCTGACGATCAACACGGTTTTAGGAAATCTTTTTTCAATACAAGCGTTATATTTTCTTTCTTAAACGATGTTACCGCATCTCTTGACCGTGGAGAATTGCCTCAGGATGTTTTTCTTGACTTATCCAAAGTATTCGATGTCATCGATCACGAAATTCTCTTTTCCAAATTGCATTCTTTAGGCATTCGTGGACTTCCACATCAATGGCTAACTTCTTATTTAAAAGATAGATATCAACTTGTTGAAATATCCTATGCAGAAAAATTAAAATACTTCAGCTTTCTCTTTCACAAACAAAGCCACTATCTTGCGGAGTAACCCAAGGTTCAATTCTCGGCCCTATACTCTTTTAATTGTATGTGAACGACGACATGTCATCCTTTACATCAGATTGCAAAATGGTTCTTTTTGCTGATGACACTAATTTACTATGCAAAACCACCAACGCTCAAAACGTTTTGTCTAACGCTTCGACTTGGTTCCATGCAAATCGTCTCATTGTACATACTAACAAAACAGTGTCTATGTCATTTCACAATAGTATCACAAAATCGTTATCCCAAGTTTCTCTTTGTTTAAACGGAACACAATTAAAAACTTTTACGAATATAAAACTCAATGTTCAAGACAACCTCAAATGGAATTGTCAATCTTAACTCCCAATTAAGCAAATTGTGTGACGCCTTCCGAACCTTAGTTAACGTAGATATTCCACGTATATCCCGTTGCGTATATTTTGCAAACATTTACTCCCATTTACGTTTTGGCATTACCGTCTTGGGTAATTCCGGTCAGAGTATTCAAACTTTCAGAATTCAGACCAGGATCGTTCGGATAATTTATTAATGTCACCCCCGAAACACTTGTAAAACTTTATTCAAGGAATTAAATATCTTGACACTTCCCTGCATTTATATTTATGAAACGGTCGTGTTTGTTAAGACCGAACTACTGAAGTTCCACCCTTGCTTCATACGAAACAGTCTCGTTCACGAACACAATACTCGCAATAGTAATAATATTCATCGCCCTAGAGTGTCACTCTTTGCCATAAAGGACCATATCATTCGGGTATCGTTCTTTATAATTCTCTATCCAAGATTATAAAAGATATTATAAAATTGAATATCGTCAAATCCGCGGTTAAAAACTACCTCCTGCACCAGTGCTTCTACAATGTGAAAGAATTTATTGATTTTAATAAAAGTTGAATCCGTTTTGTTCTTTATTACGCTATTGTTGTAGTATTTTTAAAATAATTTCAAGAACTATTATCTTGCATGATTTTTGTGTCTCATGATGCGTATTAATTTACTTTTATATGTACTCAACTTTGGCACGGTTGTGTACATTAATTCTGTAGCCCCTTCCTCGCCCGGGTTTTACTCCAGTTTTCCGTCGGGGGGAGGCGGATTTCTTATATAGGTTCTCTAGGCGTTGTCTAGGGGCGTGTTTATTGTAACAATTTTTGAACACTATACTCATAATAATCTATAGTTCGGTAATAACTTGTACATGTAAAATTAATTTTATTGTGTTAAATTACAAACATATCGACATTCTATTAGTATTATAACTCGCAGCTAACTTTTTACCTTATCTAGACAATTTTGCTGAAATTTTTGAATCCGCCTCTGCCTTAGGACCCTTGATTGGAATTGATGGGATGGTCCTTTGCTTACTTATAGAGAGTAAATTAGTTTATTGTCCTCCACGTGGTCATACGCAGTTTGTACTGCTATTTTGACAATAATTTTTTTATATTACAGAAATCCCTTAAATTACTGTAAACCACACCGCCAGGTAACAGATTAATGATGTGATGTTGAATGAAGATGGGAGATGGGACCAAGATTTGAACTCGGGACCATTAGCTGTGTACGGTTCACCGAAATTTAAGAGATTTCTGTATGTTTGTTGACCCCAAAAATAGAAAATGTCGACCCACAATAAAGTACTTCCTAAGGGAGTTGCCTCATATGACAATAATGATCTTTATGAGATTACCACGGAGGTCTGAGTGTCTCGCAAGTTGAATGTCAATAGTAAAACGGATTGGCGCAGTTGGTAGCACATCAGCGCGCTAACCTGCTCGTCCCGAGCTCGAATCTCAGTCCCATCTCCCATTTCCTTTCAATATAATTTATAATCTATTTTTATTTCCATTCCTCTGTTTCGTTTTTCCATGCAAAGGATTCCATCACGTTCTCAAATTGTTAAACAAAAACTCGTCATCTTGCATACGAAACGACAATCGGAACTAGATTTCAGAAAAGGGTTTTGATTCTTCTGTTTTACCATGAACGAGGGAGAAAGAGTTGATAAAAGGTAGCATTTGATGGACAGGTTCGTTTTAGAACCCTGAAAAAAAACAGCACTGTGGCATAATGCTGTGGAATGGGAGTATTAGACAACATTCTGTGCAGTGGAAGGGAACAAAGCAGAAATAGAAAAGAGAGGAGTGATAGAGGAGATAGTGGACATGGAACGAACACTCCAGGATATAAATGATGCTGGGAGACTTATTTTTCTTTCCGTTCACGGAGAAATGTGGTCGCTGTGGGGAAAGCACTCAGCCACTAAACCACGAGGGGAAGGAGCGACCTAAGGCTTTGCTGAGTTAAAAAGGAGCAGCGAATAGATTTGCTACCTAACCACAAACATGAGTTGCTGTTTCAACAAGATACCTTGAGAATATCTCGCAGACATTGATTACGATTTGTACTTTCTTAACTAGATTTTAACAACTTTTAATAATGGGAGTGATAACAGTTACATTATTAATTTATATTTAAAATGTATTAAATTTAATAATCTGGATTTAGAAACGAGAAATATTTCGAAAATATTTAACAGTTTTAGAATTATTTTAATTATTGATAATTGAAATTGGACACGTTGTTCTATAGATGGCTAATTATGTTAGCTTGTACGATCAGTGTACCCTTGTGGGTCACAAATAATTGTATGTATGTTACTGTTGGCCTTTATTAGATACTCGTCATCTATCGGCACTGTTAACCTTCAACATTTTCTGGTTAAAGTGCGCAGTTTGGAGAGCTCGATTCTATGAGTTGTAATGATAGCTTCTATTATGGCTATTTTTTCTCTAATAGTCAGTTGTGAGATTGAAATGTAATGACATCGGTAGAATCAACTCTTGCTATGATCGGACTTTTTGAATAGTTTTCAACCGTCGCGATATTTTCGCACGCGGATTCATTATAAATATAGGAAAAAAATATTAGTTAGTTCTTAAACTACAAACAAAATAAAACTTATATCGCAGAGTCATTGTATCCGGATTCTGCTGCCCGCGTATTGCCTCAGAGCTGAGTCTGCGGAAGCCCAGAGCATTTCCTAAAAATGGCTGTATTTTCCAGACGTGGATGCTGTGTGAGCAAGTCTGCACCGCTGCTCCGCAATGACATTCGCTCGACGCAGGAAACACACATTAATGCTGAGAAGCTCAACAGGAGTGCGCAGAGCCGATTATATTCGTAATCGCGTAGGTTAGTGGGAGCTTGGTATCTCTGTAGCAGAACTGAAGAAAACATGCTAATTCTCTCGGACTTGTCACCAGCCTCTTATTCAAGAGAGAAGGAATTGTCTCAGAGTCTTGTCAAGAAATACAGTCATGCCCAAGACACATACCTTCACATGAACATGGAAGAACTTAGGGCAATGACAAGACTAGTTGCAGGACACGGTCTGTAGGTAGTATTGTCCAATAAGGGTGAAACCTGCCGTCTTTGCGGGGAGTTCGAAGAAACTGCGGTCACATAATCCTAGATTGCGAGGCCCTGGAAGGAAGAAGGAGAAGAATCTTTGGAGTCTCTACACCAGGAAAAAATTTGATCCTGGCATCGCCAGAAAGGTTCTCTCCCTAGCCAAGGGCACAGTTTTAGAGCACCGTTGCTAGGTGTGTGGGGCTGCACAATGGGTTCTCTTTACATCGTCCGTGCATAGGCCAGTCTGAGCCTGTCTCCAAGTCCCTCTTCCAAACTAACTTAACTAAACTATGTGTATGTGGTGGGGAGGGAGAAGTTGCGAAGATAGTGTTTTATACAGCTGGATCAAAACCACTTCTAGTTATTTGGGGAATAATGATGCTTGTAGTTTTGTTTCATTTATTGTTATATTACGTGCAATGGATTTCTGAAGAGATGTTATTGAGAAAACCGTGGAACTGGATCACTTTAGTTCTTGACACATATTGTATGCGCATTCTTTCAGTATTAAGCCTTTCGTATTACCTCTTCCTTGAAATCCAAGCCACGTCGGCGCAGCCTTTGGGAATGTTCCCTGATTCAAAGGCCTAACGTTGGTGGCTTCGGAATTGAAGCGAGGTTCGAAGTGGTAGCTGTCCGTCCAACCACTGAGCACTCCCTTTCAATTGACTTTTCGTTCTTTCAAGAACCATTCATGAACACGTTTCTCTTGTCTCCTGGCATTCTGAATAGTATTTACATTGTGAAATGGCATTTCATAGATTGTTTGCCTAAGTCCTCATTACGCAAAGACAACATAATTCCCGTTTTGGATTCCTTTTGTTAAAAAAATATCATGGGAGATACACCATCGACCATATGAGAAGCTTTATAGATGGTCTGTTAAAGTGATTAGAAATTATTCATTAATTCGGTGGTGTGTTAGTTACCCAGTGAAAAATGCGGTGGCAGGTACTGAAGAAACGTAGGTGATAAAGAATGCTCTCTTCACAATGTGACCAGGTACTGTTTATATATTTCGATCTTAATGCAATGTTTGGAGTACTTGCAGTGATTTAATCGACTTTAGTAGACGGAGCACAAATATGTACGTAACAAGAGGAATCGGAATCCATTTTTCGAAAGCATAAATAAGCGGAGAGTGAAAGATGGTTTATCAAGTGTTGAAATTGGAGGAAAACTTGTTTTGATTGATTTAGGCAATGACATATATTTCCGCTGTAGTCATGTATCGAGTTCAAACAAAGGTATTTTACTCTTTAAAAAATGCTGACTGAAAATTCTATGGAATTAAGTCTGATTTTCAATGTTTAGATCCGTAATTTTTAATTGACTGTAGATTGAGACTAGATGAGTTAAATGGTGTCGGAGAAGAACTGTGTGGATGTATGTTGACAGCCTATCTGTAAATATGTTTAATATGAAAATGATAATGGATAATGAAGAATCTTACGATACTCCAACCATTAATAATAATAATAATAATAATAAACTATATTGTAAAAAATGCAGTTGCAAATTGCATATCACCACGTGGGGGATAATAAACTAACATTCCTTTTCACTTTGCATGCAATGTTTTGAGTTTAATGGTGAAGTAGATGTTTCTTATTGAAATTGCTCTGATGTAGTGGGGAAAGCACTATAACGGCCTTCCAGTCGTCCCCTCTTTCCACAGTTGGTTGAAAACAGCAGTAGGCTTGAGCGTAACCCTGGATTCACGCCAGAATAGATCCTTTTGCCGGGAGTCAGAACATTGGGAACTTATAAACTGTAATAACGAAATAACACATGTTGGAGCACTTAATAGTCGAAGAAATATAGGTTGCTATTAAAATGCCAGTTGCCCGGGACTGCTTCAGGGTGTGGAAGGGGGACGCCTAGTGTATCCAATTTGAACAACGCCGACTCTGCATTGCGAATTATAATTCTTGTAACTATAAAAATAATAATGAACATTTATCTTCTTCAAAGAAAGGAAGGGGCTATCTTATGAAGATGAAGAAATAAGAGATCGAACAATTGACGTTGACAAGTTGTGAAAGGCTCCGGAAATATTAGAAGTTCATGGTTTGATAATATTCAATTAACGTATTTAAATAATATTTTCCACAAAAGTCTCCGATATTCTGTGTTAGAGAGTTATGATATAATGAAACAATGATTACTACAGATAACGTAAAAGTGTTTACGAAATGCCTGTTTCGAAGAGTTTGTAAGATAGGAAATGTGAAATTCTTTATAAAGAATTAGAAAAGGTACTCATTTAAAACACAACCCTACTAACCCATAACATTGCTACTGACTCATGATAAGTTGTTACTGAACACAAAAAGATAGTTAACTATCCAGAAAGCAATGCAAAGGTAAGTGGACGAGAATCTATATCTAGAAAGGAGAGATGTGCAGAGGATGCAGTGAATAGATTAATAACATACATCAGTTCAATGAAACATAATATTGTCTGTCCATCTTCTTAGACTTTCAAGGAGCATTTGACATTGCTAATGTAGCCATAATATTGAAAAAAATGCTTCAGAAAAAATACCCAAGTACGTATACATCGTGTATTGTATATGTCTATATGTGTTTGGATATAGTAAAGGAAATGATCATTCGTGAAATAAAAATTGAATGAATGCAGGAATAATTTGATAAACTTTTAACAAGAGAAAGGGATAGAATGAATTGCTTATAAGGATGTGTTTTGGTTGGTGCGAGAAGAGAGTAGAAGAGATGCGGAGAACAAGTAGATACTGTATCACTTGTTTTTTATTGCTTTTTTATCACAATAATCATTTAGGTATCAATAGCTTATAAATGTCTCGAGAAATTCGTTGGTGAAAGAATAATGAATTCCAGGGTATAGTATGCACAGCCCACGACTATCAAGAGCTTATTGAGTGGCGTACGGACCCTCAGCCCAGCCAATGTATTAAATCTATACAGACGGTATTTGAATTTTTTGATTTTTTTGAACAAATAGACACTAAACATTGAACGACCATACAGAGGTATGTAGACAATTAAAGACAATGCCGGGTGGAAATTAAAAAATAAAATAATGTGATTTGGTATGCTACAGAATAATAATAATAATAATAATAATAATAATGATAATAATAATAATGGCGTATGAGGTTCGACTCCCGTTAATTCAGGATCATTATTCTTTTGTTGCGACCCGAAGGGCAGAACCACACTCGCAATTTCGACGTCCCGTCATCTACTGTCATCTGGCAGAAGTTCATCCGCAGCTCTATTTGAGTGCATTTTGCGCCGAGAATTAATTTTGCCGAAAGCATCGAATGATGCTCAAAGAATCTTTGATACGCAGCATAATCATACTGCACGTCGTGTGGATTTTCGCACATGAAAAATCCGTCCCCCTCGACTGCGATCGAACTCACTCACTGGAGCGTACGAGACCTTTACTCAATAGGGGTAGGCATCGGGTTGGGACGAACGGGTTTCCAATCGAACCGAAAACAAACCAAACCGACCTATTCGAATCGCTATCGGGTCGGTTCGAGTCGATTGGGTTGAGTCGTTTCGGTTCAGTTGGAAAATCGACCCGATCCGACCCGAATATGTCCGTATTAAAACCAAACCGAATTTTAACAAAATAGAAACGAATTCAACTGAATCAGGACCGAATATAATTTTGTATAAGTCAGAAATCAACATCGAATTAATATGATTTTTAATAAATTGTATGTTTTATAAGCATAAGTAAACTGAAAAAAATGTAGTTTTAAGCCGAAATTTAAAGTAACATGCCCAAATATGAATTATGTTATAATTAGTTTTATGTAATATAAATAATTATGAAATGAAAATGAAATAGTGTAAGTATGAAGCATGTAACCCATGTAATGAAAAATTAATTAAAATAGAAATGGGTTTAAATCAACATCTGCCTTACATATAGTACTTGTCCGTTCGTACAAAATGCAGACTGAAAAGGAACACTGGCATATCTAATGTATCTCTAGTAACCACAAATAAAACTGTAATTTGCGTACTATTGTCGTTCAACTATTGCAAGATCTGAAAATTATAGTGACGAGCAATAGACTTGTCTTCTTGATAACAATCAAAGTGAGGCACTGATGAGTCACTCTTCTCAGCCAAAAGGTCAGCCCATGGATCATCAACCACAACAGAATGAAAATATGCATGTATCTCAATATCTGAACTTAATTTCATTTACGTAAATTTGTCTAATCGTTAAAATGAAAATAAATAACCGTACCCGAATCTCTTGTTATACTTTCAATATAACTACTCGCTCCTCTGGTCACTTCAGGTGATGAAGTAAATCTTAAATGAGTTACCCATATATGCAAAACGCTTTATAGAATATCCATTTTCCTATAACTGTGAGATTGTAAAGTATTCTATTAATAAACACCGGAAACTTCTTTATTTTTGGGTAAAAATTTCAATAATTTATTTCCGCAACTTAACATTTTAAACGTTTTTTAAAAATGTTTTCTTAGGTGGAAATATCGCNTATTTATTTACTTATTTATTTACTTATTTATTTATTTATTTGAGAACTAAACACGACAGAATTTCACTACTGCAACACAAGTATAAAACTATTGTAAATACTTATGCTACTATTGTAAAATAATATGCTTGTAAAATAATATGCAACTTTTATTATACTCAATTTTGTTGGTCACTTATGATACAATTGTAAATGTTGCATACAAATAGTGCTGTCTTAAGTTTTTTCTGAAAATATTATTTTTAAAGGCACGGCTAAAAAATTTGTCGTAGCGAACTGAGGAACAGCGCTCATTTTTTTATAATTTATCGTTCCACAGATACGTAGATAAACAGAAGTTTTATTCCAGGACAACTGGTGCCTTAAGCAAACCATAGCTCACTGGTTCATTCGTTCCATTCACTGACTCACACAATGTTTATTCACGCCCAGCATCATCGTGCTCTCAACTTCACTTCTAGATTTTAACCACACATGTTCTCAATTTGCTCCGTCAGGATTTTTGCTTTCACCTGGCTCTCGAGCTCACCGATTTAAAGTGAAGCAGCGGATATTTTACTCTCAACAGTGCCAATTGTATGTATAATTTTCTAATTTTGTTCTTTCATTACCTCAGTTCTTCCATGGTCTTAAACTCTCGAAATTCTATAGAGATGTCCTAAGATCCTAAAAAGAACATCCTCTTTAAAATTATGTAATATTCTTCTCATGGCTTCTCTCGTGAGCCCATTAGCAGGTTCGAATTTTAATTCCACTTTCATATTAGGATTACATATTCTACACTTCTCGTACAAAAGAGCGATCGACGCAGCGCAGGTGGCAATAATTTCCTCTCGTCCCTACGCAAGTAATCGGATTTGAATATTATACTATGTAGTAGGGAATAGGTGATTATTGAAAATATTTCAAATTATCAGAAATCGATTAATTGCACTGTACGGTTATTTATCTTCCATTAATGGTTGTACTACATTAATCAATACAATAATTTGAAAGTGCTTCATAGTACTTTAAATTTACTATTAGATTCGAAGCTAGTATTAACTCTACGAAAATGAAATAAAATGTTATCTGTACTTAAGTAAAATCTTTAAAATATTCATTGAAAACTTGAGGAAATATGTGAGAGAAATTTTGTATTTAAAAAATTATAGAACGAGATGTCAGCCATTGATGATATTTTCACAATAGCAGCTCTTAATTTTATAAGTTCTCCTAATACTAAAAACAATTGGAATTAATAAACAATTTGAAATAGTTTGAAAAAAATGAACAATACTACACTCTACATCTAATTACCAAGTTTTCAAACTTAACGAAATCTTCCCTATGCTTTTGCTAATATCTTTGAAATAGACGTATGGTTTGACGCATGTTAGGTGGCCCGATGTTCTTTATATGCTCTTCAAAAATGTTGATTTCGATTTTCTCGCTGTTCCGACAACGCATAGCTTAGCAATTTTAGACCGTGCAGATGTATTGAGCCTTATTGAATCTAGTGATTCATCCAGGCAAAACGTACGATGTCCGAGTGTTTACCGGCATCTCACAGAAAAGGACAGAAATCCCTGATAGTTGTGAGCAATGACAGATCATCCGTTCAGATATTGCGAGATAAACTTCTAACCAGGCGCACCGCGCCATCCGCTAATGAAACAAGGATAAAATAAATAAGAAATAAAAAAATAAAAATTTAACATATTTAAGTTACTGCAAGATGAATGTAACAGAAGTTAACAAAAGCGAAGATGGTTTTCCAGTTAACGTAAAAGTTAAACAAAAAGTTAATTTCGTTAGTTAACGATTAGCGGAATGCCGCTTTTCTGCCCAGCTATGCTATTTAATATAGAGTCGTGAACCACTCTCACCTCACTCTTCGTTCGTCGTGTTTCAGTTCCCCTGCCATGTTGTATAGCATATCGGAAAACACATGATAACATGATCTTCTGTTGTAATCTAGTTTCAGAAACCTTTTGAGAGTGGTGGGGGAAATATTGAAATATTTTAACTTTTTATCAAGGACACTCCCTGAAGATGTTGTTTTAAATATCGGGAAATATGATAAAATTCAGCTTAGTGTATAATATTCACTTATTTCTAACAATTAACTTAGTAAATTTCACTCTAATTTTGTGTGTGTGTGCGCGTCGATCAAATCCCCATTATCCCCACTCTTCGGCCTTAAATGACTTTGTTTCATTTCATATCCCAAATGAGCTCTTGATGTGAAAATATATTTCATTTCGTTGTGTATTCAGGAAATTGTGACGTACAGGAAATACGCAAACAAGAACTATGAATTGATTTATTTCTTGTAAAGATAACAGAATCGACCATACATTCAAGAGTTATTGAGACTTCGCAATATAATTCATCTATAATATTTACAATTTTACTCTGAGTATAAAAGTTAGCTGAAAAACAAAAGTCATCAGAATCAATGTATGGATTTATAATGGAAGGAACAATGCAACTCACCAACGGGGTTGAGGGTTGAAGAATATGGGGAATTAAAAATGATGTCACTACAATATTGCACACAATACAAGGCAAACATGAATTGTGTATCTCATCCCAATCATGTGGTCTCTGTGTTGTGCCGTCTTTCCGCCCAAGTACATTGTGTATTACATCTCCACAAGAGAGAGCATAAAAGCTCCTTGTAGTACGGTGAATGTTTGATCTGGCATCCCTCGTGGCTATTAATTAATTCAGTGAAAAATTATAATATCTCATGAATATTTAAACATTATTGTTTGCGCTTCATTCACTAGTTGGCAAATACTCGAGCTATGTCATGAATCTTAGAATCTTAAGAAGTTCATTGTGTGGCTCCTTGTACAAACTATCGTCGCATACCGACTCACAGAGATCATTTTGATGACAAAGTACAAAGTACATTGTCGATAATCCGAACACTGATCATCCAAAACGTATGTTATTTGCAAGCCTTCAAGTTAAAGAGTTCAAATTTTTCTCTAGTTGTTCAACGTAATAGACGTAATTTAAGATGTATGAAAATGAATTTATGTTGTTTTTTAGTACTTAGCAGAGTTTGCTTGTTTTACTGCACCTACGGGGTGTCGAAATTATGTTGTGTGACAAGGCCTGATTGTATTATTTCCCGTTAAGCAATTATTCGAGCTGCGAAAAATCAGTTATCTAAGCACCATGATCCCCAACTGTTTCCACTCCACTATCTCACAACTGTCCATCTCGTGAGTGATCCGTCTTTTAACTTGTTCATCTCGTGAGTGATCTTTTGAACTGCAGGGAAACTTGGCCTTGCAATGGCTTTCTCTCTGTAGTGACTCTGCAACGGACCATCACACTACATATACAGGCCGTAGGAAAATTCGAATTGCCCCTGCATATTGGTAAAGTCTGAAGGATTGTAAGAATTGGGTGAGTCCAGCTGCCGTGACACATTAAAGATCGGAAGTGGAAATGATTTGGTCCGGGATCAAATCCTGGACCTGACCCTGGTCGCTGTCATCTGGAGCTGTAGGTGACCACCAGGTTCTTCCGAAGAGACCGTTTCGCTCCACTGGAATACTGCTGCAAAGCCAATCTTCGTCTGAATCCTACACCGCGCTGTGGAGGGATCTGTAGCAGATCAATTTCATTATGTTTCTTAACGCGCTCTGCAAAAGGCAGTAATACCGCTCGAATGAAGTGAGAAGAAGGATAATTAGAGAGATTTCCACGGGACTGTTCGGCTCAAAGGCTACCCTTGCTCTGGAGCAAGATCAAGGGAGCTTTATCTGAAGGGTTGCATTTACGAGATAAGTATCATTCGAAAGTTATTCGCTAGTAATACGAATGATCATTATATATTTCCTATAAACTCTTCCAAGAACTAATGAATATCATTTCACACGTTTCAACCCCGTTCATCTGTTTTACTTTCAAACATGTTCGGTGGATTATGGAATGTAAATGTTTCTTCGTATCTTGAAACCTAGTTCCTAATACCAGCATCAACTTGCGAAACGCGATTTGTTCTTGACGTCGTTGATGTCATGAGAAAACGAATATGAAGCTCGTCGCTCACGAAGATGTTTATCACTCAACAATTATGCAGATCCTCTTCCCCCAATTAAAATTGTCCTTTTTTGTATTTCTCTTCATATTTATATACACAAACAAACATTTAAATAACATGATTGTACATATAAAATATATAAACATACAATATATTAATGTGTCAGTTCAAAATGTTTAAAACAATTGATCAGCCCGCCGACAATGAAATACGTTTAGTGATTCGGTTTTTGACTGCGAGGAACGTTTCAGCAGCGAAAATTCTTCGACAGATAAGTGAAGTTTACGGCCTCAATGCTATGAGTGACAGCAAAGTGCGTAAGTGGGTGTGAGCTTTCAAGGACGGACGGGAAAATGTTCATGATGAACCGCAATCAGACCGTCAGTGATCACAGAAGATTTGGTCAATGCCATGGATTCATGAAGATCGGCGATTCACAATTTCAATTTAAGCATTGGAATTTGACTAATGCCAGACCGTGACTAAATTTCGACGTGCAATACGCAAGAAGCAACGTGTCCCTCTGGCATCTGGAGTTTTGTTGCTCCATAGCAATGCCAGACCCCATTCTGCCATTCAAACCCAAAATCTGATCAAATCTTTTGGATGGAAACAGATTGACCACCAACCGTACAATCCAGACTTGGCGCCGAGCGATTTTCACTTGTTCAGCAACCTAAAGAAGGTTCTCGGCGGCAAGCGCTGCGCCACGAGGTGAAAGAAGCAGTTGAAGACTGGTTATCCTCACAGGCGGCAGACTTCTATGACATCGGCGTACAAAAGCTTGTAGAACGTTATGACAAATGTTTAAACAAAAATAGAAACTATGTTGAAAAATATAGAAAGATGAAAAGATTTTAATAAAACAAGTTTTTTGAAAAAATGTGTCATGGTTTATTTTTTATGAGAAATTGGTCCTTACTTTCGGAATAACCCTGGTACATACGAACGAAGCGAGTTAATTAAAAACTTACAAAAACACAAACGCAAATACATCGAGATCGTCTACTAAATAATAGTTACTAATTTTTCTATTCGGTTTCGATCACTCTGTAGATTTTGAATTCAAGATCAGTCCACGAGTCGGAGGGTGGGAACAGAAGTGGGGAGAGGATCGCCGCAAGCCTCTAAGTAAATGAATCTTGACATGGCCATAGTGCGTGTCACCTTATCTGAGTATCCCTTGTTTCCACGACTTTGGGTCACCCGATGTGCCTGAATTCCAATTGCACGCCCTTCCTTCGACGCACAGCGTGGTAATCTCAGATCGTACTGAGGTAATGAGCCCTAGACATTCATCGAGGCAAAAGCATATGATTTCAGAGCATTTACCAGCATTTCACTGGAAAAGACGGGCACCCCGATGACCTTGAGCAATAACAAATCGTCGGTTCAGATTATGCAAGACGAGATAAATTTTTTACCCGGAGCGCTGCGCCACCCACCGTTGAGAACATTGCTTTAAAAATAACGGAGTTAATATTTTATTAATAAACTTAAAAGTTAAAATGTTAAACGAAATGTTAACTTCGTTAATTAACGATTAATGGACTAACTCTGTTCTGCCAAGCTACGTTGATCAATCGAGATGTAAAAAATGCCATGTGGTTTCGAATATCGAAGAAGACACCATCTGAGAAAGTTTAGAGCTTTCGTTTCCGCTGTTTTTCCTTCCGGTTGACGGAAAATGCGACTGTAGGCAAACGCTGTCTCTCCTGGTATTTCGCGAACGGCGCCATCTCCCGAGTACGGGAAGAAATGTTCGATCAACAAGAGCTACATCTTTCGAATGCTTTTCTTTTTTCTTCACACTCCAGGGAAGACTGAGTTACGTATGTAAGGATGTATGTGCAATGGTTTCTCACTGCTCGTTTTGTCATTGGCAGATGTGAAATCTGCGAAATGAGAATTCTTTTTCTTTTTGTCCTCTAAAACAACGTTCTGGGGAGAACTTAATTTGTGAAACTCTTTACCAAAGTTTTCTCGCTAGAGCCATAATTTCCCGGACTGAGCGTTAAGAAAACCAGGTGGCGGAGTGGATGCCGCGCTGGACCATGAATCAGATTGTAAGGCAATGCGGGAAGATTTCACAGAGACAAAGTGAATAAAATGCAACTAAGAAAATGAAACCATATTTTTTAAAGCAATATGTATATTTGATGATTCTTTTTGTTTGAAAGGTTTTACGAATAAAAGTGAGTTACAAGGAATTTATAAAACTAAACGCATGTTCGTAAGGAGTGCATAAAAATATACTGCAAAATATATTTTCAAGTTTTCCTGCAAATTAGAAAAAACACTAATTTGAGTGGTGTATGTTGTATTATATTTACTTTCCTCCTACGTAGTTCGATAGTTTTCAAATCATGTGAACTTACGGCCCTCGTTCTCCAACCCGTAACTATCGTCATAATATGGGCTGCACAAGTTCCTTTCGATAACCAGAGGCAATTCGAATGACGTTTGTCTCCCTAGTTGTACCGAACACCAACAACCCAACCAAATGAGAAGCATTTTTAACAACAATATAGTATATTTAGAACGTTCGACAATCATTGTCAAACCTCGTTGCATTATTGTGTGCACATGTCACACTATCGCGTTTGCTTGCAGGTCGCACCAATTCTAGGGAAATCGAGTACGGGAGGCATAAATCGAAACCCTAATGCATTACAGTGCCTCCCACAACAGCGGACAGAACCCAGTGTTTTCATTGGTTGCGCATGTCCCCGACTCCAAGACCTGAAGCCAGCGCGCCAACACACGATCATTCAAATTGCCACATAGATCCAGATTTGCGATGAATTAAATGCTCTATTTGAAAAAAGAATGCAATTAAATTATAACGCAACGCGGGAATAAAGTTAAAAACTAATTGATCCTTAGCGTATAAAGTATAACACAGATTATTTAACTGAAAATGCTATATTTCGACGAATACTCGCAGTAAAAATATGAATTAAGGTGCATTTAGTTTTTAATAATATCAAGCTTCTTTCAAACGGATAATTTCTTTCGAAAACAAAAAGAAAAGGAAATATATATATGGAAGTTTGGTTAATACGGCAATGCAATGTGATGCAAGTAAGTGTTACGCGTTCCTTATATACCATGTGTAAATCAATGTTTGTAGACTTGAAGTACAAACTTTGGAACTGATTTATACAATTAATTTCATAGGATATTAAAATGGGTATAAAGTTCATGAAGCATTCAAATTGGTATAAACTCCATGTGGCATTATAATGGAGTACTTAGTTACTCAATACACCGCTTATATGAATTATGAGATATTTGAAAAAAACAACTTTTTTTTACACAACGGCATTGTAATCTTGGTCTTCATAAGATAAAGGAGTTAGGGTTTCTTAAAACCACTAACTGATAGATTAGGAGTTTATCATTGTCGGATTTCTTTACCATACGATGATAATATTAAATCTGAAACATTAATAACTTTTATTGAGGTTCAAGGACTTCAAGGAATAATTACAAGACAATATACTCCTTCAACTATATTTGAAAAATCACCCAATGTTTTCCAAGGAGGGTCGGAGCGTCCCCAATATTCTAAGCTCAAAAGTTGTAAAAAAATATCATTACTGTGAAAAAAAAACACGGAATTTTAAGGGTTTCCTTATTGCCCACGTATAATAAGTGTCGTATCATATAAGAAAATAAAAATTTCTGAGTATATTGTGAGTGAAGTCCATATTAATGATCTAGTGTTCTATGTAGTCTAATGATGTAGTATACAAGGGTCTCTAAATACTTTAATTTACTTTACGCGTCATTATTCCCGTTCCCCACAAAAACAATCAAATGCATTTGTGTTATGCTCAATTTCTACCAAAACATTGATATTTGCTTGTACTGTAGTATATCCTCTAAATTCAAGAATGATAGGTAGTGAACAAGATTTGATTGTATTACAACAAACCAATTACAATATTATTTATAAAAATAATGATGCATATGGTAGAATTCTGATTAATCAGGACTTATTACATACGCAATTCATAAAACACGATATGATGTAGGAGCTGAGGCGACTTGAGTATGCAAGAATTCTTCATGGATTATCCGGATTTCAAGTTACTTTCATACCGAATATCTACAGTATTTCTACTGTAATTTACACGATACGCTTCTCCAAACATACAAGTGCACTTACACTTTCATAATATTATTACGAATATCTGCTTCATACAACATTTTATAGATTAATTGAAAATACATTGAACGATTTAGGGATGAAAATACCAGTGTACCATAACATGTGATATAACACATTGAATCAAGTTACGTTACCTCTCAAAAATAGTTCTTTTAAAATTAAAATAATAGCAGATATTGTAAATTATTTAAAAATGTACATGTAATAGGTTTTAAAAAAATATTTCGTACAATTAGGAAAAGAAAAATCAAAGGAATATGATAAATGTTACATAAAAAGCCAAACAAGTGACATTGCCTTCCGTATACAAATGCCACACGTTGAATTCCTCGAACAATCCAGTCTCATACGATACATCAATTTGATTGAGAACTACGTTTTACTGTTTATAGGTTATTATTTTAATTATTCTTTATACGTCTAAGAATAACTCTTTATAAATATGATGTATTATATTTCCTTTTCCTTTCTTTCTGAAAAAAAAAGTTTGTAAGAAGCTTGATATTATTAAAAACTAAATGCACCTTAATTCATATTTTTACTGCAAGTATTCGTCGAAATATAGCATTTTCAGTGAAATAATCTGTATACTTTATACGCTAAGGATTAATTAGTTTTTATCTTTATTCCCGCGTTGCGTTATAATTTAATTGCATTCTTTTTTCAAATAGAGCATTTAATGTCATCGCAAATCTGAATGCATATGGAATTTGAATGATCGTGTGTTGGCGCGCTGGTTTCAGGTTTTAGAGTCGGGAACATGGGCAACCATTGAAAACGCTAGGTTCTGTCCGCTGTTGTGGGAGGTACTGTAATGCATTAGAGTTTCGATTTACGTGCACGGGAATGGGGGAGATTGGATATGACCCATGGAAGCACGTGATGAACGTTCAAACTCAACTGCGCCACCGCCATTGCTGTTTAATGCACGCAAACAATCAAATCTTCTGCTCAGACCGGTATTACACGGTCATATTTCTGTGTCATATGTATATTATCAAAGGTATATGAACAAGGATATGACATATATCAACTATTATCAAGGATTGTGGGTAACACTGACATGTTTCATCTAAGTTCTTTGATAATAGATAAAAGATAATAGAGATATTACATATTACATTACATACGTGTAATACCGGCCTTATTAGCACACTCCTTTTCTGATGTCTTATGCGGTAAAATCAATCATATCATAGGAAAAGTTATGTTATCAATGTGACAGGGGAATAAAGATTTCTTTTTGTAAACCTAAAACTCTGTTTTGGAAAATCGGAAATACTTTGTCAACGTGCACTTAGTTCCAGTAGTTTCAGTCGGGGACATGTGAGTTTCAGAAAAGAAGTGATTGTGCCAATGGTTCATTCGACAACAACTTTCAATATTCAGTATTTTGGGACTTTAAATTCTATTGGCTGTGTTGTGACTTGTTTTTATGATTATACAGTAAGCATGAAAATCATTGGATATGAAATGTAGAAGGACATAAGTGATGTTTTGACTTTATCGTAAACTGAGGGAAGCACGTATTTTGCAGCCTGCACTTTGACATCTGCTCTATGATTCATACCTTGGTATTAACGAGAGAATTCACGACGTGTATGCAATAAAAACGAAAAGTGAGGCGCAAAGTGATCGTCAAATAATTCGGTGAATGCCACGTTAAATGGTTCATTATAAGGCTTTAAAGTTATTCAAATAATTTGCTCGTCTAATATTTACAAATGTTAATTACTTTCATTTTTTGATTTCGAAGACTTAAATTTCTCCCTTTGCTTTTCCAATTATGTTGTAAACAGATAATTTTATCCGTTTGAATGAAATGACGTGAATATTCTAGACCAAAATACATTTCGGATTACAATTTCAGTCAACGACAATTTTCAGATAAGAATTTTCAAATTAGTTTTCTTGATAAATGAAACTAGTGGTACAAAACCACTGCAAATAATTTCTCGTAAACGCTTCTCTTGGTCCATTTACACTGGTAAATATTATTCAAGCTCCTTGAAACAGTGAACTAATGCCGCAGACAGAAATTATTTTACTGCGTCTATATAAAATCTTTCAAGTGAAATACCGCTAATGCGGATGTAATACATACTAATAGTACTTTACGTACAGAAAATTTAAGCAAAATCGTTGGATCCGGTTTTGAGAAACATTCAAAAGAGTAATTTGACCTTCATGTGAAGTACCCCTTGTTTGAAAGTAAAAAAAAATAGAGCACGTGCTTCGACAACAAGTAAATTCTACCGTAAATACGAAATGCAAATTATATTGATTTATCCATTTACTCATAATCTCTGCGCACAGACGGACGGACGTTATGCCAAAAACCACTTTTTCATAATCAGAGATCGCCAAAACGGATATTTCCGACGAAATCTCTCTTTCGAATTGTTTCACGATTACAAAATTACTACGTATATGAGAAAGTATAACACACAGATGGAATGCGCGAGCAAAGTTTTAGTGTCGCAAAAATAAAATTCGAAGTCTGCCTAGATATTTTTGAAAAAGGTCGACAAAAAAGTTTTGTGACCTGAAATAATATTTTGTGGCGTCATAATTTTTTTTCCGCCATCTACAATCCAGTGCGTTTTATCCGTATGGAAAACTATTTAAGTGTCATTCGAAAATTTGATGCATGTCAAAGCTCATTGAATGCACTGACCGTTGGTATTTCCGAAGGAATTTTTTGAAACTTGATGTGTTAATTCCGCTCAACAGACAAAAGTTTCTTTTTATCTCGATTGAAACAGAATACATTTAAACAAAGACTGATGTATTTCTTGCTTTCGAATTTTTGGTTGCTCAAACCTGTGTGCCTGCCTTTGTAATTCTTTATTACTGTTCTTGCAACACTTACTCCGAAGAACCTGTTCAGGTTCATTTGTGTTGAGTAATTATTTATTATCTCAATTGTATCATTTTCAATCCTTTACACAAATAATCTGTCTGTATATTTTGTGGATATTTTAACTTGCAGGCAGAATTATTTCTTGCTTTCGAGGTTACACACGCTGTTGAATGCGATGATGTTCAGGACTTATGTACAGCGTCTTTATGGAACTTGTGCAGTGGTTTTATACGGGTATAGGTCACTCGTGTGGGCATTAGCAGTCGAGTACCACCAATGAGTTTGGGTATCCACTCGCTGCCAGGGACATGTTATCGAATCAGATAGTATCGATGCCTACTTGATATCGGAATCGAAAGCAAAGTATCATATGAGGAAAAGTACAGAAAACGAAATTTTGAAACTCTCTTCTCCTAGCGTTTATGATTCTTAAGAATGTTATGCTATCTAGTTTTCACGTTACTTTTTCGCATAGAAACTCCATCGTTTAGTTCAGTATAAGGGATATATTCATTAGAACCAAAATTTGTAATAGGTAAAGTAAATGTTAAAAAGACAATTTAACATGCTGATTCCATTAATCCGTTTATGAAAGTATTCAAGATTCCGTTTCCTTCTTTTTTTTTAACAGACAACGCGACACAAAAGCTACACACAGCAATCACAATAAACATAAATCTCGCACATCATAGTTTAGTGACTAACTATGAAAACTCACAGTCTTGGATGTGAAAAAATTCGACGCTAGCGTAGCGCCACCAGGACAAATAGTCCTTGGTAACACATAGTTGCGATCAAAAACTTAACTGGTCACCTACTTATGTTGCGTTCACATTTACTAATTGTCTGATTTTAGGGCATTTGCGACACGACATTAGAAAAATTCTCTTATGAGTACTGGTATCGAAAAGAAGTATCGATACTCAAAATATTAGTATTCGATCAAAAGTATATATGGATAAAGAATCGGGTTCGATATCATGCTCGTTCTCGAAGACCACTTACAAAATGGAAAACTCGTTTTGCTAAACTTCCTCAGGATCGTGAACGCGAAACTAAAGTTATCTTAATTTCACTGAATGTAATTTTTAAAAAAGAGTCATTCCACGCCAAATAAATATGAAACAACCAACCTGGTTTCTCTTCTTGTTTGGGAACCAACTAATGGTGAAAGTCACAGCGCGAGGGGTTGTAAGCGCATTACGAGACTGGTAATGCACGGCTGTTCTTGCATCGTTAGCGGAAAAGGTCCATTGTGTAGCAGTTCCTCCTCAGGACGAAAGACCGTTGACAATATTTGGGTAGGAACGTCATTCGTGGTATGGAAATAAATTCAATATACAGGACACGTCATTGAACGAAAAATTCCTGGAAATAATAATACCCTGAATGGAGATCTCATTAGAGATGCCTCGAATTCTTTTGGGATTTTATTTTCGTTCTCACAATTTTACGTGAAAATGCCATACATGACGCAAGTGCATACAAAAATACAATTCATTAAGTCAACAGGTGCGCGTACACCTTAATATAAGTATTTGTTTTGTCTGAAATATGCGATGGAATCATTCGGAAGTATTTCATAAATTCTAACAAATGAAATAACGATTCTGTCTGAATTCTCATCTTCTTTTCTTTTTTTCTTTTTGAACTTCCATCTCTGTATTTCATATACCAGTTCAAACGAACATTACTTTCGTAACTGACCATTTTCCGCCTTTTTTTAGAGCACAATTTTATTTAATCCTGAATATTTTTATCAGTATTAACAATCTGTGCGTTTATTTATCTATTATCAGGGAACATCGCCAGCTTTTATGTCGAAGCTACGTATTATAGAAATAAGTCTCACTATGAAAGCGGAGATGCTTTTATTTTATTTAAAATTTATTTCATCATCTCCATTTTTCTGTCTGTTTATTAAATGCAGAAATATCTGTATGGTTCACTTTATTCTAAAGAAATTCATATTTCTTCCTGGAAACTTCCGGTCTTTTCTCATCAAAGTGGAAAAGAACACAAACAACGAAAAAAAACTATTATAGGACGCAATAATTTAGAGATATGACTAAAAATATTGGTTTTATTTTCTACATAACGAGCAATATACTAAACGCATAGCACTAATAATAAGTAATTTTCTTCAGTAAAAAATTATCCTTCATTGTATTGAAACAGTGTAATAAACCAATATAATAAATCACAAAGACAAGAATAAATTTTCGTATTGCTACTTTTGGTTCCCTACAGTATAAGGACTGTATTCATATTAGGGACATGTTTCTATTTGAGTTCCATTGAGTGGTAATTTATGCATTAAATTACAATGGTTGATTTAATTTGAAAATAATTATTTTATGACTTTCATTCGTTACAGCAACGTTAAGAACTTCACAAAAGTATTTGTACATTTTCGAAATTTCTCAAAATTCCATTCCTAGTTTCCATCTCAAAATTCTATTCCATTTTTCAAGTTAATTTTCTGGAGTCGCGTGTAGTAACTTATCACCACCGTAACAGACGATTCACTACTGCGATGGTCAAGAGCTAAACTATTTAATTAATTAATTAATTAATTATCACAATACACAAAATATACATAAATACATCATAATTGTACTGTCTCATGTCTTTCGGAAAATAATTCTCTTTATAGAGCAGCTGCCGACGTTTTACGTACAAGAGAATACTCGCTCATTTTTTAAAAAATGTTGTGGCATTTAGAAAAGAGAATGAAAAATTACATAGACGGTAAATATTTTTATAAAATATGCAAGACTACATAATTTATAAATTATTACATAATTCCTCTATTAATTATTTGTCTTCTCGTGGAGAAGTAATTCTTTTAAAACTTTAATTTATCTAACTTCCCGTTGTTCTTCGGTAGAATTTTTAAATCCCATTTTCACGTACGCCCCTATGAGTTAGAGACTAAAATTTTGAACGTGAACTCAAATATCTAGAAAACGTAATATTATAGGGGTAAAAATGACAAATTTCGTTTTTGTCATCTTATCAAACCAATACTTTTTCTTATACATAACTTGAAGTTTAGTGGAACTTCGTTTCTGCAACCCGTAATACACGAGCATAAAAATGCATAGCGTGCAGGTAAGAAAAAAATCTTTCCTGTAACGACTTTATCAAAANACGGACCCGAGAAGCGAACGGGATGGCGCAGTCGGTAAGCGCATGAGCGCGTAGAGCTCAAGGTCCCGGGTTCGAATCCCGGTCCCGTCTACCATTTTCATTCGACCTAACATGATTAATCTGTTACCTGGCGGTGAGGTTCACCGCAATCTAAGAGATTTCTATGTCTGTATCAGTTATTAATATGCACGAATTTTCAATAACAAAAATCTCACAGTAATACCAATGACATAAATTAACTCTTCCAGAATGCAACTTTAAGCGAGAGAGATTAATCAACCATAAGTGTTTTTTTATTTTATAGTTAATATACACAATATGTCCAAACAAGGATGAAAAAGTTTTCAATATTAAAATCACTTTTGTTTGAAATCGAAACATTAGCTATGTACGAAACTGGAAAAATAATTTAGCTGATGTCAACTACTATAATAAAAAATTATATTCAATTATCATAATTTTTATGATAAATACCACAAATATAGAAATCGTGGGCGCTGTCATTAAAACAGAATGATATGCTGTGATTATATTTTCAAATTCATTATTAAGAACATACTGTTTTAATGAAGTCGTCCACGCTTTTATTATTCATTTCAAATGTTACAATTTTTTATTTTTGAACGTATCTTTTTATTGGATTTGGCATCAGGTGTATTATCATTTTCATTTCAGCACGTTGTGAATGTGTTTCAAATAAAAGAGTCCTTTAAAATATTTTTATATTGTGTCAGTCTTGCTATGCTATATCCTTCCAATGCACTCTCAGTGTGCATAGAATTCAATATGCTCTTGAGTGGGAGTAGTCTCATTTCTCTTCAAAAGGTGATTAAGTGAGAGTTTCTGAGTTAGTCAGGTATTCGAGGGAATGAGAAATCGACCTTTTATTCGAAGATGTTGACTAATATTCTTGTCACGTTAAGTACAAATGAATGTCGCGCATCGTAAATTAATTCTTCGATCGTATCGATTTTGCATTATTTTGGAGGTGAGAATATTAAAAACCTGGAGAGAGCTGTTAGTAATGATTGGTTTCACATAAACTAAGAGAACTCATAAAACACGTGAATAGAAATAGCGTTCTTTCCAATGACACATGTGAATAATAACATGTTTAGAACTAATTTATGCTTTGTTGTAGAGCTTTCAGTTCTTATTAGGACTCGGTCGTGGGAATGACGTACTTTGCCCAGAAAGCATTTCACGGTTTTGGGAGTTTGTGTAAGAACAACTCCTATACACTACATACTAGTACGCGATATGACGGAAACTGGCTCTATTGAACAATTTCTTCGGTTGGCGCCATAAGAGTTAGAGAATTTCAATGTAATTTTCATTAGCGTGTTCAGACTAATTTTTGAGGCAATTCACATGTGATCTGAACAAATACTACGAGCATTCAGATAAGGTCAGATTTCAACTCGACCACTTCCTCCCGTTAGTTTGGTCCTGTAAGTTGGGATAAAGTAATTACTTTTCAGGTAGAAAATAAAAGTTACTCAAGTTCTCAGGTTGTAAGCTACTGCACACCAACCACCATTCACGAAATGTTTGGGAACTATTTCATCTTGCGAAGTGTTTCTGTTTCAAAGCTCTGTCGGATCCCTACTGAATAATCCTTTCTTCAAGGGCGCTAATTGGAAATTTTGTTATCACATTATGAGTAAACATTCGAGTTATTGAATTTTTTTATAATGTACGGGAAGAAAATCTTTAGTGAATGGAGAGACGTGTATTCTACGACGATTCCGAAAGATCTTTTCTGTTTTTAGAGGAGCGTTTTCCTTTCATTCAAAGTTCTATCCTCGAGTTTCCCATTTAAAACATTAATTCAACCGCATTTATCATATATTTTCTCTCGCACAATATTTACCACCTGGATATATGAATGTTCTTCTCCAATTTCTCTCTATTTCGTTCACTTTTTCGTTCTTTGTTTATTTACTTTTCTTTTTATCGTTTTATTTGTTTTAACCTCTTCTATCGTCTCTTGTTCTTTTATTTTACCTTTCGTTCTTTCTTTTTTCGTTCGTTTTACGTTCTTTGTTCTTTCTCTCTCCCTCTCTCTTCCTTTCTTCTTTCTTTATTTATATACTGTCTAATGGAAATACAACAATTTCTTTTTGAAACACAAATATTTTATTTCCGTAGTAGACTATATTGCTAGTGTATTTCCGAATGAAAATAGATTTCTTTTATAAAGTTGATATAATATGATTGTTCTATTCAGTTTTTCTATTCAGTTCAGAAGTTCAAAAATCTTACAAAAGAAACTCAATACTTGAATGGAATTTTGCTATGAACCACCTATCTATAACTTCTGGAAGATAAATTCTGAGGAGCATACAATGAATTTGCTTATACGATTTTCCAATAAGAGGAGATGACGTATGTAGAATTGTTTATGTAACTTTATTAACTAAATAACAGGAAATTACAAATAATTAAAACATAGAAACATTTAATTAAATAAACATAATAAGCATTAGAAACATGATAAAGAAGACACTATTTCAAAGATATTGGGGAAAAAGATAATGAATTGAAAGTTAAAAGGAAGAATATCCACGTTATTAAATTGGGTCAGTGCGTTAATTAATTTAAAACAATAGAGCGAGTAAGCAAGGAAGAAATGCGTTTTGGCATAATGTATTTTGTATCAATATTTTCAAAAGTTTATTTTGATTTTTAATACGTTTTGTCATATCTGAATACTTTTTCTTTTCGATGATGTGGTCCCAGATAACTTTTTCTTTCAAAAATGAAAACACCCAATTAATCCTCTCCGAAACTAAAACATAATAAAACCTTTTACCTCTGTCTTTTTACAATATTATGGAAATAATTAATCATTATACAGCAAATAGCTACTGACAAGAAAAATCGGTTAAAAAATGCATAACAGTACAGGGAAAGTGATTAAATTTTGAATTAAAAAGTGTTTAAGTTTAATTAATTATTCTATATTTCCAACCAACGTTATGATGTAACTGCACATTTTATACAAATGAAATTTTCGACCTACTCGAAGGAAAGTGCTTTATGGCGATGTTTCGAACAAACCATTAATTTACAATTATTATCTGGATGTTGTTTGGTTACTGTAACACAATGCAAGCTAATATTGACAATGAGATTGACCCTGTGAGTCTTGGATTAATTGCGTGGCTGTGAAACATGTGAAAATATTCCCTATTAAAAACTGATAAATAGACGCTAATCGGTCCATCGGTCGTGTAGATTGATAGGCATCCCAATGAAGCAGGTAATGAACCTATTACCTCGAAGAACAATTTCGGCATTCGGGGTTCAAGGTGAAATATGGCTCCATCACATTTAGATGAAAAATCTTAACGAAGGCTGTACTTACACATGATTCAACTGTACCATGGCCCAGGTCAGCATGGTTTAGAGGTGGTCAATTTTCTCTTCATTCGTTTTTATTCCCTTTCTCCAGGTTTGGAAATTTTAGAACCTCCCAGCGTACGCGCATGTGGATATGCCACGGGTCAAAATCAAGGAGCAAGAATCTGCGTGCCCACATAGAGTAAATTGTGACTTCAGTGATAAATTTCCAATCAACTTTTCATCTGGTACAAATACAAGTTTCAAGTTTCTTCCGTAATTGACACCGACAGTTTTTTAGTCGCCCAGGATGTCAAAAATGTTAAATTTGGCCGGGACCATTACAGTGAGGAATGAACGGAACAATTCTTAATTATAGCACACACACACACACACATATATATATATANTATATATATATATATATATATATATATATATATATATATATAATATGTGTGTGTGTGTGTTGAGTATAACAGAAAGTTGCATTGCGGTAATTTTGTCGACAAAAATTGTTCGAGTGAATTTTGAAGTTTTTGAAAAAAAAAAGTATTTTCGATATTATAACATGCTTGCCAGAATTGAAAATGGTCAGAGAATGAAAGATTTTCTTCCAATCAATTGGAATCTTACCAGGGGCGGATACAGACTAATGTTTTAGGGGGGGTCATTACAAAAGATTCTAATCTTGAGCGTAGTATGTTCCAGAAAACATCCCAACCTCAGAAGAAGAAAAATGAAAATTCTAAAGCAAATCGTAAGTTTAGGTCATCTAAGTGTTAATTAACGTGCGGTTGGGTACAGTAACGCCCTACTTTCGAGATTATTTTAAAATTTTGGTGCGACAGTGGAAAGTGTTAGATGCAAAACTTTTTAAGGTACATAAACATTTAATTTTTCAAGGACATAAAATTACCGGTGAAAGATGGCGCTAGGGTTTTCCAAAAAATTAGTACAGTGTTGTATACGGCTGGGAGTGTGAAAAGACAACTAATATTTTTTCTTATAATTCATGTGGAATATTTTTATTTATCTTGGCAGCAGTCTGCTTATGAGAACTCTCTTTTTATAATAAATGCTGCTGCATCGCAAAGCCTTGCCGAACAGCGATCCGCTAAAACACAATCGCCAGTAAGGGTTCTAATGATCTTGATGTTCGCGAGCCCTAATCTCCATTTTAAAAAACAGCCGCCATTCATAACTCCTTGACCTCCGAAGACGACTCCACGTGCGTATTATCAGTCATTCACATCGACACCAACTCTCACAACCATAATGGCACCTCCATCGCCGCCACTACAACTTTGTCAAACTGGGTATGGCACGTTGCGCGTTGCTAATTTGTTTGTACAAAAATAGTGCAATGCTAATTACTGATTAAAAATCGTTCAAATACGTCAACGTCTTTGAAAATCATAAACGCGACTGGAGACTCATTCTGTGGGATTTAGGGGGGTCATGACCCCCTNCCCCCCCCCCTCTTGTATCCGCGTTTGGATCTGATATATTTCAACATGACACGTGGTGGAGCTAGAAGTAAATGAGGTACAGTGAGCACTTTACACCCTCTGACGAATAACGCACACCCTACAGAAAACATACTTTAATTTGTGTGACTTGTGTCACAGTTGACGCACTTGTAGTATAGCGGGCTTCATTATATCATGGTAAAAATGATCAAATTAAGAAGTAATAAAAATAAAAGAACTTATTATTTTATCTATAATGATAAGAGATAGAATTGCCAGAATTAATTTTATTATAAGAATAGTTATTTCTTAAGTATATCCGTCATCAGTGGTAGGTTTAGGGCGTAATTACCTACTTTCGTTTAATAAAACCCATTGTAGGTTTATACAAAACTTTTTTCTTTCTAAAAATGGACAATGTTTTGTTATTTTTTATAAATTAAAATGCGAAAACTAAAAGAAAAATTTAATTTATTGCAACAGAGGTTACAAGTTAAGTTACGCATGTTCAGAAATTTGATTTTTTTGTATTGAATTTTGATTTGTTAAATACCTTTTGTTTTCTAATAGAGAATATGTGATGTTCATATTTCAAAAGGTTTAATTTCTTTATGAATATAT
Organism: Laupala kohalensis; assembly: GCA_002313205.1. Classification (NCBI taxonomy): domain Eukaryota; kingdom Metazoa; phylum Arthropoda; class Insecta; order Orthoptera; family Trigonidiidae; genus Laupala; species Laupala kohalensis. The sequence goes on along the minus strand of NNCF01126342.1, from coordinate 670,872 downwards.
TATTGCGTCGAGTTCCTTATTTATCGAACAGGCGGTAATAAATTTGTTTGGTTCATCCTTGAAATTCATCGTTTTTAAACAATAATCCTTTATCGTTACCGGCGACTCTGAACTTTCATTTACAGTTTTCTCACAACTTATTACCCGATTTGTATGCAAAAGACACTCATCCACAATAAAATTTCTTTGGTGTGAATCACTGTTGTACGTTTATGTCGGCCGTATTCCCTTAATCCACCTCTACCCACCCACCTTATGTCACATCGCAAAAACGAGCAATCCTCGTCGCGTATGGCTGCATGTTTTAGACCTTGAGATATTGCAGACATCGGGGTCCTAGAGATGTGTGAGAACTGCGACCATCGTTTCGTGTCGACGTCGAGTGCGAAGTCCTCAAGTGCTCACGCATTTGACATCGGGTCCATCACGCGCTCGAGCGCAATCCTCTTGCTTCCCCGGTCCCCGTGCGCGAACGGGCAACCCACACGCCGCAGAAACGAACCTTCCGAGAATCTAAGAAACGCGTTGTGCATGCTACAACGTCACTCTTGGCCTTCGCGAAATATGGAACTCTGCGGAGCCCTCCACTTTCAATCACGAAAAATAAGTTTTATTCAAATCCATTTCTTTAGCGTAAAATCAAGTTCTTCTTCTGATACACCCCTATTCGTCGAATTCATCCCTTTTCGTCGTTGGAGAGGTAAGCATAGTTTCATACCATACCGTGCAAATGATTTAGGTCCTCCACAAACGGCGACGTCAATGGCGGATATCACCTTCCTGCAGAATATAGGGACACGATTATCTGCTCTATGTTATTCACTTCAGCTCTCTGTACAAACTGTCCGAACGAGTCAATGAGAACGAACATCTCTAATATTTCATATACGGATCAAGTTATCGAAGTGCAATTTTCACTAAGATAAGTGTTGACATGGGGTTAATTATTTGATTATTCGAATAATTTCTAGCTCTCTTTAGCTGCAAGTATGTTGACACTTTTATTGATTTTTCAAAATCAAAGTTTCTCCTTAGCGCTTCTTCAATAATGACCTGAGAATATATTTTTTAACTTTGAAACATGAAAACTTCAGCTTTTCCTTGTATAACACATGGGTAACAGTGTCCTTGCCCTACTCCTCAGAGAGATTTTACGGCGCTTCGAGAATAGCGTCGTTTCCTTTTCGGAATATCAAATATTTAATTACTCCCGATTCTGTTACGCTTTTGTTACTCATTCAAATGCAATAAATGATGTATCTGTACCTATCTTTTCTCTAGCTTTAAAGAAGCGATGAAAAATAATAAAATTCCCTTAAAAATGAAGAATGGATAATCTAAGTAATTACATTTTATAAGGGGTGATTTCTCCAAAAATATTCGAATTTATTTCTGAACTGAATTCTCACTAAACATTACAGTAATTGATTTGGGATAAAAAAATTTTTAGACGTAAGCATTTCTTTCATTTGCTCCATTAATTAAACGACTCAGTAATACAACGAAATTTAGGTGAAGTATTTATTCAATTAAATCATCAGATACACATAATTTACGTTTCAATAATTATGAGAAAGATCAGTAACTTAATTATCATCTCGAGAAGATTATATTGCACAGAGAGACCACCGAGATACCTCACACTAGCTCTTTTTCGGTTCCAACATATCGAGTTTCGTACCACTGTGCGGTGACTCCTGTCTTACTCCTCGGCACGGGGAGGGCAGCTTGTCCCACTCGAATAACTTCTGTTTTATCTGACTGGGTTGGCCACGACTGTTCGCATTATTCTTTTGACGGGCTTCTGAATAATTTTGCGTGTAAGGAAATAGATCCTTCCGTAAAATACGACCACACGAGTTTGCTGCAGACAAAAGCAAACTTTGAATTGCTAGATAATGAGGTTATGGATCAGAAGTCAATTGATACCGACGTACGAAACAAGCAAAATATTTTAATACAATGTGAAGATCATTTCTTGGATACAAATGGGGAATATAGTTTTGTGTTCATTGTTATCTAGTACATTCAGTCCTGAGTTCTCCAAAACGTCGAAGAATCGACTGATGACTTCCTCCTCGAGCACAATGAAGTCAACCTTGATTTCATTCGGGCAGCACATTTCTTTGAGGTCATGAGTTCTGAATTACTGCTCTATGGGATGTGCGTGTTACGTTTGATGATGGTTCATTCCCTCGCATTCAGGTGAATGATGCTGGACAGGCTCATCTTCCTAAGATGTCGCACACCCCGACCCGGCAGCGGCACGGTGCCATCCTTGTTGGAGCAAAACCGCGCCAGCGCCACTTGTGCGTGGGCGGGGCGGAGCGAGAACAGTCGTCGGCTCCAACTGGCACCCTGCGCGTCTCCTTCGGGCAACTCGATAGCCCCCGTCGGGCGCAATTAGCGCGCAAAGAAGCTTCCTTTCTCTCCCTGTGAGGGGGTGGCGGGAGGCGAACCCGAGCGGCGGCACGGCGGAGCTCGTAACTGACTTGGAGCGCCGGTATCAGGTGCTGGGGAATACTCTTGCATGGCCTCAACACGGGAAGCAGCCGTCGCGAGAAATTGGCGTGATGGGAGGAGACTCTCCTTTGCTTCTCAGACATTGCTTCCGCCTGCTGCAAGCAGAGAGGACATGTTGGAAACCTGCAAGAAGTAAAGAAATATATATTATCTTAGAAGATTGACGTATTTTCTAAGTTGCTTCATTGCTTTAGGTTTGAATCAATTGAGTAAAAATACATTGGAACAAATTTGTTCAAAGGTACTAAACGATTAATTAAATTTTGAAAAAAGAATCAGTTGTTCATCAATATCATGCACACTTACTGATTTGAACGCTTAAGAACAAATGTGATGTTTTGGGGGTACTGCGAATATTGGAAATTCACGTATTAATTATTGAATAACACAACCCTATTACACAGACTGATTTATTAACTACTAAGGAGACACTGGATCAACGTCAGGCAAGCAATGAAAAACTTGCACTATAACTGTCTTACATCTTTCTTCCCAAATTATTTTTCATTACTTGCCTGGTGATCACAGTGGGGATCGAAACGTCGTGTCTCCTTAGTAGTTAATAAATCGGTCTGTGTAATACGGTCATATTATTCAATAATTATAATTCTACGAACGTAATTAAAATATGGATTCATGTATCAACAGTGGAATAAAGAAGAGGATTCTCAGAAGAAGGAATCAGTGAAGTCTTTTGCTAGCGTACAAAGCTCTCTAACACGAATATTTAAACTATCTGAAATTTCCAGACACATTTTTAACGTTCCTTGTATTTTTCTGGCTTCGCGTGGGTCAAGACTGACTTTATATGCAAAGAAGAATTGATTCTTAATAAATGTGTAATTTTTAGGCTAGCACTGCTTTCTTTCTGTTGTAAACACAATTGAAAACCCCTCTCTTCTTTCTTGTAATAGTGTAAAACGTTCCGTCATTGAGCAAGGAAGTCATGCTATTGCACGGAAAACACTATTACACAAACACTATTGTTTGTGTAAAGTCCTTCGAAATGCCCGGCCACCGCAGCGAGAATGTCCTTCCCAGAATTTCACAGCGGATCCGCACAGCGCGGACACTGGTTGAGCTTCAGTGTTCACTCGCCTCCCACTGTGATAATATAAATTCTCGTGATCAATGAGGAAGTCACTGCAGGTGTTCGGACCATTTATTTCACATTTTAAAACGGTTATTTATGAGGTCGATTTATGTAGTCTTGCTAACAGTAGTTTCAGAAACACACAGAAATCTCTTATTGCGAAATTGCGGTGAACCACACCGCCATACATAGAAATTGCGGTGAACATCACCGCCAGGTAACAGATTAATTATGTCATGTTAAATGAAAATGGAGACGGGACCGAGATGCGAACTCGGGACCCTGAACTAAGCGTGCTCATGCGCTTACCAACTTCGCCGTTCCGTCCACCTCCCAAACCCGTCTTCCATTTTCATTCAACTTGCGAGACCCAAAGACCTCTGAGGTGACCTCGTAGAGACAACGCTCCTTATATAAGTAGTCTACTAAAACAGTAGTTTACCAATAATTATTAAAAACTGCGTTACTTTAAATTTGCTTTTTAAATTAAAACAATGCGTTCGGAAAATGGTATTTCGTATAAATTTTGCAGACCCAAGTCCAATTCTGCTTATTGGCTGCCGGATAAAAAATAGCAGCAAGGTCCCAATTCCGCCGTAGTTTTCATATTTTTCATTGAATAACTTCCTTAATTGCTCGTTGAGTGTAGCAAACTCTGCGCATGTTATTTCGTACATTAAATTCCTGTTTTTTAATATCGTTTATATCGCATAATTACTTCGGAAATTTAACTGTTTTAACGGCGTTGTCTATAAGAACACGTTACTTACTATTTGAATGTCGCCAATTAAAACTAACTACTGCAAAAACCCAAATGTTATGAGACTTTATGATACATCAATGCCATCATCTTTCATTAAAAACAATTTTGAGGACAATCTACCCAAATCACCAGGTTATTTATAGTATCCCTACATGAGTGATTAGTTAATTCAATACATTCAAAAACAATCGTGACAAAACAAACCATAAAAACGTTTCACATGATATAAATAGTCTGGAATTGAAGACATCCCCTTTTGGATATCCCATCTCAATTTGGTACTATACTTCGCTGACTGATTTTCAGGTTACTTTAATGCCATTGAATTTTGTGTGAGAACTATATCCTTGTTTTGTTTTGTCTAAGGTTTGGCCGCGCTCGAAGTACGAGTAAGAATGTATAGTTCATCATATGTTATGCAGCAGAGGGGTTGCATAAAATATCTGAGTTTGTGTTTAGAAATATCTGAGGGATTTGAGACATAACATTGTGAGCGCGGGAGGGGGAGGGGGTCATGCTCCTATACTATTTAACGAGCTCTATTTGTACCTCGAGAACGGCTCGGATCGATTGCAATATTTCATTCATTGGTCCCCAAACCCCTCTGTCGTTGCGCAGGGAGCCATCCTGCAAGAATCACGAGGGAAAGGAAATCCAGTTAAGATTTACTCTTTGCGCTCGGGAAGGGATAGGGGTAGGCCATATATGGTGACAAAAGAAAAAGATACACAAAGCAAATACACCAAATTGCTGAGACTAGTACCGTACGTTATTGTCATTTGAGCCATGTTTACACACCCACACATCCATATCGTAAGAAATAATCGAAAGTGAAAGTTCGTTCATCTGTTAACGGTATTTTGAACACTACATTACTTCAGTAATCTTGATGAAATTTGGGAGTGGTAACTAGGAACCCAGAGATGACCACAGCATAGGCTACATAAACGTGAATGTAACATTTAGTATGCATTACGTCAATCTATACTTATGAACGGTGTTGTCTTCACCGATTTTTCGTAGTAGAGAGAGAAAAATTAAAGGGGAAATACGTAATTTTGAGGAGATTCTACTTTCGTGTAGTAAAAGCTCACTAATAAAGGATTTTGTGATATAAAGGATTTTAATTTGGAGTGATATATGATATTTTGATTTATTTTCTTTATCTCTCGAACGACCTGAAATATCTCGGTTTTTGTGTGTACTCGTTACTTCAAATTCTAATCTAAGAACAATTTTTTTATTTTATTTTTTCATATTCCACTTTTTAAGTTTGAAAAGAAGAGAATTTATGCAATTCTTTTTTCTCTATTATTCCCATCTCTATCTGTTCTACACCGTTTCATTGCTCCTCCTGATACTCCTATGATTATGAAAGGTATTTAATATTGATTCATTTCCATTCCACAAAATATATAGGTTGATTTTTGAGAATGCAGTATAAAAAAGTAGAAGTTTCCGAAAGCGAAATGAGTGAAAAAAGGTTAACATGCAGTAATATCTATCGAAAATTTCCATTCGATTACACTTTATTATCAATGTGTATTAAGTTTATAGTAAAATTTTTTATACAAACGGCGATTCAAGAAAGTTAATTTGCACCAAAATCAAAAACTTTGCGCAATGCCAAGGGTATTCAGTTTGTTTGTCTTATGAATGTAGATGTAGGTATTGGTATGTAATGCGAATTTGCAATTTCTGGAAGGATAAGGAAAGCTAAGGATGCTAGATTTAATAGATTTTTAATGAGATGTTTCCATGTCAGACATATCTAACCTAACGCTAAATGTTTAATTGGATTATTTTATATTTTCAATCATATTAGAGTTTGATCTTACATGTAAGGGAACTTCATGTCACCCATGTAGTGCAGCTGTTTAATACTGATTTTGGAGGCTAGCTGCATCCCTATGATGACTGTCGGGAGGGAGTATTACGTCGTCAACTTATAGGATTCAGCATCGGCGACTGTTTGGTATATCTACAGAAGCGAACCGCAACCCGTAGGAAACCGCTATGTTTGCCCTCGCGCCCCTAAAGAGGTGCTGAGGCTTCTAAAAAAAAACTAAATGATATTACTTCCGATACGACTCTTTATGCATTTATTATCCACTAGTTCTGAAAACATCAAACTGCGATCCAGAATTTCAAAAGTATTTTCAATTCTCTATTATTCCGTTTTTAAATTTCCCCTTTTTATCGATTATATTTTTATTGATTTCATTGTGTTTCCCCTCGGCAATCGGAACACGTATTTTTTTCCGAGAGTCTAAGAGAAAGAAAAATTATATTGTACCACGAAACTAGTCACAGTGGTTTGCTATTTAATGGATCTAGTTGTCCCTCAACATTCGTAAATAAATTTTAACACAATTCATTTTTTAATAATTGTATATACTAAAGAAAAAAATTATATAATTATAATACCCCTATAAGCTTTGAAAATTACAAGTTACAGAAAAAAACATAAAATTTCCTAACGCATAGTTGTCACCCTTTCAAAAGTCTGTTGACAAACAATCATAGTTCACGTGACTCATCACTTTCACACATTGAATCTCATTTACAAAGTCTGGCATATTCACGGATTTTTCATTATTCACAATCGCTCAGAATTCAAGTAACTGAACTAGCAGACGCTTGGAACTGCCACTCAATTGCTTGTGCAGGCAGTAGGCAGTAGATAAAGTGCAGTTCCTTTCAGCTGTTCTGTTGTAGGACAATCATCTTGTTCAAAGGAAAATGCTTGTTCATCCGCTCTTACAATGACACTTCATAAATGCCAATACGATTTCAACTTAGTGAACATAACACGAGTAATAAGATAGCGGATTCACTCTTCCTCGTTTCTTTACCCGTTAAATCAATAGAAAACTTCACATCAGTCAGCGACCACACCTCAGAACCACAAATGTTCCGACACTGTCACTTCTCTCCTCACTCTCCCACCCTCATCCTGTCGCCTCTCGACCACACCGCCGTCACCACCTCGGCGCAGGCGCAGAGGAAGACGATTGTTCCAAATATCGAAATCACTTACCCAATCGATATCATCCATATTAGTACAATATTAATACGAATATTGTTCTTAACGTCTGCAATAATAGTACAATGAAGAAAAAAATGACCTCATTTTACAGAAGACAAATTTATTAACATATTTAATTTTTTAACGCACTAGTTCGTAAACCTTATTGTGAACGTCGATAACAACAAAATTTTACACAATGAATCTTACTAATTTTACACATTGCAGTTCAAAAATTGTTAATATCATGAGTAAAAACTTGTTATAACTTTAAAACTCATCAAAAATTGAAAGAAAAATATTTCCACAGTTATTCAAAGAAGCGTTTTCCTTTAATCGTTACAATCAATGAAAAAAGTACGGGAGTGTTCATTTCAATTTCGCTATATCCATTTATTAGACATATTCGTGAAGCTGTGAATAGACCTACTCTAACCTGAAGGAAACTGTTATTGTACCTCATAATCGAATATCACAAGATGATATATTCCAGCTTTCAATATAAAGGAAATGTTGGAATTGTACTACCTTCAACCATGGACCAAGAACCTCTGCCTTTCCTCGTATATTAAGAGGAAGTAATAAATTCTGATAGTTAAAAATCGGTCCTCATCCATATCCATATGTGCGTTAAACAACAATGTGTATCTTAGCGCTACTCTACCATCATAGATCACTAAAGGTTGGTGGTATTTATAGACGCTCTCCCTTCAACACAGGAATACACATTTTGTGGCGTAATTAACTCTCAGGAAACGAAATGTTTTGTGTATTGTGTTTATTACATTTGGCTAACCCGCTCCTGGCGTTAGCTGCGGTCGTGAATGAGCTCTCTCTATTTTTCAATTTAATCTTTCTAATTATTTTATTTTTACGAGTTTTTTGTGATTCAGTAGTTGTATTTAGATCCTAGATTTCATTGTAGTGTATAATTCTTTTTTCTGTGTGAGTGTTAAGTGAAAAAACATTATAAACATTTCCTAAGGTTTTCAAACCCATCGGACCAAATATAATTTCATATTGTTTTCATTCAAGTGCTTCAATCAAAGGTGTGATAAAGTTTACGTAAGTACAAACGGAATCATAAATTTAACTTCTTGGTGCATTAAAATGAATTATTTTGCTGTATTTAGATTTTCTGGTGCGTATACTATTACATCATTATTAACTTACAAATAACGTACTCTATTGTTGCACTGCTCAAGTTTCGTCGTCGTAAATAGAATCATCCCAATATTTTACCATTTGTTTTCATGATCTTTTTGTAGTTATTCATTACAATCTAACATATTATGGGCCATATTTACAGTCGAATTAATTTATCTGCAGTTGTTGTCCTAAATTATTTCTGTCATTTTAGTTGTTGGTTGTTTATTTGCTTATTTAAATCCTGACCCATTGTTGCACCCAAGTTTTTGTCGTCAAAATTTCATAGAATTATTACATCATTTTACAATTCTTTATTCTTTCGTAACTATTTACATTTTAACACAATTTACGGTAGTTATTGTCGAATTATTTAACCTTCAGTGGTCGCCCTAAATAATTATTTCAATCATTTTTGTCTTCGGTTTGTTTGTACATATAATTTATTTAATATCTCATTTGTAACTTCCGTAGTAATAAATATATTATTATACTAACATCCTTCATTCAGTGTTAGTTGCCAGTTTTCGTGTATTCTCATTTGCTTTTGTCTACAAGTTGCTAACTATCTCACAACAATGGACACTATCGCATTCCTCAACTCAATCGAAGTTGATCTTCAGAAAGCGTACAATGACTTGGTACATTATATTGACACACGAATCAGTGCGCTGGAAGAGGTCAATAAGAAAACGATCGACGGTTGGACTACAGTTAGGAATTCTCGCCGTCCTTCCAACTCCTACCACCCGGTTAGACCAACGACACATGCACCACACCAACGACACATGCACCACACCAACAGAATAGGTTTAGTGTCTTACATGGCATGTCCCTGTTTACTCCCTTACCTACTCGTTTCATCCCCACCCGTCCAAGACCCAGACATGTTCACAAACCACGCACTGGTAAGCACAGCTGCCCAAAACCACGGAAAGTAGTGCTGCCCACAGATGAAACCAACACTTCCACGAAGAAATCAAACGTGCTCATATTAGCTGATTCACTAATCGTCTCATCAGTCGTCAGATGACCTCCGTATTGCGTGGATTGTTTCCTAGCCCGTTCTCAGTCTCCGGTTTCTTTAAGCCAAACACTCGTTTGGCTGAAGTTATTCGAGAACTGAAAACCTACACTAAAAAACTCAGAGCGAGACAGATTAATCATCATAGGTGGGCAGAACAATTTAACTTGGGTGGCCATTTCAACGCGTCTAAACATCTACAAAAACTAAAAATGGCCTCCCTGCACACTACCATAGTGCTCTCTAGCCTGCCTCCACGCTTCAACGTTCCACAAATAAACCACGAAATTAACCTGGAAAACATCTCCCTAAAACATCACCTGGCAGACACAAAAATCACATTTTTTGATTTGCAAACCACACCTGACTGCCAAGAACTTTACCCAGCACGGTTCATACCTGAGACCGTCTGGGAAACTGCACTTCGGTTATCTCCTAGCTTCACATCAGACCTCACATCATACACCTGCCCCATTACTCACTCCTACACATCCTCCTGCACCTACTTCCTCCCTCTCCTCCACTTCCCTCTGCTCCTACCTCATCACCATCTCCTCTTCCTATCTCCAAACCCATTTCTTCTCCTGTCCCCGTTCTTTCATCTACTACTTCCTCATCTCCCACGTCATCATCTATTCTTCCTGCCGCCCCCATATACAGTTACAACTTGCGCTCAGGAGTAGATGTGGTATTCGAAGGTGACAATCGCGTTCAGGTGCAGTGTGGGGGTTGATCCGGAACTAGAAGCTATACCAAATTCAAATTCCCCTCCACAATCTAACGTCGATTCCATTTCTCGTGAGTCACAAACTGTTTGCGAAAATAAAATAAATATATTTCATCATAATATCCAATCCCTTTCAAACAAATTGACATACATTGAAATTCTGGTACACGAAAGTCGATTCGATTTGCCATGCCTCACAGAGCATTGACTTTCAACTAACAACATCAACGATACTGCTATTTCTAATTATTATTTAGCAAGTACTTACTGTCGGCAAAATTTTAAAGGAAAAAATCCCCACGGAGGTACGTGTATCTACGTTCTTAACGATATTTTATCTTCTCCACTGCCAGGCTACGAGAACTTCTGCGTAGATAGTGTGTTCGAAATTTCTGCAGTTGAACTGACCGACACCGGTATTGTTGTTTTGTGTATTTATAGACCTCCTCAATCAGATCTTGACATATTTTTTCGGAACTTCGAAAATGTTTTAGAACATTTCGCACATAAACCTACTAAATCTATCGTTATATGTCGCGATTTCAACATCGATTTCCTGAGTACATCCGACTCTGCACATTCACCAGATAATCGATTCAAGAATATTATCGACCCCTTCAACCTTATTACTACGATAAACGACCCCACTCGCCTCTCCGGCTCATCTCAAACATTGCTAGATCAAATTATAGTCAACAATGGAATCTCGTATCTCTCTGTAGTGTTTATCGCCCGATACTGTGATCACCTTGCTCAAGTATTGACAATTAATAATAAACTAAAACCACTTAAAATCCTTTACAAATTTACTAGAGAGTTAAATGACACAAATAAATCCATATTTATAAATAATTTGCGTGAAGAAACATGGAAAGATGTTTACAATTGCCAAAACACCGACGACAAATTCAATGTATTTATCTCAATATTCCTAAAACATTACAACTTTAGCTTTCCCATAAAACGCAAGTTAATTAACACAAAGAAATACAATAAATGGATCACACAAGGGACAAGAATTTCTTCAAAACACAAATGCCGTTTATATTATCTTTCAAATCGCTATAACCAACCACCCGAATTCCAAATTATTTTCGTAAATATAAGACTATTCTTCGAAAAGTAGTCTATGCAGCTAAAGTTATGGAAAACGACAGGCATATACTAAAATCGAACAACCGGATGAAAGCCATGTGGAATATCGTTAACGATTACAAGTCAACTTCTGAAAATCGCGAAGAAAATGTTTCTTTACTAAACGATGGCACAATCGTATCAAATCCTCAGGACATCGCAAGTTTGTTTAATTCTTACTTCTCAGAAGTTGGCAAAATAACGAACTCAAAATCTCCATTTCAATGTCCTCCAATTATATCCATCCACGTACCCAATTCTATGTTTACTTCCGAAACTAACGCCAGTGAAGTCATGGGAATCATCAGCCCATTAAAAAACAAATTTTCAACAGGCATAGATGATATACCTGAGTTTATTGTTAAATTTTGATCCCATGCTATATTAAATCCAATCATAAATATTGTTAATAGATCTTGATCGGAAGGGGTGTTTCTTTACATATTTATGAGAGCTAAAGTGAAACCTTTACACAAGAAAGGAAATAAACTTAACATTGGAAATTACCGACCTATATCTTTATTACTCACTTTCTCCAAAATCCTAGAAAAATTGTTCTATAAGTGTCTTCTTGATTTTTTATAAAAAAATAACATTCTCTCTGACGATCAACACGGTTTTAGGAAATCCTTTTCCACTACAAGCGCCATATTTTCCTTCTTAAACGATGTTACCACATCTCTTGACCGTGGAGAAAATTCTCAGGGTGTTTTTGTTGACTTATCCAAAGCATTCGATGTCATCGATCACGGAATTCTCCTTTCCAAATTGCATTCTTTAGACATTCGTGGACTTCCACATCAATGGCTAACTTCTTATTTAAAAGATATATATCAACATGTTGAAATATCCTATGCTAAAACTAAAATACTTCAGCGTTGTCTTTCAGAAACAAAGCCACTATCTTGCGGAGTAACCCAAGGTTCAATTCTCGGTCCTATACTCTTTTAATTGTATATGAACGAAGACATATCCTCCACGTCAGATTGCAAAATGGCTCTTTTTGCTGATGACACTAATTTACTATGTAAACATGCCAATGCTCAAAACGTTTTATCTAACCTTTTGACTTGGTTCCATGCAAATCGTCTCATTTTAAACACTGACAAAACATTGTCTATGTCATTTCACAATAGTATCATAAAATCGTTATCCCAGGTTTCTCTTTGTTTAAACGGAACACAATTAAAAACTATTACAAATATAAAACTTTTAGGTTTCCATATTCAAGACAACCTCAAATGGAATTGTCACGTTGACAGTCTTAATTCCCAATTAAGCAAATTGTGTTACGCATTCCGGATCTTAGTTAACGCAGTTAATCCACGTATTTCCCGTTGCGTATATTTTGCAAACGTTTACTCCAATTTACGTTACGGCATTACCGTCTGGGGTAATTCCGGTCAGAGTATTCAAACTTTCAGAATTGAGACGAGGATCGTTCGGATAACTTGTAAATCTCACTCTCGAATCTCTTGTAAACCTTTATTCAAGGAATTAAATATTTTTACACTTCCCTGAATTTATATTCATGAAACAGTCGTGTTTGTTAAGACCGAATTACTGGAGTGCCACCCTTGCTTTATAGGAAACAGCCTCATTTACGAACACAATACTCGCTATAGTAATAATATTCATCGCCGTAGAGTGTCAACCACTCTTTGCCAAAAAGGCCCTAATCATTCGGGAATCGTTCTATATAATCCCCTGTCCAAATATATAAAAGATATTATGAAATTGAATCTCTTCAAATCCGCGGTTAAAAACTACCTCCTGCACCAGTGCTTCTACAATGTGAAAGAATTTATTGATTTTAATAAAAGTTGAATCCGTTTTGTTCTTTATTACGTTATTGTTGTAGTATTTTTAAAATAATTTCAAGAACTATTATCTTGCATGATTGTGTTGTCTTAAGGCTCATATTAATTTAGTTTTATGTGTACTCAACTTTGGCACGGCTGTGTACATACATTTTGTAGCCCCATACTGGCCCAGGTTTTTCTGTTTTTCCTTCGGGTCGAGGTGGATTTCTTATACAGCTTCTGTAGGTTTTGTGTAGGGGTGTGTTTTAATAATCTATAGTTCGATAATAACTTGTACATGTAAATTTTTTGCGATAAATTACTAACATATTGACATTCTATTAGTATTATAAATCGCAGCTAACTTTTCATCTTATCTAGGAACGTTTGCTGAAATTTTTGAATCCGCCTCTGCCTTAGGGTCCTTGATCGAAATTGATGGGATGGTCCCTTGGTTGCTTCCGGAGAGTAAATTAGTTTATTGTCCTCCACATGGTCATACGCAATTATTACTATTTTTTGACAATAAATTTATTATTATTATTATTACTATCGTGTACTATCTTGTCATCTCATAATTCGTCGCCATGTGGATTTTTCTTCGGGTAGAGTTATATCTGCAAAATGACCATTGTTTCGGGCACCAGCTTCTTCGTCAACGTTACCTCCGGGTCTGTACAATGGCAGTGATGCCATCGCAGTGGGCAAAACAGTACACTGAGCTCCAGAAATAAAAGTTAATTTGTTTGTATGGGATTTGCCAATTTTTGCCATTTTATTTGGCATTATATGGTCGAGCTGTACAGTTATTTCGAAGCTGCGGTGTCTTCTGGTAAACATAAGCATAAAAATCTTATTATCAAATACGAATTATCTTTTCAAGGTAAAAAATAACAAATAAATAAATATAGGTTAAATTTACCTCAAAAGAATTTACGAGGAATTTGTATTATTCTCAAAGTAGCATGCACATGAGAGTTGGAATATTAGAAAATCGTAAAGCGATTTTAGGAATATAAAAATATTTAAGAGGAAAAAGTACTCGGTAATTTTCCAATTCAACAGAAATCTTGTGGAATTCACATCTTAATAAATATTCGAAAATATTTAATTTTAGCTTTAGTTGAGTAACTCAAGTTTTATAGAATAAAAGAAAATTTGNAGAGACAGCGTTTTGTTACACAAATATTTTTTCATCATACGAATATGTTTTGTTCTTACAAGACTTGAAAAACTATATTATTTACAAAAAAAACAGAAAATTAGACTTTTTTCAACCTACCATAAGTATTATCTGGCCATATTTTGAAGGAACTCACGTACATATGATATGGCTCACAGTTCATTACTGACTTTTAATTTAAAATGTTCTTTACAACAGTTGTACACAAAACGCATACTACCTCTGATTATCTCTGGAAGCTAATCTAGTCTCCTTTCCTTTGGATGGTTTTGAATAATATTTCACATTCCAAAGTAACCCGGAGTCCCTGAGACAAAGTCTAAGTTGCTCTCCACATCCTGCGTTCTTTCGATGAGCTTCGAGATTTCTTACAGCACTAATTCTGACTTCTCTTTCCATTATTGGAGGAGGAAGAAAGCAGATGGACTTTTCTTTTTCTTTTCACAACATTGGGTTGAATCATGCGAGACTTTCAGAGAATTCGACACTTTGTTCCCTGTTGCGACAATGACGATAGAGCAGAAGCTTTCGAAACTGTATTCTGGTTTCCTTGAATTTAACGAGGAGTGTTGAGAAACAACGGAAGAA
This sequence comes from Laupala kohalensis, assembly GCA_002313205.1. NCBI lineage: Eukaryota > Metazoa > Arthropoda > Insecta > Orthoptera > Trigonidiidae > Laupala > Laupala kohalensis. The sequence goes on along the minus strand of NNCF01126342.1, from coordinate 655,861 downwards.
GTTTATCTACAATTATTCCCTATTATTTGAAAGTCTTCGCCATTTTACCATAACCTTATACCAGATAGATGTGGCTATCAAATTTTTCTATTCGAATAGAAAAATATATTCGAGTACATTCGCTTTTTATTTACGTGGTCAACTCTGACCTTGTGATGATATTTTGTATGTTGTTGGAGGAATAATCACTTTAATGTCGTTTCGTCTGAAGGCGATGTTACGTGTAGAGGTAAACAAGAACATTCTAGATTGTTTCCCATCAAATTGTATACCTTTATTTATTTATCATTTAAACGTTTCGAAAGTCATGCAGTTCTCGACGGAACAATAGTCATGTTTTGCCCCAAATTTTTACAGTACGCGACGCTTATTGCAGCATGAGAAGTAACACCATGTTGTATTCACCGTTTTAAAGGGTGCGGATATACTCTTCTGAAGTACCCAATTTGACCTAAACATTTAAGACTATTATATGCACAAAATAATATATTTCTTACATGTATTATATTATATTTCCAATGATATATTACATACAATTCCATATATCAAGAAAGAACAATTGTGAAAAATGAGCTCGGAAAGCAAAAGATGTGAGGAAGCTGAACTGATTAATATTTCATATTTGACAGGTTTTAGGCGAAATGCTGTGAGTCTTCATTTACAGTTCGTTAATTAATAAACAAATACCCCTTATTCATATTATTAAGCATTTTCAGTTCAAGAGATGAGTGCCATACTATAGAAAATATGTATTTTGTCTCTCAAAAAATGGTAAAAAGAAAATTTCAAGAAAATGCTTATTAATGCATTTTTTACTCTCACAAAGGATACTGAGAATACTCGACATGCTCCGATAGATAAATTAACTAACCCCCAGAATATTGTGGTAGGTGACTGGGGACGAAAACCGTACATAGATAAATTAAACAAGGTAGCACGATCAGGTTATGCTTGGTTTCGACTTGGGGGATGGAAATTAAGGAAATTGAGTGGGGATCAAGATTCAGAGTGCCCTTTATGCAAAGAACAAGAAGACTGGATTCACATTTTGCTAAATTGCGTCAACACTGAAATGGGTAGAAAAAAGTGGCTTGTTGAGGGGGGATACGATCGTAAACCAAGAAATTACATTACAGCTTTTGAAATAATGCGAGATAATAGAATCTCCGTTACCTTACTCCTTGGCAAGTTTCTGAATATGGTTAGAAAAATGAGGGAGGCGGAACTGATGAAGGAGATTGAGCAAAATGATCGTACTTAATCTAGACCAGTTTATATTATTATTATATTACTATTATTATTTCTAGTTTTATTATTACTATTATTATTATCATCATTGTTAGTGATAATAGTGGTAAGATTACTATTTTAGTTTGTTTTCATTTATTCAAAAAGTCCTCACATGCAGGTATGGGTATATGCACGTGTACGTGTATGTAGATAAATATGTAAATAAGGTTTATTTGGGTATGGTAATATGTCTGCATATGTTATTTACCCTCAAGTAAATATGTATTCTTTCTATGAATTTATTTCGTTCTGCAGCCGAATTTTTTGTTCTGTTACAGATTACCAGTTAACACCAGATCTCTGTTTCTTGCTTAGCGCGCTTGCCCTAACCGTTCGTTATCCGTGTTTCCCAACGGTGCTCAATGAACAAAACAGTCACTGAAGTGTATAAAACAAAAGCTGAGATTTAAAATTAAGAACAAATAGCCATGACAGTATATAATAATTATAATTTTTTGCTTTTTTGCTACATATATTAGTTACATGTTAAATAATCAAAATCGTTTAATATTTTTATTTTGTTTCTGTTTCAGTTCAATGAGAGTGAATACTAGGGTATAGTATACACAACCCACGGCACATTTTAGGGCCTTTATAAGGTGCACGGGCCTTGAGCCCCGCCACATGTATTATTGTATATTTAATGTTATAATAAAGCCCTTTTGAAATTGAAATTGAACTAACCCCCACTCGAGGTATCACATTCCAAAAGTATTTGTGTTGTGATACTTCTTAACACACACGCAGGCAGCTCAGTACCCAATTTTCTAATTCGTTTTCCGCTCGCAGCGGTGCCGTAGTGGTAAGTGTGTCCACTTCCGACGTGTAATGCAGAGCACGGGTTCGATAGTTCGCACGGACGAACAGTGCGTGGTTTTCCTCACACATTCAGACCATTCCTATTCAGTTCAAAGTGCCTCTACAGTCCAACATCTCTCCTTCCTAATTCCTTTATACACTCCCTGGTTGGATGGAAGAGCATGTCGCTTGGCCTCGACCTCACCGCATGTCACAAAAAAGTATACATTATTCAACCAAAACATTATGACCGTTTAATACCGTGCGATACGTGCTTCGATTTCTGAACCCCACTCTCATGAAACAATTCCAGACTGAATTTCTTTTTTCTTTTTCCGTAGCTTCCGATTGTATATTTTACACTGTGCAATATTCCAAACAAAATGTATTCTTACGAAGTATTGAGTTCCATGTACTGTCTCTTGAGATTGATATAGGTGAATCTTTTTGAAACTCCGGAAATCCATATTCTCCTTTCGATCTGTTTTAGAGTTGTCACGCAACGTTTCACACAAACTGGAGCTCTGGAACCAAAACTCTTTCGTCTCTGTCTTGGTCTCCAGGGAACGTCAATGGGACCTAGAGCTTCATTACTGGCATTCCTAATGTCTCAGCTTTAACTTGCGGGTCTGTATGAGTGTGAATGCTCTTCGAGACGAATGGCCGGAAGTGTTCAATGAGGGTCACCTATTTCATCCATGGACGTCCGGTTTCTTCACGCATTTTCTTTCTCATGAAAGCTCATGAATACCGGAGCGAACATCCGGTCGATTTGCGTATCCTAAGCTGAGGAACGAATCGACAAATTTCAAAGGAATGTGATTAGAAAACTATAGGAATAAGAAAACTTCTTTATTCTACATCCCTTCCTCATGGGGATCGGAGACGGAGTCCCGAGGTGACTGGTAAAAGACTGTCGAGAAGGGAATGCCAGTTGGGAAATGTGCTGGATGTCTGCCTCTCCTCTAGAGTCAATCAGGGCAATACGGAAGTGTGAGACGAAAATCACGGAAGAGATTGTAGTGGTGGGAGACACATGGAGCTCAACTCCATTTTTAGATGTGACTTTCAGACTTGAATGATAGAAATGGTGTGTGTGGTTTAATGAACTGTAGTACTCACGACAGGAAAGACGGTTTATGTTGGACCTCAACCTCATTCCACCAAGCATTAGCAAACCTGTATGACTTCCAAGTGGTTGTATAGAGTAGAGTCCAGTTGCTTCGTGGAATAGGAGTGGTATCGGGGACAGTTGACCAATATTACTTATAACTACAGTTTAACGATTAATGAATGTCTTCAAGGAAATTGTAAAACAACATATTGCACTATATTTTGCCAAGAAAATGATCTTCTTTTGCGTAAAACGAATTTAACTCGGGTTTAAATAGAAAAGAAGGGTAAATGAATATTTGAAAAGTCACATTGGTGACCAGTCATACTTTGCGTAACTCATATTTTTCCGTTGCTCTCGTTTGTTTAGGGATTGGGATACATGGGTCATTTCTCAAACCTCCAAATTTCAGTATATTTCTAAAAATAATTTACTATATTGCACTAAATAATGTTTATTCACTTTCACAAATTTTTCTTATTATGAATCGTTAGTGCTTTTATTAGTACGTAAGAGTGCGGTAAATGTTTGGTCGCATCATTTTATTTCCATTCAATTCATATGTGCTTTATTTTAACAAAAAAATATACAATATATATGGTGGGGGTTAGGGCCCGTGCGTCTTACAGAGGTCCTAAAATGTACCGTGGGCTGTGCATACTATACCCTAGTAATCACTATCAATGAACTGAAACAGTAACTAAAGATAGAGGTATTAAAATATTTCGATTATTTGGTAGGTAAATGATATCAGTGGCGGAAAAAGAAATTAATAATTGTTAATAAGTTATAATAAGTTTTTTACTGTCATGACTATTTTTTAAATATTAATTTTAATTTTTAATCTCAGCTATTGTTATACATACTTAAATGACTGTTTCGTTCATTGAGCACCGTTGGGAACCACGGAAAAAGCAACGGTTAGGGCAAGCACGCTAAGCATAAAAAGAAGAATCTGCTTGATAACTGGAAACTTGTAACAGAACAAAAAAATCGGCGGCAGAATCAAATAAATTCATAGAAAAAATACGTACTTATCTGCAGTGCAAATAACATACGCATACATAACAACATACCCCAGTAAATCTTATTTACATATTTACCTATATGTACGTACATATACATGGACCCATATCCGCACATGTACACATTTTTAAATCAATGAAAACAGACTAAAATAGAATACTAATATTACTACTACTATCACTTATAATAATAATAATAACAACAATAATAATAATAATTTAAACAGATTTAAATTGTGTTCATTCTGGTCAATCTCCTTCATCAGATCCGCCTCCCTTTTTTCTAACCATACTCAGAAACTTGCCAAGGAGTAAGGTAACGGAGATTCTATTATCTCGCATTATTTCAAAAGCTGTAATGTAATTTCTTGGTTTACGATCGTATCCCCCCTCAACAAGCCACTTTTTTCTACCCATTTCAGTGTTGACGCAATTTAGCAAAATGTGAATCCAGTCTTCTTGTTCTTTGCATAAAGGGCACTCTGAATCTTGATCCCCTCTCAATTTCCTTAATTTCCATCTCCCAAGTCGAAACCAAGCATAACCTGATCGTGCTACCTTGTTTAATTTATCTATGTACGGTTTTCTCCCCCAGTCTCCTGCCACAATATTCTGCATGATTAGTGACCTCTTCCTGTCTCTCAGCCGTTATGTTTTGTTTCTCTATATCTTCAAGTCTCGGAATAATTAATTCATAATCAGGTCTCGCCGGAGCTGTCTGCCACAAGTGTCCTAGACCGACAGTTTCGATTATAGATAATTTTATTTCAAGATTGATAGTATATTACTGCTTTATTTAAGTTAATATACAGTTTTGATTGAAATAAATATTGTGAAATTTAATATTTTCAATGTCATTTTGAAAACGATTTTTAATAATTATAATTTTTAAGAATGTATTGCTCACGAGCAGTATTATTATCAGAGGTTTACAAGTCACTCAAAGGTCATGCCTTCATTTAGGACCTCCAGTATTTTCTGAAATACGTATGGAAACTAATTACATTAACAAAAGCAACATTATTAAGTATTCAAAGCTTGTTAAGTGTTCTTACATACTATAATAGACGACAAATTAAGTTGACAATGAAATTTCTTACAACTATCATTACCTTCTGTGACTTTCATACGGACTGAGTACTGCACCGAGAACATTTGTGTATATTGTTGTTTATAATTTGCATCACAAAATAAGTAATAAGTAAGTCTGTAATTGAAATGGTATTATTCTGTATCTCTTTACAAAAAATAAATGAAACCGTAGATTAATTAGTGAAATGCTTGCTCTCCAAGTTGACGAAATCATTTTTGGCAGAAAACTCCGCGGAGACACTCCCGAATACCTGTGGCGCTTAGTTGTGAATTTCGCCAGAGCTGTACCACTTCCGCATCAATTCTCATCAAACGTGTTCCGTACTTTCCGAGCAAATGGCTCCTCTGTGTGAAAGATGGAAAACTGAGGCAGGGAGTCGTGTTTTTGTTGCAGATTAGCTGAACGTGTTGACCCTGGAACTCCGCTCGCAAAGTTGCCGGTCGCTGTTTGAGTTGTGGAACAATGTGGGAAACCTTATCCCAACACGTCGTGCATGTTCCCTGCATGCGATGCGGAGATCCTTCGCTTGAGAACTGCGCGGATCCATGAAGTAATGGAATACGTGAAGAGAGCAGAAGGAAACGACCTTAATTGCTGTTCAAGGCTTTGGTGGAGCTGAGCGAGAAAATAAGAACCGTGACACAAAATTTCACAAGACAACATTCATTAATTTTATCTTCTATGTTTAAAGTTTATTTATTTCCTTAGTTTTACTATTTTTATGGTTTATCTATCTTTGTCTGAATAGTAATACAATGTAAGTGATTAATAACGACCAATTAAAGCACATCTTAGTGGTAATGTATCAAAAAGACTCTACTAGTCACAAAATAATACCTTCCAAAAACACATAAAACATTTAAAGCTTTTTAAAATTATCGTAACGTTTTGATATACATTGGTACCATCATCAAGTGAAATAAAACTTCTCAGAGCGAAAGCTCAAGTGAAGCTGAATGGATCACGGTGACAAGATATAACCCGTACATTCAAGGGGGAAAGGATCCAAAGAGCAAACAGATTTATTGTGAGTTATAAAACATAAACAAATAAAGCATTCAAATACACAAAACATTATTAGAATATAATGTTCTAAATGTCAGGTAACTATGAGGCGTAATTCTGCTGATTAATAGGATTTCTTCTACTTTTTAGAGTAACATTTCATAAATGTCACGTTTGAAATAATTTCCTTCAATTCGAAGTATTTTAGTTTTTTGCCAATTAGATTCATGATTATTGTCTGAACAATGGTGTGAAGCAACAGAACGATTAGCCTTACGTTTATTAATTCTAGTCTTTGGCAGTCTTTTAGTTTGTGCAATGTAATGTCATTCACGTTTTTTGCACTTGATCTGGTAAACAACATCTTTAAGATAAAATAAATCTATCTTTCCTTTACCTCTACAAACCAATTGAATCCTGTTTAATATAAAGTCCTCCGTGTAACTCATTCATTTATAGTTGAAAATTATTTGATACTTCTACTAGTCGGTGAATAATGAAATTTAATTTTTGTCATAGCTATAGAGTAGCGATAAGTGCTATAGAATAGCAATATATGTTTCTTTCGTTAACATAGCTTGTATTCATTTAAGTGTCACATGAGTTATATGATTGATATGCTGTGGTAAGTATTTGCATTTTATGTTTATTGCAAAAGCATTCAGCGAAGTACTGTGGGTATATTTTTCTTTATTTATGTAATTCTTAAGTCCCTTTAGGATACAAAACTTCAGTTCATGTTTCAACGCTTTTGTGAAATAGAAATTATATCAGTTTTGTCTCTATGTTTTATATGTATCATTATAAGTTAGTAGTTGTTTTACTCATTATATCTATTGCATGCAGGTGACCTATTGTTTACTCCTTGAATGCAAATGGTATTGAGCATTACCACTCAAAGAATAAATTATCAATATCCAATATAATAAATTGAAAAATTGTATCGATTCATAGTTACATTTCATACGTGTTTAATTTTTTAGTATTTAATTACCAATTATCATGGAATGAATGTAACACACGACTCGAAATTTCACATTGATATTTTTTCAAAGGACATTGATTTTCTGCTTCGACAAATTAATGCGATACGATTAATGCAATAAAGTGAAAAAGGTGTTTCATTAATTCGTAATAATTAAATTAATGTTGCCTGCAGCAGTGGCAAAACAAAAGTTCTAGACAAAATTTATTTCACTAACACAGACATTGGTAACGTTGGTATTAATATACCAACAACTTACAGAAAAATAGCTTAGAATGTTTACGAGAAACCGATCTGAGGAATATATATTTTTATTTGAAAATTATTCAAGATAGTAAATAAATACAATAAATCAGGTATTTTTCTGAATATTTTTATTCCAATGAATTATAAGGTGCAGCAAAAACCAATTTTCTGCTTTTAGATTAAGTGTCACCGGATGAACTCCGCGTACGATGGTCTACGCAGTGAATCATTTTATATAGGGGATTTTCACTCTAGATAGCATGGCACGGGCATAGCCCCCAAAGGGCTGCGGGTATTTTCCCCCCCCCCCTGCGAGTATTATTACAAGTATTAAAAACAACATGAATAATAAAATTGTCAAACATTTTATGTATCGGGGTAGCCAAATATTTATGATAAGGAAAAATAATGTTTTTGTAATTAAAATCAGAAATCGACTTATTATTGGATTTATTGTTAATAAATTTTTATTTTATCCAACTGATTCTTCTATGTATATTTTTGTTAATGAACTTAAGGGATAAGGATTAGCTAATAAAATATTATTTACGATATTCAAATTGTTTCGTTGGTATTTGTTAGCAAAAAGAAGAATGGCCTTCTCAATCAAATTATACACAATAGATCTCGTTTGTTGTAATGGGTGATTGGAATGAAAATTCAATACTCTGTTGGAGCAACTGGTTTTTTGAAACCAATTAAAAGGAATTTTGTTAAAATAGCGATGTACTGTTGTATCCAAAAAGTTTTAATTTAAAATCCTTCTGTTCTTCAGAAGTAAATTTCAAAACGCGTGCATTCGTCGTCGCTCGTTGAGATTCTTTCTCATTGAGCGACGGAAAAAAAACATTGCGTCACACCGGACACAGGTCATTATTAGCTGTTCAGAAATACAGAATCCGTTCCTCATGAATGAAAAACGGAACAAAAATAGCTCCTTCATTCATGAATTCCTGCCTGAATTTTAATGATTTGCCACCCGAGGTAAGCAAATTATATTCTTTTACTAAAATCTATTACAGTTCGATACATCATACGACCACAGTAGGACTTCATATAATATTTATTGTGAATTTTTTATATTACATCTTTTCAACTGAGTTTAGAGCCTTCTTCAGGTTTAATAATATTACAAGTAAGATATTTGTTTGACTTAAAGAATGCCCAAAACCTGGTTGAAACGGTGATCATAAAAAGTTAACAAGAAATATTGTGTGGAGTTTAAATAAGGTTTATGATATATTGAACTATAAAAGGTGAACATAGTTAATTTAAAATTTAACCTCGTGAACCATTACTTTGTTACTCAAAAAGTGAACTTCATAAATAGTTAAAGCATTGGTTCGCAGAAAATTTCAAGCAACCATTAGCCGATAAAATTAGCCGTCAACCGTTAAAATTTAATTAAGCAGTTTAAATGTTAAATTAGTCAAATAATCAAGTAATTAATAGTTAACACCAATATTTCATTATAACAGAAATATAGTATAACCGTAGGGCAAGTTGGATATGGAAAGTAAATAAAAACGTAAGTATATTTTTTGTATTTCTGGTTTACTGTATTTGAAGTAGCAAGTATCTCAATCATTATCATAATATCATCTTGTGTAAGGTGCATTTTCCCCTTCATGAAGATTAATATACTAAATTTTTCATTGGAGAGGGTTGAAGATTATCCTGCAAAATATATTTTCCCGTGGAAGCTTTAAAACTGCTCTTATCTGTCACTAGTCAACTCATGTTGTAAAAGCAACAAAACCATTGAATGCAAGTACATTGTCGTCAACTAAATAATAGTTATCCTTTCATGTAAACAGGATCGTTCACTCTGTAGATTTTGAATTCAAGGTTAGTTCACAAGTAGAGGGATGAGAGAAAAGTGAGGAGAGCGAAGAAGTCGCATTCGCAAAATGACTGAATCTTTTTACTTTTTTAGATCTAATTCGCGAAGTGGAGTCCCTGAATACTATTTGTTCATGTGTATTTTCGTGTTTGACACGTCCCGTACCTTAGTTCATTAATGAACTACTTACCAGGACTTGACGGTCGCACAGCGTCTTTTGGAGCCATATCTTATTCTATTTTGTATTATTCAATAATAATACAGTCCTCTTATCTTAGTGATCCGGCTTAAAGATCATGTTTGTGATTATGTAGCAGGTGTTGTTGTGTGCCGCCACTTAGCCGTTCCTCGTGAAGAGGAGACGTTCCCATCCCTAGCCACGGGAAGGCGGGCGGTTTCTACTATTATACTACAAATATATAAAATCCATATGATGTATTTTACCCTTCACCATATATTCAGACTCTTTACTTTTCTCTTCTATTAGTCAATAGTGGAATTGCTTATCATGTTATTGGTCCTCGTTATCGTGAAACTGAGCGTGAATCACTAGAGGACGCGTCACTTCCGTCAATTCCTAGGCGTCATAGATAAGCTTCCTTTTGTCTTCCACCGCGGTCATCAAGGCATCAAGAGAGTAGAGCTCCTGAGCTGTGCCAGTCAGACTGCTCCCTGAATACTAGTGTGAACTTTCTTGCCATGGCGCGTATCACCTTGTCTTAGTAACTCTTGTTCCGACGACGTGTGGTTTGGCGCAAGTTTGGTCGCCCGATGTTCTTCTATGTGCTCCTCAGCTCTTATGTGATTTCGATTTTCTTGTTGTTCCGACGATGCATAGCTTGGCAATCTCAGATTTACAGAGGTATTAAGTCGCACTGAATCTAGTAATTCATCGAGCAAAACATACGGTTTACCGACATTTCATGGAAAAGGACAGAAATCCCGGATATCGGTGAGCAATAACAGATTATCCGTTCAGACACTGGGAGATAAACAAATTTCTAACCAGGCGCACCGCGCCACCCGCCAATGAAACAAGGATAAAATAAGTAAAAAATAAAATCTTAACGGATGTAAGTTAACGGAAGATAAATGGAACGGAAGTTAATAAAACTGTAGGTGGTTTTAAAGTTAACGTAAAAGTTAAACAAAAAATTTATTTCTTTGCCATGTTGTGTACCGTATATGAAAGTATATGATACCACGATCTTCTGTTTTTATCCAGTTCCAGACACTTCAGATGTGCAGGGCAAGTAAATCAAACCCAAGACATTATTTGAGCGGGTGCTTAAAGGTATTCCAGAGTTCAGTTGAATCAGTTGCCCTATACCTAATGTATACTATTACAATAATTACAGTTACGATATTTTCATAACTACGTAGCGGTTTTAGCAACTTTAAAAACAAAAATTGTTTCAATACNNTAGATTCCTCATCTGAGGCGACTCCCATAGGAAGTACTTTATTTGGGTAGCATTTTCCATTTCTGGTTCACAAACATAGAAATCTCTTAGATTGCGGTGATCTGTTACCTGGCGGTGAGGTTCACCGCAATCTAAGAGATTTCTATGTTTCAATACAGTTAAAAATCTTAATAACATGAACCTTATTAATAAAACTATTCATTACTAGTTTTTTTTCTTTGGGGCTCGCCAACGTCAAGGTCATTAGAGCCCTTTTTTTACTAATTTACGTTGAACAAAATCATTTCTCAAAAGAAAGGCGAAAGGAAGAGAATCCATTTGCCAGAACGAACTAAGTTATTCAAGACTAATTTTGGGCCATTATGCGCCATACAGTTGTACAAGGCACCAGATACTTCAAATCGCGCGTTCATTGAGCCGTTAGGCTGAACCTTCACTGGAAGCATATTTTCGCGAAGCGGCGCGATCTTACACAAAGGGTACGCTCCAATTCAAGCAAGAGGATTGTACCATGACCTCGGACACTGCAAGCGGCCCGAATTTGAGAGAAAATGGGGTTTTGATTTGCGCAATCCCTTCGCTTAAGATTGCGCCACTTCGCTTCGCGTAGATTGGCGCTTCCAGTGGAAGACCAGCCTTAGCGCGGGAAATGGTTGCTCGTACATTGCATCGCTTGTTGGACGAAATCACGCCTTGCCGTGTGCACGCTCTCACCATGTGTAATAGGCCGAACAGAAGAGATTCTGGGCATCACTATTTGGACTTCCAGGATGCGACACTAAATGATATGGAATTAAATGGCTAAGAAAGCTTGCATTCACACATATCTCTCTACATGAGACTCAAGTGCTATTCTTCAACTGAAGAAGAGGGATATTGTGTAAGGAAAATGTGTAATTTGCATTACGTTGCTAAATATACTAATGTTGTTCTTTTTTTTTTTGCGTGTGAAACATGTCGTATGAAATGTCGATCCATCAAATATGAGATAACGTAACTCGTAACTTTTATAACGAAATACAATACCACTTTTATAAAAGTTGGCGTTCTATGAAGAAAGAAACAATTTATAGCTTAAAAGATAGTTTTCATGCACTATGAAGATTTTTATAAAGCTTTATCGCATCCTCCAAATCATCATTTGCCATTTGAAACGTCATATGTTCAAATGACCACGGGGACGAGGGAATGCTTGACGTATGGAATGTTTTCCGTACCTCATTAAAACTGTCTTTCGAGACGTATACGCACGTTGAAAGAGTTCAGAGGCACATTGTGTAAATTACAGACAATTCATTACACCTTTAACTTGACTTTTGATGAACTCTGTTATAATTGAATTGATGAGGAATAATTCAGTATGTTGATCATGTGTACTTCTTTATATTCGGTCATTATGTATTGCTAGATCGTGCATGATTACGACTGAAAGTGCGGACGACGTAACTGGCAAGTTCCTTAAGAGTGAATACCAGGATATTGTAAGCACAGCCCACGGCAAATACAGGGCTTAATCACAGGCGAACGTGCCTTCAACCCCGCCAAAATTACGCTCTATTATAACCATATTGTAAATAGCAAATAAAGCCTTTCACAATTCAATTCAATATTCGATCAAACCATCTGAAGAGGTCCAACACAGGTTGCTTAGCCATTTTTAAATAAATTATTATTTTTATTGTTATTTACCTGAAGAGTTAAGAGCCCAAAACAGATAAAATTTTATTTTTGTTACCTACAGTTTTTCCTAAAATGACCAGTTTTGTTGTATGAGGCACGCTTATTTTCGCATTTGATGATGTAAACGGAAAAGCTATAATCTCAAGACATATTTGTCCTAGACATTTGTACCAGAGACCAATTAGTACTACTCATTCTGCTTCAGCTAATGTATTCTTACAAAGGAATGATCAAAACATCAGGCTACAAGAGGCTAAATGGATGTGGTTCACGGACTTCGGAAGTTGACGTGGATAGTGCAGTGGACGGCACACCTGCGGCCAGAGCAGGAGACCCGGGTTCGAGTCCTGGTCCGTCGCCATTCTCATATGGCCGTAACTGATGCACAAAACGATTAGGATTTAAAATTAAATTTGGGATGCAGAAACGTGAGATCATTAACAGAAAAAATATATTTTTAAATAATTGCTCGAGCAACGAACGAAGTAATTTCTGGACCATTTGAGATGGATTGATCATTAAGGAAGAATCAATCGGAAGATTGGTTGTTAGTGCGCAACAAGCAGAATTAGAGTAAAACATCTGCGTATTAACAAATCTAAGGACATGTAATTATAAAGTAAATAATTAGACAATTTTTCAAAATACTTTTATTTGCCAATTTCAATATAGTTAGTCAGTTTTCGAATCTATTTTAGCCCGACATGTAGTGTACCAATCCCGCATATAAAGGGTTTATAACTACCCAGGGTTGTGATGTAAAAGATTTAAGATTAGAGGAGCTGGTGCCAGATATCGGTTTAAGTCCAGTATCAAACACTTTTCATACACTTATTAAACATCACAATCAACCCCAATATAACCTACAAATTAACACAAATACATTAGATTGTAAGTAGAATTACAGTATTATCCATTAGCGAAGTTATAACTGAGTAACAGCAAAAGTATTCACGAAACAGATGTGATGAACTACTAGGGAGTTCTCCAAGTTTGGTGGTAAAAAACTCAAAGGATTATTCATAACATCATGATTCTGGAGAGAGAGAGTTCTGTTTACGACGTACGTTCACTCGTTGTGCGCCTTGAAAGCTTCTTTCTGAAAATCGACCTCGCTTTCTCTTTGGTATATCATTTGCCTCGGCGTACTTATGAACAGGGTGGTCCAATACAGTTGGTGTAGTACCAATGGAAAGTCAGAATTTATTTTGGTATTTTCTATGTAACAATAAGGAGAGAATCATCCGACGCTGTTTCTTCGGCGACTATGTTAGGAGGTAACGTACTCAAGCGCGACTAACGCACAGTGGGATAATTTATCTGAGTTTCCCACTTATATTCTGTAAATTGGGAAGTATTTGGAAACGGAACTACCCATTTATAAGTTGATTCAAATCAGATGTTTCCTTATTTCTTGCGCGTGACCATCTTATATGCTCGGGGTATCCAACTTAATCGATGGATGTGAGTAGCAATTCTGGTTTTCACTTTGGTTCTGTTAAGATTGGAATGTGACATTAATTGATAAAAAACAACATATTATTGAATTTTTGCTGTCAAGAAATCGCATATTTTTGTTCAAAATATAGATCAACAAATATTGTTTAGTATTGAATGTACTCAGACGCAAGTAATTCATTTCAGACGAAGCATTCTCGAGCGGGCAGCACGATGATCTCGTGTTGGGGAAGGGACGAAGCGCTGCAGGGTTGTGTTGAGCGAGTAGCTAAGGGAAGTCCTCTGGCTACACTTTGTTAGCGTGTCCCTGCTCTGCATGCAGGTTTCCGAAACGAATTAATTAGGAACAATTCTGTCCTTTGTTCTTGGCTGTTGCTACTGCCTTTGTTGTCGCAAGAGGCGTTGGCATGGCATAGCGGCGCTGCGTGACACAAGATGGAGGAGGGGCGATGGTGACGCTGCCTGAGGTGAAGTTACCATGCAGACAGGATTCCCTGCTTCTAATGTAAACGGAATATTTGTTTATCCTGGATATGAATATGATTGCGTTAAGTTATTTCAAAATTTTTATATAAGGAACTTACGTCGATTTTTTAAAATCACTTCCTGATGATAATGGGTACTTCGTGTTATATTCCTGGGGTGATGCCCATTTCGATGAATTTATTGGGTGTAGGATGAGTTTATTTCACAGTATCAACTTCTGCATTACACAAGGAAGGAGTTGTCGGACACGAATAAATTCTGCGGTAAAAATTTTGAGATGATCCCTTGAGAGGTCTTCGAGTGAATTAATAAAAGTAGATAAGCAGTTTTCTAAGGGAATTATCCTGGAGTCTCGTTTCTTTCCAATTCGAAGAGGAGCGGCTGATCATAACATTTGAGCCCCTATTGGCTACTCTCCTGTCTCGCCTTACCTTGTACTGTACTTGTCCTTGAAATATTGATGGTAGTCGGTGTGCGATGTCCTTGGACGGCGAGGGCTGCCAGGATGCGGAGCGACTGTTGCTCTTCCGTTGCAGGTGTTGTATGCGAATATGGATGGGAACGCGTTCATCCGCGCATCTCGCTGGCCTTCCATGTCGCCACCTCCATTGCTGCTTCCCGCCATCTCGGGCCGCCTCCAGCGCCAGTCGTCTGCATCTCAAATGTAATTTCCCAACGGAGCGATGCAGCCGCCGCTGAGCCACTCACTCGTTGGCTTTTCTTGCAAACGCTCTCGCCTTGCCTTCGCATTCACCTACGCCTCTGTCTCCCCGTCTTTTGTCCTTCTTTCATCACTTCATACTCCCATACATCACCCGACTATATCAGCTGAAAAGTAAAATATTAAAAATCCATCCATATTTATTTTTCTTACAATATTAATTATGGGTGAAATCCGCATTGACAAATACATTTTATACAATTATGCAACCACTGCTGTTTTCGCGTATTGGTCGGAGCTTCGATTGAGCACTGCCGTTCTTAGCCTTTTAATTAATTAACATATGCGTAATCAGCGGACATGTTGTACATAATTGTGTTCACTTTTCAGTTGCACGCTTTAAAACGTCCGATTTTAGAAAGTATGATTGTCTAACGCAGTAATATATTTTCATTTGCAGAATACAAGTCTCAGTTGCATACAATGCAGCAATCCTGATGGTCATTCTATAATGTCTCAATTTAGCATTCCTCGACAGGTACTTTTTACCATAGGTTGTCTTGGCAGTGTATCTGCAATAGTTGTGCTCTGTCTACTGTACTCTTATTGTTCTGTATGTACCCAGGTTAAGGAATCTGTCAACTCTCTTGACTACTTGGTCTTCTATCTTCCAGTATATCGTATATTCCAGTATATTACATCCTATAACAAGATTATCATACGGAGAGGGAGTTCGTAAATTTCATGAGCTACTGCATCCTTCTTACATTTGGGCCGTTAAAATTTTGATGGACCAGTTTTTCGGTCATTGTGATCTTCAGAAACAACTACTATTCCTATTATCAGTTATAATAGAAGAGGACATTTTTGTGTAGTTATTGAACTAAAAAACGTATTCAGCTTCCTGCGTTTGCATGAAATATAACTCTGTTTAATTTTCTTTTTCAGCTTCCTTTTTACTGTCACAAAAAAGAGCCATCGGTTTGAGGGGCTCATTGACACGCGAAAAGTCGTTATACAACAATAGTCTGTCCTAGGGGTGGGCCTCGGGTCGGGACGAACGTGTTTCCGACCGAACCGAAAACAAACCGGACCAACCTGTTCAAATCGCTCTCGGGTCGGTCGGGTTGAGTCTGTTTCGATTCGCTTGGAAATGGAACCCGATCCGACCCGAATTTGTCCAAATTAAAACCGAACCGAATTTTAATAGAATCAGGACCGAACATTATTTTGAATAAATCAGAAATGAGCAGTAAATTGACTTCTAATAAATTGCGTGTTTCATAATAACAATTCAACAGAATATTGAATGAAAATGAAATAGTGCAAGTATGAAACATGTAATCCATGGAATAGAAAAAACTAAAACAAATTGATTTACAAAGTTAATGTTTTTAATGTAGTGTAAACATGAATACATTTAAAATGCAAATGATTTTTTTTCACACAGAAAAGATGAAATTTACAAACAAGTTTTTGTTTTAACAAAAAACACATAAATTCAAAAATCCAAGGATAATAAAATACAGTAAACATTTATGTATGCAAACTTGCACCAACTGCACCATCAATAAGCGGGCATGATACTGTGAAAAAGAAGGAATAACAAACAATGAAAAAATAAGGAATATCAATAACGAAAATGTAAATGTTGATAAAGTAAAAATGTTGTATGTAAATGCCTGATTTAAGAGCGAAAAATTTCTTCAACTTCATCTATTAATTCTTTATTTAGACCGAATTGATCTATTATTCTTACACGACTCGTAACCACGTGTGGGTGCAAAAAAAGTGCTTCAACAATTCAAACAAATCCGCGTTCCAAATAGTACTCCTCCACTCGTACTAAATCAGGGCTCTAATGACTTTGTTGTTGACGAGCCCTAAAACCCCATAAAAAACGTACTAAATCAAATTCAAAGAAAGAACAGTTGATTCTGGCATAGCTTGTAAATCTCTAGCAACCGTAGATAATGCGTACTATTGCCCTTCAACCATTACAAGATCTTAAAATTAAGGTCATAGGAAACATGTCTTCTTAAAAACAATCAAGGTACCGATGAATCACTCTCGTTATCAATAACTGAACACGGTTTATTTGTTTAATTTTTGTGAATTTGAGCCATGTTAAAATGAAAATTAAGAACCGTTCCCGAACCTATAGTTATACCATCAATATTAGTACTCGCTCCTCTGGTCACATCAGGTGATAACCATAAATGAGTTACCCATACATGCAAAAAGCTTTATAGAATATCCAATTTCCTATAACTGTGAGATTGTAAAGTATTCTATTAATAAACACAGGAAACTTTTTTATTTTTTGGTTAAATTTTGAATAATTTATTTCCGCAACTTAACATTTTAAACGATTTTAAAAATGTTTTCTTAGGTGGAAATATCGCTTTTTTTATTTGGGCTACAGAAATATGTTTTATTTACCCATCCTACTAAACCTAAACTACACAATACTACTATATCCATGTTATAATAAAGTATAGTGTCTGAGTGACAATAGAACCCTTGTCCATTTGGTTAAATAAGTTAACAGTAAAAATATTCTATACCTAACGTTCACATAAACTTACAATTGCAACAGTTTATCATTTTTTCATGTATATGTTATTTTCTAGAATTTAACTGTGAAATTTTAAATTGTTTTGTTATCTTCGTGTTACAATACGAAGAACGTAAAATGGAAGATGAAATCTGTTTTGGTCTGCAGAATATGACTTCGTTTCAGTTAACATTTGAAAAGACGTAATTTCAAAAACCCGATCG
Organism: Laupala kohalensis; assembly: GCA_002313205.1. NCBI lineage: Eukaryota > Metazoa > Arthropoda > Insecta > Orthoptera > Trigonidiidae > Laupala > Laupala kohalensis. Next base: position 637,972 of record NNCF01126342.1, on the reverse strand, counting down.
ATCAACCTATCGGGTTTCGGGTTAGATTAAAAATGTGTGCACGAATTAGGACTTTGAAGAAACGCGAATGGAGACATACACTGTGCGAGAGAAGGAAGAGGAATGTAGATTAGTGAACTCCGGAATGACTGTTCTTCCCGGGGTAGTCACAGTGGCTAAACAAATGAAGAAAAAAATTGGATAGATTTTAACCGACTTCAAAACCCGAAACCGGTCCGACCCCATGGAAATCCAAAATTTTTCGGTCGGTTTTGGTCGGGTCGGTTTATTTGACCACCCTTCACCCTGTACTGTCAGTCCGTCCGTGTTCAAGGATTCTCACTAAACGTATAAGTCAATTTCAATTGTGTTTCGTATCTGCTTTAATTAGTACTTCTTGTTTGCCATGCCTCAGAACTTTTGTCTTTAATAAAGTGGGTACTTCTTATGATGACTGATGAATATTTTCGCAGATTTTGCAAAATCCGCGCCAATAGTTTTCTTTGGATTTTGTATGGAGGATGGAGGAATAAGTGCGTCCGTATTTTGTTTGAACGTGTTATAGTGCAAATGCAAGTAAATAATTTCTCTGCTAGGGAAAACCTCTCAAATATCGCAGAAATATATTTATGACGTGCTGTCACTCCGAAGAAGAATCACCGTGTATGGAAAAATCCGCAATGTCCTGGTATCATGTATGCAAATATACACACTTCCTGACTAATTCTATGACTCGTGCTTCCTGTTGATGTTCCCAGGATTTGCCAGGAGCGTAATGTGGTGACCATTTGCCAGAGTATGGGGAAGAGTGGAGAACAAAATTAGTTTGTTTCCATTACGCCGCAAGCAGCAGTTCTGAAGTGCGAAAATGGCACTGACTGTTAAGCATGTGGCCCGCTGCGCTCGCAGTTTTGCTCCCGCAGCACTATTATTCCAGAAAAAAACAGGAAACTGTTAATGAGGAAATGTTCGCAGCGCGTACATCACAATCCGCGAACTCCACCGCCCTTCCTTGTGGATCGGTAAGATTTACGGAAAGAACATATAAGAGTTTTATATTTTAATGAGAAACGTATTACGCAAATCTGATAACAAATATTACTTAGCGATCTCAACTGTATTCATTTTTCTCGAGTGAATCGTCACACCGTCAGATAAACATAACCTTCTTCTTGAAAGAACTTCTTACGAATATCAATATTTTTGTTTGACTTCACTACTATGCATTTGGAAACAGTTTCCGATTCAATCGTCGGAAGGGGGCTTGTGATTGGATGGCGGGTTTCTTTCCAATTTCATGACCAAATTCCTTGCGTAACGGGTACATGAAGTTCTCTTGCTACAACGAACATAATATTGAGAAAATACGAGTAGAAGGTGAATGCTGAATTAGAAAGAAATTGATTGTAAATTGATCAATTTATTGTAATTCATGACAAGTCATGGAGATTTTAAAAAGTACATGGAACGAATTAAAAAGATAGAAGACGAGACTTGTGAATATGGGAAAGGACAAAAACCGTCAGATCATGTTATATAGGATAGTGAGTAGTTTGGAGCTGAAAGTGCCAGTTACATTAGAGACTACAACAAGTTAGATACAATAAATCCTAAGGATATGAGCAAGCTTATTGAAACTGAAGAAAAATACCTCTTGTTGGAGGAATTTGTTAATAAGTTTGCTGCATTACGAGAAGCATTTGGTTATACGTTGCGGTCAAGAGAAAATAAAAGTACAAAAAGAATGTGGAATATGGAAGAAGATGAACACCCACCTCCTCGAGACGAGGAAGGTGTACGACAAATGCGTCTGAGAGGTGTTGCAAAGATGATTCATAACAGTTAGTGAATACTAGAATCCCGCAACAGAGCCTTGTAATGAGACCTTGCAGACAAGGCGGTCAAGATATTTGGCTAAATGAGAATGTACATAAAGTGTATTAATCTGTGTGAAATGTATTAAAATCTTTAAAATAAAATAAATGAAATGTAAATTGATCAATAGAAGATCTGTAGAAGCGAGAAACGTAGTGAAAACGTCTGTAAGAAAGATCAACAGGGAGTCATTCTAATATTTATAAGAAGGGGGCTCGTAGTATTTTATGTATATTCATTGTGTTGGGAAAATGTTGAAATTCTAAGAGGACTCCCTGCGTATCCAAGTATAAAAAATTACTAGATTTCATAATTGAGGAATATTTTAGATTAACTCTATACATCAATGGTTTCTCGTCTTATTTAGAAGCCACAGTTTTCACCATGTTCTGTGCTTACGACGGAGAGGAAAAATACTGATATCGTTTGGTTGAAACTTTCACTGGAGTTTCCTAGAGTCACGATCACGCGTCAATCTCCGTGGGACCACCGAAGAAGCGTTTTATTTTTTGTACCATTTACACCCTGAATATATTAAAAATGAAGGTAGTAATGATTGGTCATGAAAATAAAAACGAATAGAGTTCAATCGAAACAAGATATTGCCTTTTACTATCTTCTTATCTCCGATTTGTATTGATACAAAACCTGACTCATCATGAGTCACATCGCTAACCACTTGCTTATAACAATAAGTTCGAACTGTCTTCTCGATCTGGTTTTTAAATTTCCGGCGTAGCTAGGAACTTCTGCACGATATTACATGAAATATTTTCATGTAAAGTTTACTGTTTACATCCTGCGGACTTTAACGCGTGCACTCGTACTCTCGAAAGAATGGATGTGTTTCTTAACGTATGATACCTAAAGTAATGAACGTAATTCAAAGAAAATGGTGGTTTTCATAAAACTATTATCCATCGGCGCACTTAGTGAAAGTTTTAAGGACGAGTACGAGATGTGGGAAGACAAAGGACACTTTTCAAGAGAACCCCGTGTCTGCTCTTCATAATTTGATTAGTTGAAATTGGATGAACGTACATGTTGTCAACAAACGTCATTTGTTCTTTAATGAGTAGATGATTATATACGTACGATTATTCTTGACACAAAACTTCACACTGTTCGTCAACAGTTCATTTGAATGAGTTACATTACCCTGTGGAAATGTTTTGATTTTGTGCTTTTCGACGGAAAGTGATTTTGAACTCTTGGTGATACGAGTTCCAATTGCGGGAATCGAACAATATCCTTGGCAGAGGGGATGTTGGTAAAATACGAGATGGGAATTCACCGCGATGTTTTCCGCTAACGTATTAAATCACTGCATCCCCATTTGCCGCAGCCTCCCGGAGGTCCTGGAATGGCCCTCTTGCTGGCTTGGGCCAGGCTCGCGTCTCGTAGCTGATTGATCTCGGGAGAAGTCCTCTTTGCCTCCCCTACCAACTCCACCACCAAAATCCCCACCCTTCCGCTACAAAGCTACAAGCATCGCTGGTCTTTCGTGTAGCCAACGGCAAGCTCCCACACTTCAGCATTTGGAGCGGGGAGGGGAAGGGCAGCGAGGGAGGAAGTGAGGGAGAGAGAAGTGCGATAATTTGGATTCGTATTGAAAACTTCGTCGACTCTTTTCCTAGCACAGGATTGTACTTGAGCCTAATACCCTTATTAGAGTGCATGCGATATGTTTCTGCTCCCAAGAACGGAATCTCCCTGTTCTTCTACACGTCGCATGAGCAATGACAAATTACACATTAATAACCATAGTGATTCCTTAACCTTCGAGCGCCTGAAATAGATATGACAATAGCCTATATGCGGCTGTACAACCCGTAAAAAGAACATTCCGATATTGCGTCGAGTCCACGTGGGGTTGCCATCCTTCCGGATTTCCTTGGGTGTCCTAGTCTGAACAAAGTCTGGGCGGGGTTTTCTACAACGTCCGTATTTTCGAAATTACAGTGTAACCCGGCTAGTGGTCGCTATGGTTCGAAAGTCGTGCACGCTTCCGATTACTATCATCCAATCCTAATAATTAATCACTCATATCTAATTTTGTGTTTACCAACGGAGTAAATGTAACTCGTTCGTTCCTTAATTATACATTTAATTTAGTTTTGCCACCATTAGAGAGATAGAAAAAAATCTATTTGTGTTTTAATATGAATGTTTATTTCTGTGTAAATATCTTGACACGTATAGAATGAATCATAATTTTTTACGGTGAAGTGTAAAATTTATCTTGTCTAGTAATGTCCCGAGGTAAAACTCTTAATCCGGAGTTTTGATCTTCTTGTCCTAAATCTGTGAGTTTGTTCATGGCAGTCTTGTTGAGTACTCCTTGAAATTAGTGGGTTTGTCCCGTCAGTAGAGCGCCAGTGAACAAGGCCGTCTTCAGTAGTCACAGGAAATAAATAGGTCACCATTCAGGGATCCTTCTTCACCGTTGAACGAACGGGTTAACATCGACTGGTGAAGTCTCCCGCGAGTAAAATTCTACTCCATTCTTGAACGGTTCCTGGTTGTCAATGGATCAGATTGTTTTATACGAGTATTCATCTACCACGGTTTTCCTCCTACTTCACAATTTGAAATACTAGATGATCATATTTTACGAAAACTGTACGGAACTTCATTATTTTGAGTTCCAAATCAGGTTACACCGTGTTCCAGACTTATTGAAAACGTATTGAATTTACTGATTCTGAGGGAAAATTTTTCTATTGAAAAATGAGTAGAAACGTCACAAAATTACATGATAGTAACGAAGTATTCTTAATTTGTGGGTGAGAATTTTGAGAATATTTTTGTTGAAACTTTGGAAGAAGTTGATTTAAGGGAGATTAATAATGTCAAAAACTATTTTCTGTTTTGGTTTTCTACTACAATTTGATCTTGCAGCCGAATTTCATTTTTCGTTGAAATTTTATACCTTTTAACTCCACAAAAATTTTCAAAAGAAAAGACATTGTCATTTAACAGACATTGCGTGACTTTTTGATTACATATATACAGTTACACGATTGATTTATAATTTTTTGACGTACAAATTTATTATTTGCCTTATAATCACTGACTATTATTTTTTTCTTTGATGAAGATGCCATACCATCTCTAGTTAAGTGTATTGCGCGGACGACCATCCTGGCAGACGTATGATTGGTCGATACATTTCCCTCTCCACTCAGATATGCAACGACGAGAAGTGTGACCTAGGCACCGGTGTTCTTCTATCATTGACTGACTCCGTGCGCTCTGTGCCACCTGGGACACCGGTTGGCGTCTTTTTACGGTTCGGACGCAGTTACTCTCTGATATAATTGGCTCGTTAGAGGAACCCATATTCAATGAAATCGTTGTACATGTCATGGGGAAAAATCATTACTAGCACTTCGTATCCCCTGCACTATAATTATTGGTAACGTTACCTTCTGATTCTGGTGGTATCGAGAGCGCATAGTAAAAAAAGTGTTAAATATTTTCAAACAGTTTTGTCTTCAGTAAATGAGATCACATAGTCTCAATTTTCCAGTATTTATTTTGTCCGGAACAATTTTCACTAAATTCTTTGTAATTGATTCTAAATTCCTACCGTTCCTGGAATACAATGAATGCCTCAAAAATACAGTATCTCTGGTAAACTCTGTTGTTGCATGCTGTCAATCATTATCCTTTAATAATAATAATAATAATAATAATAATAATAATAATAATAATAACAATAATTGGGCTGTCATGCCCGGTGGCAGAAATTAAATACATAAAATATACATCAACAATATACAACAATTACAACAACAAAAATAAAACGAGGATATACAAAATCATACATGAATTAAAATAAGAATGTGTTAAAATAAGAGTATATTAAAATAAGAAAAGTATTAAAATAAAAATAAGAAACGTATTAAGATGAGAAGTGTATTTAAAAAATATAATATCATACCATTTAAAATCTAAATTTCATAATTTAATTCGTTTAAAAAAATAAAGTAATTTTTTGCCTTAAATTTAATTATTTAAAGTAATTTATCTTAAATTCAATTATTGAAGCAATTAAAAATTAAATTCAATTATTCAAAGTAATTTAAAATTAAATTCAATTATTTAAAGTAATTTAAAATTAAATTAAAGTATTCAAACTAAATTAAATGACTGAACCAAACTCTAAAAAAATATGTTTAATAATTACACTTAGGAAACCGACCCAGACACTTGAATCACTTAGGTGCACATCACTTCACTCACACTTTTCCTTATTTCCCTTTCTGACTCCCCTATTGCCATTCTTCTTACATCACTTCACATCACTATCCTACCCATCATCCCTAAACAACTGGCTTTGTAACTACACTACCACACACTATCTTCCAGAACGTGCCTAACCTTGTGAGCAGATGAAGTTCCATGAACCTCCCTCAATCATCCTTGTAGCAGTCAGTGTTTTACTACATCGTCCGAATCGTTACTGCGTTTCACTACCCGACACTTTTCTGTCCCTAAACCTTGAACGTACGCGACTGGTGAAGTATGAGCCACCTGGTAACTGGTTTTAGAATACAACCAGAACCAGGATTAGATGCAACTTTCTCGTATGAATTCTGTATCTACTATCGGATTCTTTATTACACAGCCCTTCTAATAGCCGTACAGGGCACAACAAAAATCGTAGAAAAAAACTGTCAACACCAGAGAATTTGTCATGTCCAGGGTTTGGATTTTTTAATGCAACTGTCGTGTGCAAAAGGGGAGTGAAAAAGGAGGCAAAAGATGTTGTTTTACTCAACTAATTCAAGAAATAATATTTACACCATATCATAACTTAATAGAAGAAGGAGAGAATAGGAAGCTGTTGAACTATATGACATTAAACATCTGTTAATCATTAAAGTAAGTCTGTTTCTATCAAGAGATAGAATTGCTTCGTAGTTGCTCAAGCTCTTTACGGCATCCACAGAAACCAGCCGGTAAAACATATTTACTTCTTAATACATTCGTATAGTAACAAACAGTCACGAACAGACTACTATTCTATTTCCAGTGATAAATGATACAATTAAATACACTGTGACATTCCCAGTGTTGCGGCTATGTATTCCGGTGAAGTATTTCGAGAAAGAGGATTTACCTTACACTCCTTTTTCCATTGTTATAGATGTGCTTTCAGTCCCGCGTTTACTAAAAGAAGATATGCTTACTATTCGCATGTTCACTGAAAGCTGACATTATTTGAAAGATACTAAAACATTTGGTATTGGTTCAAAACCATATATAAAGGAAATGAAACTCAAACGTCCTACCTTTTAAAAATTATAAAATGCGCGCTAGAAGATTATAGAAAAGCCTCAGTAAAAGGAAAAAATAAGGAATTATGGGATTGGTTGGGGGAAAGGGGATAAAGATCCCCCAAAAAGGAAAAAGAAGGTGCTTAAAAATGCCTCCTTTCTCATCTAGAGAAACAATTTTACACTGTGGTGTCTTTCCGAAGAGCTTTAATTTACTCCACGAAAATAGTGAGCACCTAGAAATCCTAACCTTGGTCATGTTCTTCTGCATTTACATAAGTGAAAAAATTGGTTTTATGAATGTATAATATTTTTTAAACATTTTCAGTCCGCTGACCGGTAAAACTTTCTTCTCTCTGGAGTCAAGATAATGGACTGAATACGCACGACAATAAAGCATGTGGCTGTATTGCACTTCTGACCGCTTATTGAAAACTTAGTTTTATTTATCACTTGCTTGTGGCCACATAAGTAGTTTGAATAGTTTTAATTCAATGTTGATATGATTTCGGCATTTTCATGAGTGCCACAGTCTACATTTTATTCTTTAATCATGTGTCTGGTCGTTGGTAGCAATGTTTTTGAAAAACATTAATAACTCATTAGATTAAGCTTGAAATTGTTAAATGTTGTCACAAATACAACAGTAATCATTAACTGAATCAGAATTATTTTCGGCACTCTCAGTTTATTTTATAAAAAAATAATAAAGTCGCCGAATATGCAAAAACCGTAAAAACATCACGTTTTTTCAAACATTTTAGGTAAAAAAAATATTATACACTCATGAAACCATTTCACTTGTGTATATATGTAGAATAACATTTCTAATTCAGTCGTGTCAACTATTTTTTCCTACGATTGTTGTTGTGCCCTTTACGGATATTAGAAGTCAGGGTTCTGTCATAAAAACTCCGATAGTTCAATGCAGGAGACATTGACTCTTGAAACGTTTCACCTCGACCACATCTACACAGGAGACGGCGAAAAATATGTATTTTTGAAGTGAGGGGTAGGATTTATTGGTATGAATTGCAGATGCTCAAGAAACAACAAGATATAATCAATATTCGACTGGCATCCACAGTGTACAAAGTTCTCATTATTCATTTGCCTAATGTTTGCGACCATTATTAAAATTGTATGAGGAGTTCTTGACGCAAGTCAAACAGGTAACTGTTAGTGTAACATGTAAAATGGTCTTTCACCTGGCGAGAATTGAATTTGTTCTTCCAACAGCACTTCATGGATTTTTAATATGAAATATAGGAGACATTATTTCAACCGTTTCACTTTAAACATGGTGTATTTAGAATTACATTTTTATGACGCTAACATGGTCTTGGATTACGTCAATATCACCAGTCAACATTTTTGAGTTTATGAAAAACTGAAGTATGTACATTTTTTACCATTTTGTACCGTAAAAAGAAAATTTGGTAACAGTCATAAAAAAGTAAATTAATGATTTAAATTTGAGGAGTGTGGGTAATTGTCGCCAGCCCTCATTTACATGAGAGAGAGAAACAGAAAACACCATCTGATATAGGAAACATTGTAGAATTTTGTACCGACAGAATTTTTCAGATAAAGTTATAAAGAAAAAAGTTACAAACAAACTTGTCCCCTTCTTCCCTTTCGAAAAAAATTAAAAGTAATAGATATCAAATCAAGGGAACTCACGTACCTCTCATGGAGAAAAGTTCCAAACAATTATCCTTAGGAGTGGGGGTAGTTGTCTCTAGCACCCACTTGATGCTAACATAACTTTTTTTAAATGAGGGTTTCAAAATTTTAATATTGAGGCACAAAATGGAGCAAAATTAATTGATTTCGTTTGTTACTTTTTTGTTTATAACTTTTTCTCAAAACTTCGATCGGTACAAAATTCTACAAAGTTTTCTCTCTCAGATAGCATTTTCTGTTTCTCTCTCATGGAAGTGAAGGCTGATTGGTTTACCTCCGCTCCTGAAATTTGAATCGTTAATAACTTTTTCTGCGAGGGGACAACATTTTCTTGTAGCGGTACAAAATGGTACAAATAAGTTCAAAATTGTGCATACTTAAGTTTTTCAAAAACTCGAAAGTTGGACCTGGCGAGATAGACGTCCTTGAATTCGGCTTTCAGAGGTTTTCCTCTTTCTTTCATCTAGTCTTCTAATTTACCATGAAACAGTTACACTTTTACATTGTATTTTTCATCTATCAATTTATAATGTTTGTGATAGATTTTGCAGTGTGTTTTCTGGTGCGTTTATTTAGAATTTAAAAGTACAGCAGACTTGAAGACGCAAGCACACCATGAGGGTCGAGACGGTATTTGATCGTCTGATCCATTTTTTGTTTTCATGTAATCTATTTTTTGACCGTTGAGCAGGGCTGGATTCATCTGTTTGGCATCCAAAATATAAATCACTCTACATTCAATTCCTTCACACCGTCTTTCTGATAGAATCTTCAAGAATTTCTACGTAGTTGAGGCAATTCAGCAGGAACTCATTGTATCGTAAAGATCCGGAGTCCTTGTAGGTGACGATATCTCTTTGTTTTATTAACGGATCCGCGTTCGGGGCTTGGCGATGAGGCAAGTTTTGTACGTTTACCACAATGACCGCAGAGTATGTGACGTTAGGAGACTTCAGTTCAAAGTGATCTGAATTTTGTGCTCGCGTCTCGGGTCAAATATTTTTGGCACCTTTCCTCTTTCGCTTTTTTGGGAAGTCATGTTTGTTCTTGCCGCACGGTTATGAGTCACGTGGTGGAGCGATAAATGCCCCGAAAATGTACTGCTGTATTCATCCGGGCTCAGGAAGTAGAATACGAGAATGTAACGTCTCGCTGGAAAATGTAGAAAGGCGAGAATGAAAAAATCTTATTCACCTATCGTCTTTAACTATTACTCAGCCCACTCATCCCAATTGTAATAGTAACAGATTATTCTAGTGCTCACAGCTGCCGGAACCTCGAGTTGGCCTCGCCTCTCAATTCCAGACAGTTGATCGGGGTCTCCTCGGAAGGTATTGAAAGAGAAGAATATCAACCGTTCTCTGGTATTGATTATTTGTTGAGAAACTGGAAAATGGAGAAAATGTGTGTGAAACCATGAATTGTTGTGACATGTTCACCTCTAGCTTTCTTCCGAAATGAACTACGGATAATCAAAACTCTCAATCGAGGGGTTGGGGATAAAAACCAGCCTTCGTTGTGAAAGTCCGTCCGCGTGGCGCAACAATGCAAAACGCAACGATGAGTGGACGCGGGGGGAGGGTAGCAGGTGTTGGTCGCACGAACGCCGCACTCACTCGAGGCAGGCCCGTGGGGGCGTTGCGAAAGGGGTGACAGACTCGCCCAAATGAGAGGAGCGCATGGGGTGGGGCGAGGGGAGAGCAATTCGATTGCGCGCACAGTTTCGCTGACCACTATTGATTAGGCGTTTGTGTCTTGACCGCTCCCTACCACGCCATTCACAACGCCCCCACGGCGCCAACCCCGGCTGGCTACCATCGGGCCTTGAGAGCTTGTGTAAGTTCTCACACTCGTTCCGTTGTGGAGGGGAGGCAATCGAGCGCCCAAGGCCATTGGCCGCCGCCACCGCCACCGCTTGCCTCTCACCCTCACACAGTGCATTGCCTCGTCCCGAGCTTTGAGCGCGCCTGCATTTCATGGTGGCAGCTGCCTGTTTCAGACTGATGACGTGTCGCCATCCGCTGTGGGAAGTTGGTGAATGAGGCAAATGCCTTGCTGCGTCCACACGTGACCAACTCCAACGACCAAATTGCTGGCAACCAGAGAACTCGGTGCTTCGCTGATTTTACATTAGAGAGATCAAAACTAAAGTAAGAATCTGGAGAATAAATTGCACTCGCTGTCCCTCTGGAATATTTTAAGTTCGACATCCCTCCTCTTTAGTTATAATTAATGTTTTGAATTTACAAAGCCATCGCATGTGCGTACATCTAGAATCCAAATTATAGACTTTCCTATCAATTGGACAACCGTTTCATGGAGCCAAATGTTTTCTCCACTGTCACTAATTTAAAACATGTATATATTCCAACAGGAATGTTTATGAATTAACATTTGAATGATTTTATAATTAGTGAAATAGTATTTTCATGCGGCTTTAGGGCTCACCAAGTGAAATAGTAAAACTGTTTAGAAATATTTTATGCACCAACTCACATCGAATGCAGGTAAACGTAATGCATAACATGAGATTCGGGAGATTACTTCATGTCGTCACTTGTGATAGTATTCAACTAACCGGACTAATGGACTTTCTTAGCATAGAAAATATAACATTTTCCTATTATCTTGCCTTCTGTGTCACTGAAGAAAACAATTTATATTCAAACGCTTTTGTCAATGTAAGATACGGTCCTTCTAATAGCTTGATAGCATTTTCTATCAGTCTTCAAGTAGCTCATATCCCATCTTCAACCAAACTTTTCCTAACGTTTAAGTTTGATAATAACGTCAACGTAATCATATCCAAACGTGTGGCGTGACAGTGGCTGCTGAAGTCTCAGACGGCGTGAATGATGATGTCTCGGGTGAAGAAGATTCGTTCTGGAAGCATATTCGTCGACGGAAACAAATCCTGATGTCCCCATGCCAAATTGTTTAATTCGGTTTGGAGAAAACTGGAGAAAGAACCAGGAGTCTGGAAAAAATATAATAATAATAATAATTAATAATAATAATAATGATGATGATGATGATGATGATAATGATGATGATAATAGTAATAAAATGAAAAAAAAAGTACTCAAATATTCAAACCAACAAAACGCACACCAGAGGCAGAAAGGAACAGCTACCCTGTTGGATAAAAGGGAATGCAAAGTAGAATGGAAAACTGGATATATTTACTGCCATATTCTAAACATTAACCTTCAATTGGTTGTGCAAAAAATACATTATTAGTCGTGACCAGAAGAAAATACCGGTTTATCATGTATACAAAATTTGGCTTCGAATTGATATTTGTATAAATACGACACTGATAATAAAAAGGCGAACCAAATATAATGGCAAAAGATTAAAAATAACAAGGAATAAAATTGCTACACTTGAACAGTCAAAATCCGATGCTCAATTAGTCGCGCACAGTAATTTGGGTATGGGAGTTTCCACCGAACGTGGATAAAATTGATCATGGCAATGATCAATTTTTAGGCACTTGGCGTCAGACTGGTGAAAGTGGAAAGATTGTGATGCTGGGGAGTGTAGAGAAAGGTGCTTTAACACTCGAGTTTCTGGGAAAATAGATAAGTACAATCCGGGAAAAGTATCAATGACATGGAAGATAGTATATTAGCGCGACTGATTAAAGGTTGAACGCTTTTGAATATTGAAAACAATGTATATTACTACACAACGTTCCCACTATAGGTCTAAAAACACGCTTTATCTTGGCGTACGCATTTCCAAAGCGCTTGTTCGTTGAGTCGAAATCTTCGGAATAAAATCGTGACTAGCCGAACTGAACGTTGTACCAGGTGCTCTCATACTGGTGTTTTCAAAAGCTCGTCAACTCGACCTTCGTTTTTGTTCGAATAAGATCAAAGTGCAGTTTTTGGGACAATTCAATTTACTTCAAATTCAACAAGTCACATAAGGAAAAGATTAGAACATAAGCATCCTAGATTCACACATGACTCTTATTTATACAACTAATCTTCATCAGTATTAAATGTTCTGAATGCGAATGTTTATCTCCTCAGACGAACTGTTCAACGAAATGTCTGAACAACTTATGACTGCAGTCAGGAATTGACAGATTGTATGTGTCATTTGATGTGAAACATTACTCTACTTTTCAGGCTTGCGTGTTTTTAAGATCGAGATTAACGTGAAAATTGTATCATGCCTCTTTCAAAAAAATGTCTCTCATTGTCAGCTCCAGTCTAGAGAAATTGATCACTGCACTTCAAGCTTGTTTTACTTTGAGCAGGATAGCTTTAAAAAATTTGATATGCTTCTGAGCAGCAATAATTAGTGAGAGGTGGGAGATTAAAGAAACGAAGGAAACGCCTGTATGAGAGTTCTGTATTTCCTGTCAAGTGCGAAGGAAGTATTCAAGAGTTAAAGAAATTCGCAGTAATTTAATCTGAACGAATTTATTCATGAATAACAAATCCGTATGTCTACTGCACAAACGGTTGACCTACTTGCCTTGAAAACTATTTTGGAGATTCCTTGTCTTACAACAAACTGCCAATTGATCAGATTTTGACTGATACGAATGTCAACATAAATGACATTGAAAACACAATCAGAGCTCAGTGTACCATAATAACTCCCTTTTCTTTGATACCCCTACATTTCACCGAGTGATACCACAATAGAGGAAAAAGCGCAAAACGATTCAATTGTTTTTGACACAAAATTCGACGTCAAGATTTATTTTCAGTGCACCAGAGTATTTAAAAATTTGCTTTTTCGGTCGATGCCTGAGGTTCATGGCACCGTGGCTATAATACGAAAAAACATGTAGGGTCAAGAGGGGTAATTGTAAACACGTTTTGAATGTTTCTCTTTCACGCCTCAATTTCAATGTCTTAATTCGTAAAAAAATATAATTTATATCACACTATAGTTAAGGGTCACTCTCCAACTTCACAAATTGCTTGTAACGAAGATTCCAAGAGTGATATTTCCCATAACAATTCATCTGTTTACAATAACCCCGTTTTTTACGATAATTACCCCTGAGACAAAGAGATAATTGTAAACAACGAATTTCCTAACGTAAAGTACGGAGTAAGTAACAGGTTGGGCATACGTCATGGTAGTTGTAAGAACATTGAACTGAACATTTGAACGTCATACAATGGAACAAATCAGAAACCGCTATAGTATGAAGCTAACAAAGTATGAAGCCACAACAAAGTCCCTGCCAAGTAAAACCTCGATCGTTTAATATTACTATCGCTTATTTACTCAGTTGTTGTTCCTCTTTTGGTTTTGTTTCATGCGCTTCCGATGTTTCTTTTTCTCTATGATTTAACTTTTGCGTTTAATTTTTGTTTTGTGTTGGTCCCATCAGCTACATTTCAACACAAAAGTTCCTCAAATAATTACAGATTTTCTTACTATTAGCAAAATCATGTGTAAGGACCGTCGGAGTGTAGATGTGGGCAAGAACGGTATACAATGCAATAGCTTGCTAAAGCATTGTATCGCATGAATGAATCGCATTTTAGAACTATAGCAGGTTAATAACATACCTGTATTCTCACATAAACGTGATTCAGTTTCATGAGTGAAATTTTAGTAACGAGGGCTCGGATGAACGTTTCTACAGCGAATGTATTGGAGTTCCGCGTGCTGTGGGTGAAGCGCGGGTGGGGTGGGGGGTGAGGAAGCGGCTCATACACCTGCCCCCAGGGGTGTGACAAGGAGGGGGTTATGATCGATCGCATCCTCTTGGTTTGTCAAATGAATGAATCATCGTATCGTCCGACGTCATGGACCTCGATCAGAAGGTGTTTATTGTAAACGCACGTTCACTCTTCTGGAAATGTCATTTTCATTCACCAATTCGATTACATGAACAACCTTTTGTTTCATGAATCTTTGTCAACTAATTTTGAAACTGGGGTTTTCGACTGGAATGAAATGTAATACCGTCTCTGTTGATCCCAAATAATGTATTGTATTTGCAAATCCACCCAGACGTTGATTTCTGTGAATACCTTTATACGCGACCGGACGGTGTCACCAATTTTTGCGGAGATTACAGACTGAAGTTTACGGATTATAGAGCTACAGGCTCTTTCGTTGAAAATGACATTTGATTGCCGTTCCACAGCGCAACATATTGATTCTCAGAAATTTAAATCATGATAAGACGCAGAATATTTTGAAAACAAAACATTCTACAATACAAGAACATAATACTTTACTATTCCATTTCTTGTGGGCGTCCTGTGGTTTATTTATACGCTACATTTGTTCTCTTTATCGAGGGTGTTGTAAGATTCTACATCTTTTTCTCTTATATGAAAAACTTTTAATTTGAAAATCTTGCGTTCAAATCGATTCTTTTGATGAAATAAGCGTCTTACGATAATACAAAGAAGAAAAATTGCATGAAATAATATCAACCGATATTTTATGATAATGCAATAGATTTATGCACGTACTCGAACACCAGCTTTTCGATTTAATTGCTTTTATAGGAAGATTTATGTAGTTTTTAACTCGTTCATTTTTATGAAACCTGCATGAATATAAGAGTTAAATTATTTCCCTCTTATTGACGTTTTGCTGAATATCTGCTGCGATGTATTCGTTGCGCGTCATCGTTTCTTCGTTGAGTATGTAAGAGAGAAAAAGATACAAAATGATATTTTATCTTGGTTATAGGGCTAGTGCTTCCGAATAAGCCATTTTTGTTATTAGCGTTGTAAAAGGTGAACGGACTCTCCCGCATAATGTATAGCACGAAGGTCGCTTAGAAAATAAAGAACTATTGGGCAGAAATAACAAACAACTAAATATATCTTTACAAAACTCTTTTTGCATTGTTACACAATCTTAACCTATTTTTCAATGCAGTCGCCGTAGTGGTCGGGGCACTTACTGTATTGAGGATGAAGTTACTACATATCACTGTTGTACTCTTCTGTCGCCAATATTTAATCGTTGAGGAATTCATGCGTGGAGAGGAAACAACAATCTAACTGGACTATTGTGATCTCCAGTCTAAACAGTCTGTTGTGAGACTAAAACGGCTTAAATGTGCTATCCAAAACCAGAGACGCGGAATGTTGTCGGTAAAGGTGTTCCTGATCCATGGCAACACCCCGCCTCATGCATATAGGTCTACAGGAACTCAGCGGGAACTTCGACGTTTTAAGTGGGAAAATGTCGGACACTGTTCCCAAAATTGAAGGAATTTTGGGGAGGGAAATTGTTCGCAAATGATGAGGACTGCGTGGAACAGCCGATCAACAGGCAAAAAATAGAGGAATACAATGACAAGGTGGATAAGGAAAACAGAATGAATAGAAATGATAAGGATGAGAGGGATAAAATTTATAAGCCAAAACGATATAATATAACATATAACAAATCGAGTTTATTACAATGACAAGAAAGAATAATGAGACAGCATAGGAAATATATCACGAACAATGACGAGCAATAAATTTAACAAACGACTAATACGTAAAGAACAAGGTTCCCGGTAATAGCCTGATAGCCACGGAACGGAACTAACAAAATAAAAACGAAAAAAAAGATAACGAGGGCCTCAAAGAAGCAGTTACGTCCTGGCTCGTCACTGGCGGCAGAAGAGTACAACAGTGGTATGAAGGAACTAGCTCCTCGTTACAATACGTACTCGACCGTTATTGCTACTTCATTGGAAACAAGATTAAGATCCTCTTACACTGTAAACACAGTTTTTTATGGCAGCTTTAGCTATTTATTACTTATGTCCCAACATTATTTACTCACTGGGCGGCACTCGAATATTCGTGGAAATAAATGCTTTTGTAATACAAATAATTATTTTTATTTTATACATGAAACATCAAGAGCAATGAGTGAAAACGAGCCCTTATTTACCTACAGTTGCTTGCATAGGAGCTTTATCGAAGGATACAATTACTTGATGTAATTTCTCCTTTTTTTTCTTTTTCCATTTCGTATGTTTCGTTTGTTATTTCGTGTACGTATGAAATGAGAATATACAACTTGATAGAGGATTCATTAAAATGTTTCCTATAGTACCTAGTCACTGCTTTGGGAGATTTTCTCAAAACATTGGACACAGTTCTTACTTCCGTATGTGCCTGATTTTGTATGTGACTGAGAAAATAACAGTACCAATACTTTATGTGAACTACACAAAATGTCAAAACTATCTGTAACTTACTGTTTTACATTCCGTGATTACTTGCCTCCTGTGCTGCTACGAGTCTTTCATTAGACTCTTTGAAATTCTCGGTCGCTCTGTCATACACCTCTGCCATGCCGAGGGATTCTTAAAAGTAAAACATACTTCAATAAAAAAACTGACCAATTGGACATTTTTTAAAATTAACATTCATTGTTACCATAACAATTGTTTCTCCTGAAGAGAGATACTATCGTTCGCTTCCTAATATATTTTCTGAAGCTTTTCTTTTGCCTGAAAAATATATTTCGTAATAAAATAAATAATACATTTCAACTTCAATACAAGAATTTGCAAAACAAGCGGATCAGAACTATTACTTACTAAATTCTGGATTCGCCATCTACAAAATTAGAGAAATAATTAATCTGTACTATTTTAAGGTATATATCAGAAACATAATAACAATTAGGTAAATTATTAGCGCTCCTTTCTTTCTATATTCAATGTCTTCTCTCGCTCCTGGAACAACAATCTGAACATTCTCTTCTGGTCCAGCAACAACTGCTTGAAGAAGACCTGAAACATTGAGTAAGGTTGGTTGGATAATGGTGCTTTTGTAAAAACACACTTATGTAAACAATATTAAACAAAAAAATGAAACATTCCATTGACATAAAAATTAAATTTTAATTATTAATATTCACGTCCTATCGGTCCCTGGAGCAATACCTCTTTTCCAAAAATCGCTATGTTGCTCCATGAACGACATCATCAACCTCCTTAGTTATAAATTGCTTCTTCTTCTAGAACTCATTATCTAAAAGAAAATAGCGCTCCATCTAATTAGCAAATATAGAATACTCACGTGGTCGTATATATAATGAATACCTTGAAATTCGAAAGTACAACACTCCTAGAGCAAGTTTCTAGATACTATGGTACAGTGTTAATCACGGGATATTATCACATGAAAATTAAATACAGAATCAACTTACTTTCTATAAAGCAAACACTCGCCAACGGACAGCCACAGAATCAAAATGTCTATTCCCTATGACAGAGTAAAATAGCTGACTTCTTTTCGATGTTGCCAAATGTTTGTGTCTACTCCATAGAAAACCAACGAGAATCGACCAGCAGAACTCAGCTACGACAGCGCTGCTCTCGGCTCTTCGGAGGGTCACCGCGCCCTGGAATTCGCATTCCTTCGTCCCGTTAAGCGATCGTCGGCTGCACCCTTGCCCTTCCGGCTTGCACGGTTGCCATTTGCAGGGTGCTTGAGTCAAACACTCAGGCGTCACTGACCTGGCAATGTGGACAAATTTCCAAGAATTACGTGGCGTTAATTCTCGAATTTGAGTCCTGTCCGCAGCGGTTTTTCACTTGTTTATTATTGTGTAACATTTAAGACTTTCATTATACTCCAATATTTACCAAATCATGTGTTTTGTGTTCAGTAATTTGATTACTTCATAGCTTTTCCGTTTTCTCATTCATTTTTATTCTCATTTAGACCTTTAAGTAATTTCCTTGTTAACATTAAAAGCCAGTGTCAATGTGACTACTTGTGCCTCTGACGTCACATACACCCCTTAGAATTACTTGAGATTCTTTAGTAGAGTTTGTCCATGAGGAAGCGAATTGGCGATTGTTCCGCCACTTGCTTCCTCATGGATACATTCTGACCAGAGCGATAGCAGCGGTTTTTGTCCGCTGCATGCAGCTGCTTTCTGTGGGCCGCTGGGAAGACAACACTGACTTGCAATTCTCTAGCGAAGCAGAGATCTCTCCTGTTTCTTCGCGTGCTTGACGCCTGTTGGGGAGATAACACATGTTAACAAATGGGTATATTGAGACATGCGGAAGACGAGTGGGTTAATTTTTTTTACGATGCTTTTATTTAATTGAGATTTAAAATGATTTTAAAATGTGACTGGTGATTAATAAATCATTAATTACTAACAAAGTTAATATTCCAGTTTAAGGGTTTAAGATTAATCATATCAATTTTCATAGCAATTATTGCAATTGTGAATTTTAATTATAATACCATTGTGCATTTGTTTTACTGTTTCCATACTAATTAAAAAATATTTTCACGACTTTTTAGAGGATTTGGTTTATAATTTTTTTCCGCCTGGGGGGTTAATTCACTTTTATTGAATTATATATATACCACTCACCATAGCGAAATACCACTCACTGACTAATCACGAAATCTCAAAAACTAAGAAGCCTACAAACTAGAAATTTGGCAGGTAGCTTCCTTTCAGGGTGTAGAGATCTGTTAAGAAAGGATTTTACGAAAATCCACTCGTAAGGGGGTGAAATGGGGGTTGGAATGTTTTGTGTATGTATCCCACCGTAACGCTGGCCTGCCTGAAGCAATTTCAACCAAACTTGACTCATATTTGACTATCTAACTACAAGTACTGTGAGGGTAAAATATCCCTAGCACCCCTAGGGAGGGAATGGGAAAAGAATGACTTGTAAAAATAATGGAAAAATCCGATATTAGACATAGTTTACGATGCCGTTAAGTCTCCGTTGCTTTATAAGTTCACAATCAGTCTACATTGGGGAAAATACACCCCTTGCACCCTTGAACTAGGGGTTGGAAATGAGAGAAATGTAAAAATAATCAAACAATGATCATTATTGGTGTTGAATAAATCAATTTTTGAGACCGCTGAAATGAAGTGACACCCTTAATGCCACATTCGTCCACAATCATCCCTCCCCAAAAAAGAAATAAATATCCTTTGTGTTGGGGATGTGAAATGAAAAAATAACCGAAAATGACCTATATTAGTGTTGAGATGATAGTTTTTGGCGTCGCTGAAATTAGTAGTGACATTCTCGAAGACGTCAAAGTCCTAAATGAACCCGTATAGAAAACAGCATCCCTAGGAAAGGGGATGGCATGTTAAAACGTGCCAAATGCTAATGACGAATCTACAGTTTTTGACATCAGTTGATTTGGTAGCGACATCCTGATATCGTGTAAATAATAATTCAGGCCTGATGGAAAGATGACACCCCTAGCTCTACTTAGGTGTGGGGTGGAAATTGGTTTATATGTAAAAGTATTTGAAATATAAAATAAAAACATTTTTGAAATGTAAAAATAATTTCATAGGATCCATGATTGCTGAGATGTTTAATTATACTACCAATACCGTTAGCAAACCACTCACGTTGAGGGATAACATTCTCCGTGGATACGTGATCAGTGGATCAGAATTCACTCGAGCAAAGCTGCGGGTACGTGTGGGTGTGTTACGCACACAAAACCCGAATTCGGCTATTGGACGAAAAAAACGACCAAAACCAGTTTTGGCAGATGGGTTTTTGCCAGAACTAGTTTTGAGCGTTTTGAAGGACAGAACTAGTATTGAGCATTTTCACAATAATTACGTTTCGTGTACTTTATGTGGATATATTTTCTAGAGTATTTACTGTTGTTAAAATGTTATTTCCATGCATGAGACATTTATAAGTGTGCCTCATTTCCACAGTGTGGTGCTTCTCGGATTAAAGTAAAATTTACATTTCTATGATATATGTCCACGATTTTAAAGTTATCCTTTTTATGAACTGAGGTGGGATATTAATAAAACAATAATATAACTCTATAAATTATTTTCTTCTACAATTTTTATCCATCAACACATATAACATTGTGTAAAATGGGTGTAATGATATTCTGATATATCTAGAGTAATATATATTTAGTGTAATGATATTCTGATATAGTGTAAGCCAAAATTCATCTTCAGTGTGTAAAAAGAGACTCCAAGTATCCCCTGGGTATGGAGTGGGAAGATGAATAAAATATAGAAATAAGCGAAAACGACCGATATTGGTGTTGAATACAGTAATTTCGGGGTCACTGAAATGAATACTGACATCCCCGATTCTGCATAAGTCCATGATCATCCCCTGTTCACCTCATCAACTCTAGGGGAGGAGATATATAAAAATTAGCGAAAATGACAAATTCACTGATTTCGTTTAAGTCTTAATTCAGATTCCATGGAAATGACACACATCCTAAAGGGAGTGAAAATGACATGAAACGAAAAAATAATTGAAAAGGACCGATTTGCACCAAACAAATAGTTTTCAGGGTAGGTGGATAATTGATCAGCCAAAGCTGTTTATATAACATGGAGGTACGGAACCCTTGGAGCTGAGGGTGAGAAGACCAGGCCGTAAACATAATGTGAAATGACATGAATTAGAGTCAAATTCATCGCCTCTGAGGTTGCAGGGATGAATTATTAAAATCAAAAGGGAGTGTGGGAATGGTGTAACACGTAAAAATTATCTAAATTATATACTCGTATAAGAATATTTCACATCTCAAGACGTCAGAGATTATACTAAAAATTATTTTAATTCATATGACACTTTAGTGTATATTGTCCATATTTGGTAATCGAATCTTTAAAATTGAAAAATGAATTGTGAACGGTTGCTGAAAATTGACTGCTCTATATATTAGGTTTATTTTTAGTATGTAAAAGGACAAAAAAAGACCGTGGTGTGTACTGCCTAATACTGTATAAAAATGATCATTCCTTAAAACCAGTACAAAGTCTGATGAGTGAGATTCATGAAAGAAGAGGGTTTTCACACCTTAAGTATGCTCCTGTAGTTCAAGCGTGCAATGGTTAAGTCACTCGTGCTTGTGCAAGTTTATCATACGTTTCGCTTAGAGTAATTGTTCTGTTTAAGTGAGAATTTTATTTTATCTGGCTCTTGTTTTTATTTTCTTTATGCTACCAATGTGGCTGAAGTAATTTGGGTTTTATATTTTATTACATATCGCTACCAATGCCTAATTGCACTCGTGTTTTGTACAAAACTGTAGTCCAGAAAATAAAAGAAACAGAGTGACTTCCAAATTTCCTCATATATTCTTCAAAATTACTCAAATCTGTTTGTCTGTGTAAGACGTTTGGGAAGCAGTGGTCAATTCTCTCATTGGAATATGAGTTCATCCTCCCCTTACATTTTCCCCCACGCTATCAAGGTCACCTCTCTCCTGCAGAACCTTCTGTGTCCCTTATGCAAGTGCACGGTGTGCAAGCGGGGTAAGTGAGTGGAGGTTGGGGACCTCAGAGACCCATCGGCAGAAATAAGACCGGCAGCGGCGGACTCAAGCCGACCAATCACAGCAGCGGCTCCACACGGTCCCTTGGTCGCCGCCACCGCTGGAATCGAATTAGCTCGATTGGGAAGAAGCTTCATCCCTCTTCCACTCCTATCCTCCCCGCATCAACCTGCGTCAGCCGGAGTTCCATGAAATCCCTCCTTAATCGTCAGATATAGTAAACAGAGTTGACGTTGATTTTTTAATTTTAAAAAATCCGATGGATTTGTTTCGAAACTATTTTTTATCGTAATTTATCAAGGGCAGTCGCCATTACTCGTTTCATCTCTTTAACGTGTGAGTTATATTTATCTGGACATTAGGAACCAAAACCTCCAAAAACACTTGATCCTTTTCGGTTGTACATGGTGTTCAGAATTCCCTCCCTCTCCACCAATATAGTATTTTGTTTCACTGATATTCGAATATATGAGAATTACATAATGCTCTTCAAAGGTAAAATTAATGTCTAGGAAATTAGTTTAGTTTCTGGCGGAAAATACAGATATCAAATCATTTTATCACAGATACACTTGATCAAATCATTTTAAAACACATATATCCAAGATTCATCGTTGTCGATAGTCTTTGAAGAGCAATGTGCTATCTGTGACGCCTTTAAAATATTGTCTTATTCAAGTACAGTTCAACTAGTGAAGTACCAGTTTAGTACACATTTATATATGAATACTGTTAAGAGAATTTGTCTTTAA
Organism: Laupala kohalensis; assembly: GCA_002313205.1. Lineage (NCBI taxonomy): Eukaryota > Metazoa > Arthropoda > Insecta > Orthoptera > Trigonidiidae > Laupala > Laupala kohalensis. The sequence goes on along the minus strand of NNCF01126342.1, from coordinate 615,109 downwards.
GTGAAAACTCACAAATTTCATATCAGTTCTATTTAGGTTTTATTCTCAAGACAACGCAAGTGAGGTTCATACAAGACGTCCAACTCCATCTACCTTTATGTGATTTTCCACCCACTCATCCTTCGCAAGTAATATTTCCGTCCAGGGCTGGAACTACATTTATTTTCAAGGAGGGCAAGCTTAGCCATTGGCGTCCCGCCCCCCGAAAGGTACAGATTAATCAGTAGAGCATAATGTATAATAAGTTAAAAATTATGGTCTTTCCTCTATACACACATAAGTAAATACGCACAAAACAGATGACGTGGCACATGATCCCTTTGGTAACACTATATCAAGTTTGCATACAAAGAAACTTTCAGCGAATTGTCACCAAACGTCTCGATTATAATGAAGTCTGAACGTTCCCGACCGCAACACGGTATATTTCTTTTATCTTAAATGACCACTCGAGCGTCCTTACGGAGTAAATAATAACTTTTTTATTTCGGTGGTTGAAGAGAGTTATGTATTTTTAAAAGGAAAAAATTTGTTGGTGATCCCATCTTTCATCCCCGTGGTTTCCCCACCACCCGGCGCACGTGCATCCCCTGCCCTCCTAGTTCCGGCCGTTTCCGTCGCTACCCAAAACAGAACATTGGGATGTCGGCCGTTCCTTCGCCACAGAAGTCCCTTGAAGCAACTTTCCTTACGGGAAGCACCCGACCGCTGCCTCAGGCTACGGTCATATTCTTCGTTCAGAATCTTATATAATTCCAAGTCACAGATATATTGTTCATTGAGAGGAGTGGAAACCTACCTTTAACGTTACTTTAACATGAATGTGGTAATGTTTTTCCCTCAATGGAGTAATCAGTTATCCCCGGAAGTTCTAGCAATGGTGGATGAACTAGGAAAGAAAGGGAATCGAATTGTAAAAGAACGTATTTTGTAAGTTGGTGGTAGCTTCTGGTTTGTGACAAGATGAACCTCGAGACGATAAATTCACGTTTCCGATCTAGTGACATTATTTACTTGGAGCGTTGTGCTTTTGCAGTCTGGAGATGAACCTACCTCCGCAATGATTTTCGGGAAAATGCGTTAACTTGGCGTAAGGCCGGCGACCGGTACTCCCCTCATGTGGAACTGTGACCTCGGACCGCACTTAAGCGGTAAACTGCCAAACAGCCAGGACTACTGTTGTATTGTCCAATCTCTCGGACTATACTAATTACCAGCGACTGATAATTTCCAACTCTACAAATCCGAGACGCGTTCATGTCACGAATATTGCCATAATTTGTGGTTTACTTTATACAACTACAGTCGATATCCGACCACCAAAATTTGCATTTTAAAACGAGATATCTAGTTTGAGTCTGGTGAAAGAAGGTTTGGGTGGTTTCGTATTTTCTGTTTAGATGGCTGATCATAAGATTTTGGTACTAACATGTAACCAAGAATGTCGTTCTTGTCTCCTCACTGATGTAAACGAATAGAATTTTTATTGAATTGAACGAGGAAACAAAAAGTTAGTTTATATGAGTTGAAATAATATTGCTATTGTAATACCACCTGATTTTAATTTTATTTTAGTCCCATTTTTCGGCCGAACATTACATCATATTTTTCGATCACATACGCACATTATATTAACCTATACTTTTCTTGTTATTGATGTTAACAGGATAATCAAGGGTGGGTCTATTGTACTGGGTTGTACCCTGCAGCTGTTGAATGCTTGTTTTCAAATTTAATAAGACTTCTTTTTTCTTTTCTGAATTCACTCTCAATCTGACAATGACCCATTCACCTATTGAAACATTACTTGCACAAATTTTCATTTATAATTCTATCTATTACATTATAATATATGTTCTATATATTTAAATATTATTACTTAGTAAAGACGGAAGAGGACGTTACTTTGTTATTACGGTTGGAAACCTATTTTATCGCAATTCAAGATGGAAATATTTAAAATTAATTAATGGATAGAAATACTAAATACTATTCTTCTTTAAAACATTTTATCTAACAAGTCACAGAGCTTCATTTTAAAGCCGACATTTCTTTACCACGAAAATGTGTCAAGTTCAGTGCGTGTTGACATAACTTGTTTTTTTCGGCCGAGTGCACCAGAGATACGAAATTTTCACCGTCACATCCAGTCCTGAGAAGCGTGACCTTCGCTATCTAGTGATTGGGCTGACTTCGAAGTTAAACACGTTGGAAAAGTTAGCACCCCAACTTTATCCCCCGTCCCCCATTTTTGTTCCATAATTTTTGACTAATTATGGACTACTTTCGACCATCATAAAACATTTTGGAACAGTGACCATGCGTTACAAACAGAGAATCAAAAGTTGGGGTGCTAACTTTTGCGCAAGGTAGCGCCCCCACCGTAGAAAATAGAAATTTGATTAAAGGATACTTTTAGACTAATTTTAGGCCAGACATTGATGTAATTTTTAACTCTAGCTACAAAAACATTAATAACACAGAAAATTTCAAAAAAATAAGTTAATGAATAGGACACAAAATGATTGCTGTTATTTTAGACTAATTATAGACTACTAATTGACGTATTTGTTTAATTCTAATTCCATAGCATACCTTATCAAATTATATCAAAGTTATAAACAAAAATGTATTCAATGAAAACTCCACAAAATGATTGAAGGAATTTTACACTAATTATAGAACTAAAGATATATATTTACACATATTTGTTAAAGCCAAAATCCATCATACCAGAAGAGAAGCGTTTGCAAATAATTTAGAGTAAGACAGATCGAGTTGGGTTGACTCAAAACATTATATTTTGCCCATAACTTTCTTTTTTTAAGAGTTAAGGCCATTAAGTTTGTATCATTAGCTTAGAAAGCACGTTTCATACTTTTTTTTAGTTAAAATGTAAAAAATATTGCAAACTAGTTCGATGTTTGGTAAAAAATGTTTTTAAGTTGTAAGCGAAAAATGACTTCAACCCTCCTAGTGACGAGGTAAGTTGAAACGGGGATTTGGGTCCGTTGACACTCGTATATAAAAATGGATGTTTTTAAGTTAATACAAGACGATTTTAAGAAAAATCTTTGGTTATTATTGGAAAATATTTAATCATAATGGTTTCAACTGGATTGAGAGTCAAAGACGACCCACATACAGTATTTTCCTCTTACTAAATTATTAGGGAACATTTTCTGAATACTAGGAATTCTAACAATTCTTAGTTAGTCATAACTTGACTAAAAAATCACTTAACGTGTTTCAAATTATATAGTTGCATAAACCGTGTTAATTGGCATCCTTTTGAGAACAAAATAACTACCTTATCTTTGGTAGGTACAAAATTAATCAGTTTTCTTCTGTTTTTCTCTGTTTTAATAATAAATTTGTTAGGTAAAGAAACCTTGTGAGTACAAGAAAAGAACAGTTTGTTTGAAATAATAAAGTTTTAGTGTTTAAAATCTTAATCAATCAGACAAGCAGTATTCACAAATAAATAGAAATTCACCAGTCGTATATATTCTTGATGAACCCAATTTTTGTCTTTATTCGTTTTTCGTGCATATTTATTTGATATTAGGAAATAAAAATAAAGTCATTTGTTAGTGAAATGTATTAATAAAAACCCAGGAGAGCTGAAACAATGTGTAGAAAATAGTGGCTTTTCACATTTCATCGAGATTATAACCTAATAATTATAATATCACCACAAAATGAACTAACATTATGAATCTTTACTTATGTCACTATGAACGTCAAACGCACAAAAGTAAGTAAGTTATATTACGAGGAGGGATCCAAAAAAAGTTAAAAGGGTAATAATAAACGTATTAACAATAGACAGAAATACAAATGGAATTAAAAGTGTTCTTGATTTTTACTTATCTACTTAGTCACCAAATCTATCTAGGTATTTATCTGAACGCAGGAACAATTTGTTTAATCCGGTTTAGTAGATATCACGTCCGTGCCCATTGAGCCAGTTCTCGGCAGCAATTTTCATATCTGCCTGAAGAGAATCTTATTTCAGATAAGTGTCCCTTTAATTTTTTTTAAAAATGAAGCGATTGCTCGCATAGTTACCCGTCTATTATTTGTGTCATTTCTTTCATTCGTACCGTGTTTATTTCTGTCGTTGAAAAACTTGGACGACCGCTCGCTGCCCTATTGCGGTTTTACACATTGTCTCTGCTCGTTTGAAAAGAGCGACACCATTCGCTACGTATTGTGTGCTCATTGCTTCTTCACCACAAGTTTCAACATTTTGAAAGTGAATTTCAAATGTGGACAAATTATTTACCCATTAGAAACGAATCACTGCACACTCCTCCAAGTGAGACCAGCTTTCTGAACATCTTGCTATTTCAATCGGTCTTACGCATCTGTGAACATACACTGTCTACCTACCAACCTATCTATACAACCGCCGTAAGAAAACTATTGCCATGTTTCCCTACTCTAAGGGAAAATAATTCTTCCACTGTAATTAATTTTCAAATGCTGCTGCTTGATTTTCGGATTCGCTGCTTTTTTATCCACCTACGTGCTTATAAATATATAGCACTAAAAATCGATTTAAAACTTTCTTTTCGACAATATTTGAGTTCGGTCACTAAAGCACCACAACCACTCGCCAGATGTTCTGACAAGTTAGTGTGGGAGTAAAATGACGCCAAACAGAGCATTTTCTTGTGCCTATAGTTCCCGAGATATTAACGTTGTAACTATTGAGATATTGTTTGTGTCTATAGTTCTCCAGTTTTTCTATTTTATTTTCAGCGTTATTTTACTATTAAGATACGTTAGTAATAATTTTAATAAATATCCAAAATATTAATTGAATATACTGTATTATATATTAAAGTTCAAATAGCATTTTTTCATATAACAATATTATAGATTGTACATAATCGTTTCTCGTTACTGTTGAAGTTAAATTTTCTATAAACTACCACGTTAAATATTTTCTGCGCACAAATGTTGTAAACTGATTTTCTGTCAGTAACATTGCCGATTTTCGTTGAATACAGTTTATAAAGCCTTTTTAAGTAAACTTTTCTTCAAAAATTTGCAATTTCTCCATCAATTTCCTAAAGCGATATCGCACTATGTGTAGCTCTAATGCGTAGTCCCATTTTTAAGGAAATGACTTGTAAAATGTAATTTTTATATATTTCTTTTGTAAACTCATGGATATTTTGCAATTTTTTTATTTATTAACGTGGGACAAAAATTATCGTAGCGTATGTAGCTGGAAAGATACTTACAAAATTATGACTTATACTTCAAATATATGATATGGCTCGTTTTGCTCACTGGGTGTTGGGAGTCAACCGCTCCCCATACTCCCAATTAAGACCTCCAGTGTGGCGAATTCTGCTCATCATAGTATTTATATTTAGGAGATGAAAACCACCTAGCAGTACCGTATTTTCCAATTTTCAGATCATTGCCTTCATGATACTGAAAGCGAAAGAAAAATGAAAAATCTGAACATATTTATGCTACTTTATTGATAAGGTGAAATCCGTAGATCTACATCATCACTTCATTGTACTGTTCCTTGTAAACTTGGTGCGTTGTACTGTAAGTCTACTAAAAGCAGCTAGTGGCACGATGGAAAAATTTTTTGTTGAGCATTTAAATTTTCATGGTTGGGTTCTTGATTTTTCCCAGCAAACTGGACTTCTTGTTGAAATCCGATAATAATTCATTTCTGAAGAGTCGACGAGAGATTTCTAATGCATACAACGTCGAATTTGTAAAACTATTTCTTGACCCAAGCATATCCCTCCCACTAAAAAAAGAACTGGAAGGGGGTAATTAAAAAAATGTGAAAAGATGAACTCGTCCGTATGAATGTATGGGAACGTTTGTAATCGACCGCAAGTCGCTACGATGCATAGAAATAATTTTCTTAATTTTGTAAGCAGTCGTGGATGGGTTTTGCCTTGTCGCTACTATAAGCGATGTATTTAATTTTACGAAATGAAGGTTCTTGTAAAAATATGTACCAATGAATCTGATAAGAAATACATCGTGAATCGTTTCTTTTAGGACGTGACTATTACATTAAATTATGTATTTGCGTTGAATACAAATATGTTCTTACGTAGTCACCCAGTGTATTTTAATATACGGCAATTACTTACCTCACTGGCCATAAATCAGGGGTTATAATAGAATAAATATTATTGTAATAGTTTTGGATTACGTATTGTGCAACAAAGATCAATTTGAGAATTGTAGAAATACTGTAGCAGCCGAAGACATAATTTGTTATTTTCACTTAAAGGCTGTTTTCAGTCGCATCCAATATTTTTTGTACAAAGGCAAAAATTATATTTTTCGTATGTATTCGATTAGTATAAATTAGTTACCCTAGGGGCGAAATCCACAATGGTTCTCTGTCCACTGAGCAGCTATCTGAAGAAGTACATTAAGTGTAAGTGCCATAAGAAAAAACTTTCGAGTCAGAAATTTAATTATTTGTTCATCCTGATTATGTACGCATTTATTCTTCACCAAATTTTTGGGCTTGCGTACGTAAATAACCTGTGCAGTTTTAAGACTGCTAAGGTTTTAAAATTTCATGTGCAATATTGTTGTGCAATTCTACATTAAATTCAACCGATTTAATCAGATCATCATGGTGTGTAATGAAAATCTGATGTTATTCTGAAACAAAATATTTAACGTCGCGTTGTTTCTTCATGAAGAAAGATGGTGTTTTAACCAATACACATGAAGCGAGTGTGCCAACATTGGCCCTGTAGTCAAAAATTTGTCTAAAATTACAGCTAGTGTTTTGAGTCGATTTCGTAAGGTTATCTTAATTTTTATTTTTATTGTTATTCCTTACTCCATTTTCTATTTTCTGTGATATTTCTTGGGTAGGGGTGCAAGTTTGAGCAAACGTTAACCTCCCCCCCACTCAAACTTATGATTCTTTGTTCGCAACGCTTGAGTACTGTTTCAAAACATTTTTGTGATGCTCCAAAATGGCCCGTAATAGTTTAAAAGAATGGAACAAAAATGGGGAGTGAGAGATGAAGAAGGGGTACTAACTTTACTGGTGTAGTTGTTGGGTGTTTATGCCCGAAAGTTAAACGATACTTTTGCTGTTGATTTTCCCTCCACCAAACTGTGCTTTCGTATGGACAAAGGCATACGAGAGCGGGGAATCGCCGGCTGCTTGCGGCAGACGAAGCGAGACTCTCTAAAAGAGGTCACGCTTGTGGACAAATGGATTATAGCAGACTTGTGGGAGTGGAAGCACAGCGGGTGATTCCTTTTCCTGACAAACGGTATTTTTCGATTAAATTAGCTTTTAAATCGATTTTAAACTATTTTTAGTAGTAATAAATCATTACTTAATAACAATATTAGTGTTCCATTCATATTAGCTAAATAAAAATCTTATATTTTTACTATAACCTCGCTTTTATTGTACGAAAAAATAATCCATGTATCACAAATCAGCTGTGATCAACTTTCCCTAATATTAGGTAACTTAAATCTTAACCTAGCTATCCATGTCGCATCGATGAACACGTAAGCATGACTGAATTTGGAACCGATTGTTGTTACTCAGATAGGCCTAATGGGACATTCATTAAAATTTACAATCTTGGAATTTACATGTAGGTATTAGTTTTTGTGTTTTTTCCGACTTTATTTAAAATGTTTTAAAAAATCATTTCGAACAAATTTCTAACTATATTCAATTTTTCTACTTCTTTTTGGTTTCTTTTGTTCTCGTTTATGGGTTTTGGTTTATACATATAATTGTTTCTTATACTTTTACTGTACTGGTTGTCTTATAAGGACTGAAATGTATTATCTAACAGCGCTGTCCAACGTTTTTTGCGGTCCGCTAGCGATCGTATATTTGATATAAAATATTTCTTCAAATGTTTGGGGGCACAACTTTGTGTCATAAATCTATGCAATCAGAATTAGTACTTGACGTACCATGTCCTATGAGGGAAAATAGAAAATTGTTTTCGGAACTATCCCATAACACATTACAATATGAAAATATTTTATTATAATACTGAATATTAAAAATACTTTTTTTTAAATAAAGGAATATACTATTTAATTTTTACAGCTAGAAATAATATAAATTTGTGGATAATTATCAATAATTATCGCGTTACAAATAAATAAGTATGTCGTATTTGTTTAATTTGTTGGGCGAGTTTGCCAAACCCCGTCGTGTGCCGATCCGACAGATTGTGTATAGAAAATGGTCTGAGAGCTAAGATAATTTGGACAATGCTGAGTTATAATGCATTGACTTATTTTAGAATGTACATTTTAGACATGTAAATAATATCGTTGCCACGATTTAACCGAACAAGATTTTAAATGTACTACAGAAACTAGTAACGAATTCCAGAAGAAGAAAGCAAGTAGTTTGAATGAATCTTTGATATTCAGACGTTTTCAACTACCCATACTCAGTGAAGAAATCCTTCCTCAATGATGAGGAGATTTCGTCTTTATTTGAATGTTTTCTGAAATGTTCTTTTGATTGTTATCGCGTGTGGGTTTACGTGAAGCACCAAAAGTGGAAGCCTTCTGAAGTGGCAGCGCAGATGAAGAGAAGTCTAGAAACAGCAGTCGCACAGCACGGTGACAACACTTAGTTTGCCAACTTCGTCTGGGAAAATGAGTGAAAAAGGAAACAAACAAGCGGCGAGTGACTTAAAACGTAATTATTTTTCACGATTTTTTTGTCAGTGCTGACAAAATGCTGTGTCTCTCTTTACTGTAGGATTACGTAGTGAAATTTGCGCTCTTTAATCCGCGATGGTATTGTACTTCCTTCGTGTCATTTACTTCGCAAAACAATGTTATAAGACGCGCAGCTTAAAGCCGGTTTTTTACGCAAATGTTTAAACTAGAGCTGCTTGCAAGTTGATATCCTCTGTTTCGAACGGCGAAATGAATGTTGGGACAAAATATGATGACACGTTTTTGTTCTACTTCAGTTTTAATTGTCTTGTGTTGTAGATAAGAACTAAAAATTGACTGAATACTTAGATGTCACTCCTAACACAGCCACTACTCTTGTAAGCTTCCTCAATCACCTAAAAACATTCCAATGCTCCACACGTTTCTGTCAGTTCCAGCGGTTCACGAATATTGCGATAAAGCCAATGAAAATGTGTTGGGTGAGACGATTGAAGCTTTGAAGGTTAGACAGCTTTCCCGGTTGTTCTGTAGGCATTAGCAATACACTGGGTATTGTGAAGGATTTCTGGCAATTTTATACAGTAATAAATCGTGTGCCTAATTGATCATAAAAATGTACGTGATCATTGAATTCTGAATATGGGTTTAACTATAAATCAGGTAACAATAAGCCTAGATCTATTAAAACGTCTTATTTTGACTGAGTTGTCGATGTATCGCCATTATCAGTTTATTCACATTTTTTTAATTGAAGCTAGATTTGATAACTTCAGTGTTCTTAGTGTTGGATGCGATTTAATGACGTGAACAAAAATCCTAAATATTCAGTTGTTTTTTTCCGTGATCTATGAAATGAATTCGCTAAATCCATTACTCTAGCAGATCCATAAAATTCAAACCAATTCAATGCGAACACCGGGGTTGGCTATTAACAAAGAGCAGGTATTCATCATGTTTATATCCACTAGTAAGCAATATTTGAATTTTAAATACGAAGTTACAATGATGAAGTATGATGTTCAGGGCGTGGAGTTATTACTTTTTCAGAAAGTGGAATACTAAACCATATATTCTTTATTACTAGAACAACAATTACATCGAAATCCATATTTACATGAGATTTGCATGTATCTAAAATTTCACTCTCTAAAATATCCTGTTAAATGAAACTAGTGGTGCAAAACCATTGTGCATAATTTCTCATATACGTTTCTCCGTCTGCAGCAAAGAGTGAGAAAAAATTCTATAGTGAAAGGGTCATATCTGGCGTGGTCCTCTATATTTTTGTCGTCTTCCAGTGCTCTATTCACGCTCTATAAGTCGCTAGATGAACTTATTACTATCTTTTATTTGAAATTTGAAAATAAAATAAATATTCATAATATTATTTCAAAACAAATAGCGACATATCAGTCTTATAAATATCGTAAAAGTGTTATTTAAATATAATTTCGTTGTAGTCAACAATTGATGTATTTTCGTATCTGCAGTGCGTTTACTGTCCTCCTATATATTTTATCATTATCATATCTTTTATTTCAGTTTACGAAACGTGTATTGCGCGTCTGGTTGGTCCATTTACACTGCTAAATATTATTAAAGGTTCTTTAAACAGTGAACTGATGTGTAAGTGTAGCAGACAGAAATCATTTTACTTCGTCTATACCAAACTTTCAAGCAAAATACTGCTAATGCTGATGTATTTTACACTAATTGTATTTTACGTACAGAAAACTTTAGCGAAGTCGTTGGAGCCATTTTTGAGAAACATTCAAAAGAGTACTTTGACCTTCATGTGAAGTACCCTTTGTTTTAAAGTAAAAAAAATAGAACACATGCATCGATAACAAGTAAATTCTACCATAAATACGAAATGCGAATTAAATTGGTTCATCCGTTTACTCAGAACCGCTGCGCACAGACGGACAGACGGACGGACGTTATGTCAAAAACCACTTTTTCAGAATCAGATATCGCTAGAACGAATATTTCCGTCGAAATCTCGCTTTCGAATTTTTTCACGATTACAAATCTTTCTATATACTATGTATATGAGAAAGTAATAATAGGTGGAAAGCTATTTCTTTGAAAAGCTTTTTAACACAAATATGTTCCCCAGTAACGAAATTTGCCCCGTAATTGTTTTCGTAATATCTGAATTGAAAGATAAACCCCCCTCTCTTTCTCGGAAACTGGTTCTTATTCTTTTTGATCTAATTTACGATATTTTATAATGTATTGTTTTGAACATTTCGGATGTTAGTGCATATTTTTCATCTAAATATGTAAATGTGAGTACTGATTTTTTTTACATCACTTTCACCGAAAATCAAGTAATAATAAAATTAATATTTGAGTCTCCAAGGAATTCAAGCACTTCTGCAATTGTCCTACAGTGGATTCGAACCTCATAGACGCTCCTCAAATTATATCTTTGCTGAGGGGTGGCCACATGATCCAAAATTGCGTCATTGAAACTTTTGGGGGGATTCAGAAAATTGTAATTTAGAGGGGAACAAAAATATTTATTCGTTGAAGGATAATAATTCCTGAAAATATCATACAAAATTATAAGAATGTCGTATTAAGTGAAATTTTTTTGACATTTTAACTAATTTAATAATTTAAATTCATATGTTCGAAACGGATAAATATCGAAAAAAATGGTCAAGATACATACGCAATATACGTATAATAATGCACATTGGCTTTCATTATCTGTTTTTCTAGTCCAATTCACTGTATTGGCAAGAAGAGTAACTCTGATTTGATTGTTTTTACTATTTACATTATTATCGCGGACCCCATTGAAAAAGGATCCCTTGGTACCCGTTTGGCAGGGATTGGAAATCTTGGCTAGAGCGTGTTTTGGTTTGTATCGGTGTCCAACTCCTCGCCATATCTAACTGCAAGTGTGGTTATTTGTGCTGGTGTTTGTCCTTTGCTTAATGCTAAGTGAAGTTAGTCCTCGGTGTTTCAGTAAGTCGAGGACTTGCGGGCGGAGTTCTTGTTAGTTGAAGTTGTTCTCGCAAGCAATCCTGGGTTCTGTGGCTTGCGCATTCACCGTCCGTGCGCCGGACGGAGTTCAAACCGCGGACACACGTGGAATTTGTGGAGCAGGAAACGCTTTCACGTCAACTTTTCACCGTTTTCCGGTCTCCCATGGCTGCCTCTGCCTCCTGCGTACTTCCCGCTTCAGCTAAGAGATGTTCTTTGAAGTTGCAGCATTTCAATACGCTTTCTTTTGACTTACATAACTTACGCGCGTATACTTCCACTTGCAACTAATGTGAATTGTGAAAAAATATTGATTTATTTTCTTGTCTATCTTTGGTTAATTTTTTCAACAAATCTCGTGAGTAGTTAGATTGAAGAGACAATATTGAACATATATGCTATTTCCAAGTGGTAACATCTGGTAACAAATATGAAAATAAATAAGTAAAAAATATATTACATTACCTGTCCATTTTCACTCATTTCCTACCTTTAAGATCAATAAAAGGACACCGGAGAACTTGACGCGGATTTGCAGGGTTTGGTGACTATCCGAGAAAATAGATTTATTGTGTCACATTTATTGTGTTTTACAGTATTGTTGAGGCGAGCGGGTGTATTTACAATTTAAAATTCAGTAGACACAAAGTTCAAATGCTGTTTATTATAGATTATCACAAGTACAGTAGTATTACGGGAATGTGTTGTATTACAGCCTTGTAAATAATAGAACTACTTCGGAATCAAATCACGAATTTTAATTATTTTCGTTCTCATCTGCAGGTCCTTTGAAAGGTTCTTCTTCCTTTGCAATAGTTAAAAATATTGCCCAAGTTTGCAACGGAACTCACATTAAGTTCATTCAGAATCATTCTTGGATATTGGTCTGAATTTCGTAATGGATAAACAAGATTTATGAAACATAGTGAACTTGCCCCCTTCCCTTCCTGCTTACTCCTTTTGTATTACGTACCACCTTTGTAAAAAGTATAATTTGAAGAGAACACCCAAAAACAAAGATTTTGCTAGAAGAGGAATCCTCTCACTTTGATGCAAGTTTTCATCTACTACATGGCATCATGAGGATCCCACTCACTATGAGATTATTTTCATCTCGTTGTATTGGGAGAGAATTAAAGTTACGCAAACATTCGTGAGCTCTTAACTTCATGGACACGATGTTTTCATACATTTTAATCGATATTAAGGACAATGAGTAAATATTATTCTCTTGAAACATTAAAAAAAATGCCTGACGCAAGATTTCGTTGTTATTCGTAAATCTTGCCTTACTCATCAATGGTAATTCGCCATCTTGTTTAGAATGCCTGCCTGCCTGCCTGCTCGACTCTTCACCGGAATCGAGAGAGTAATCTGTCCGCAGACGATTCTCACTCGCCACAATAAAGTGAATTTTCTAATTTGACGCGTTATAGTAAATTCAATTAAACGGTTTTATCGGATTTATGTTTATTTCCGCGTCCTCTAAGATAAGAGGAAAATGGTCTTATTTCGAGATGAAATTTCCTCTATTTATAAGAAACTTAATCTTACTCTGAGAGAAAATTGTGAGATGATGGGATGAAAGGAAATTATTGAGGATAGTGAGAGGATATTTTTTTCAGTGTACAATGACGTATGTGCAATACAAAGTAAGCTCTACGGTTAAGAAAAAGTGCTGTGATAACGTTGATAGTAATGCGGCGAACGCGCTTTTGCCCACTTCTGTCCCTGAACGCAATTCAGGGTTCGGACTTATCTTCTGCGGTTTAGCCCGCAATGCAGTAGTATCGATGCAGTAGTATTAAATCGATGGCGAACAGACATTAATAAGTGCTGAGATGATCCCTCATTTTCTTTTCCAAGTTCGGCATATCTCATGTTTTTTGGGTTCCTTTGTTTCAGTGATATTTCTTTTTACTGTTTCAATATATAAAGAGTGGAGTCAAATGTTATCGCTTTACATACGAACTTGAAAGATGTAGGAGACATTTGTAACAGATAAAGATTTTCAAAGATGACTCACTCTTCTTGATGGAGAGATTCCTATAGAAGAACTCAGTCGTCTTTGAGTGATGTTGGGAAGTTTTATCTGATGCAATCGCTCTTCATTCCTTGCAACTTTATTGACCTGCGCTCTGTCTTCTTCTATTGCAGTGTTGGTGAAGATGGCGCGTGGGATGCCTCTGCCGGGATCCGAACCCCAGGCAACGGCAGCATCCACTCCGTCGCTGGCCTCCTACCCTTCACTGTCTACTCCTTCCGGGTGGTGGCAGTGAACGCCTTGGGGCCCAGCCCCCCCTCCAAGGAGAGCTACTACATGGTGACGCTTCGGGAAGGTAAGTTCATGCCTGATTTTGTAGACCAAGGGAATTGCAACATGAAATATGTCCACCTTCCTAATTCCCCGAGATGCCATGGACAGCGTTGATAATGTTCCATAAATCGGTCACTAAATACGAGCTGGACCCGAACGAATAATTTGCGCAAACTGTTTCAGAATGACAAGTATTAATAGAAATAAAATGCATCCAATTGCTGGAAAACCATTTGTTACAGTTAATTTCTGCACAACGCTTGACAAAATCTGCTCATCTCGGTTAAACATCCACAACAGTGGTCTTGAACACTCACGTACTAAAGAAGCCACAGCTTCTTTCCCAGAAATATTCCATAATTACCCACTCGTATTCACTAACTGTTTGAAAAACCGGATAATATACCGGAAAATTACAGTATGCATACAAACAACGCAGCAACGCTGTTCAGGGGTTAATGTGTTTGTTTCTATGTGCTGTCTCTTGCAATGAACTCACACAGCATTGAGTATCGCCACCTGGGAGGCACATCGTAACGTATTACTATTTGAAATAAGTTTGAATTTTAAAACAAAGAATAAAACAAAGATGATGAGACAAAGCGGATTATTTCCAAAGTTTGCCTTTTAGAAATATGATAGAGCTATCACTATAGTTCTAATTTGAACTAAAATGATCTTATCTCAAAGCTTGAAATATGTAAGAAACAATAACCATAATGAAATAATTATTTGCCTAATGTATGATTCATTCTGGTAGCATTTCATGGGAACATATTTGCGCATTTTAATAATAATAATAATAACAACAACAAGAAATAGAACATCCTTGATAACTACGGAAATTTTGACGGGCTATGTGAAAACAAAACACATAGGCTACTGTGACCGTATCTTGTCGCAGCCCTGGCCCCCATATACGCACCTCGGGTTCGTAGAACTAGAACAAGCTCACACACTGAGACCTATGTCGTGTGTGACGGAAATAGTATGCCTCTTATCGTCGAGTGTAGTACCTATAAAATATGCCCTAGCACCTTCCCATAATGCAATGCCCCCTTTCTCACAGAAAAAGAAAATTCGTGATTAACCTTAAGACTAAGTGTCTTCAAACGAATATATTTGAAAAGAAACATGAACAATATTGAAAAAGATTCTTAAATTTAATTTTACAATAATAATCTGTACTGTTCTTGGTGTGATTTAAATTTAGTTTCCAAAATTATCAAAAATGACTGAAATTTAAAGTTCTTTATCATATCAAATTAATTCTCCTGGCTCTTGGTCTTCATTCTTCAGAATTCGGACCTCTCTACTGTTTACGTGCGTAAAATGTACTCACTTCACATAAATGCTTGGAACCTATGACGCACCAGCTGCCACGAAGACTCACATGGCCTTGAAAGATCGCTTGCAACTCCAGTACAGGCGAATTAATTCTTCAAAATATCGAAACTTTTAGTTAATCATTCGCGAAATGCTGACCTTGACCCAGTCCTGTGGAACAATAAGCTGAGTACTTTTCTGTCTTAAGTACTTCTGATAGTAAGAATACGGCGAATGATTTGTAATACAACATATCAAGTTGACTCAAATAACGAAAGACTTTTCACGTAAATGTGATACTAACAAATATTACTTTAAACATGGATAAATTAAATGCAAATTGAGTTTAAATTGACTTATAAACATAACAAATAATCGTAAATTGATGAAAAACATTTCAATTCAACTCCAATACTGCTCAAGTGAAACTCTTATTCAAGTCAGGCAATCCACGCAAGTGGTTCACTGAATACTCAAAAGTTTAAGTTTGAATATCTGGCTCGAGTAACTTGAAACACTGAATGGAGTATGTTTTACGCACTTAAATCAGAGGATGTTAGTGATTCCAAGAAATATAGATATAGTTAGATCTACGTGAACGTGAATAATATTTTTTCACAATAACTTCTGTAAAATAATATTTCACAAATGAAAATTATCAGTTTGGAATATGAACAGATTAAAGACTGCTGCTTAGGGATCAAGGATCAGACTGAAAATCCTGAATTGTATAAAATGTTGACCTCAGCACAGAAACGTCCTGTCATGTTCAACTCTGTATCGCCAGTCTGCTCCACGCTTGCTCCGCCCCACCACGCCCACACGGGTTGGAGCAGGGACACTCACGTCATCAAACTTCCTCCGTCGGTCTCTGCATGTTTCCGCTGGACGACGTCAAGAGCATGTTCCTCAATCTTGGATCTCTCACGGAGAAAAATAAGACTTGCGGGGACAAAACTAAATATATTTATAAATTTAAGGTAATATAGTTCGTTATAATGAAATGGATGAAACTTCATAATTCAATTTGGGGCATGGCGTAATTATTCATCACTAACTAATGTCTTTCGTCTGACCCAATTTGAATTTATTCCTTGTGTCAATTTACGCCAGAAGCATCTGTCTTTGAAAGAGGAATAACATTTGCCACTAGATGTTTCAAATGAAACTAATACAAAGAACACAAGAAAGGAAACCTTCTTAACGAATTCGATCATACACAAAAATCAAACGATAAAGAAATCAAATAGATATTTATTGCAGAAAAGTATTTCAAAGAACATGTAGTTAATATTTCGATCTTATTGTACGAAAAATCTGTGGCAGAAGAAGGTAAAGGAAACGTGTTATATAAATTAAATAAACGACAATGGAAACTACTTTTACGCTTTAAATGATCGTTCCTTTATTTTAGGAAAACAAAATTCCATGAATTTTTTACGATGCTAATAGGGAAGTAAAATAAGGGATAATCTTCTTGTGCATGTGCGTTGAATTCCATTTGCAGTCCATTTTCGTTAAGTAGAGTACACGAAGTGTGTAAAAAATAACGGGAATTGTTGTTTTCTTAAGGAATTTTTATTTATTCATTAACAAACAATTCAGTCCCCTTCAAAGTAATCCCCCTCAGCGCTTTTTCCAGTCTTGGAAACTCTTCTGGAACTCACTTTTCGGTATGGCCTTCAGCTCCTTAAGCGGTTCTATATTTATCTCATCATTGGTGACAAAACGTCGCCCATTTATGATTCTCTTAATTTTTGGGGACAGAAAAGAGCCATGTCTGGCGAATATGGAGGCTGAGACATGGTTGCAGTTTTGTTTTTGGCCAAGAATTCTCGAACAAGCAATGAAGTTTGAGCATGTGCATTATCGTGTTGCGAAAGCCATGAATTGTTTCATCACAAATCCGGGCGTTTTTTTCGAATTGCTTCACGCAAACGGCATTGAATTTGTACGTAGTACTCCTTATTGATCGTTTGACCTTGTGGCAATAACTCATGCTACACTATGCCCTTAATATCGAAGAACACAGTGAGCATAACCTTCACATTCGTCCGCATTTGTCGAGCTTTTTTCGGTCTTGGCGATCCAGAATGCCTGAACTGGGACGATAGCGCCTCAGTTTCGACGTCATATCCATAAGCCCATGCTTCATCGCCTGTTTTGACACGTTTCAGTAGTTCTGCATCGTTGTTGACTTCATTTAGTGACTCCTGAGCAACTTCCATTCGACGCTGTTTTGTTCGAAGTTCAACAATTTTGGTACAAATTTTGCTGCCACACGTTTCATACCCAAAACATCCGAAAAAATTTCATGACATGAGCCAATTGATATTCCAACATCATCAGAGACTTCTCTGATTGTGAATCAGCGATCGTTCATAACCATTTCTTTCAATTTCTTCACGATTTCATCGGTTGTTGATGTGCTGGGACGTCCTGGGCGCTCGTCATCTTCAACGTCTCCATGGCCTTCTTTGGAAACGCTCGTACCACTCTTAAACCCTTGTTATACCCATAGCAGACTCACCAAAAGTAATATTTAACATTTCTAAAACATTGCTACACTTTATTCAAATTTGAAGCAATATTTAATGCAAATTCTCTGATCCATATTTTAAACAGAAAAAATGGTCGATTGTACTAAAACACATGTAATCTTTTTGACTGCTGACAACAGACTGAACATAAAACATTCTAACCAATGTACAAATGGTTTTCAGAGATGTTTACCAAAAAAACAACGAAGAAAGCGCGAGAATTGGACTAATACAACTCGCGAAATTGCAAGTTGAACACACGTCGTGTAAGTTCGCAAATTCCACCACAAGTTGAGGACATGGAGAATTGAGGTCTGAAGCCCACAACAGAATTACAGTTGGCTCGCGGGTAAGTCCAATGTGCACTTCCTTCGCCTTTCACCATAAATTGTATATTTTTCACCTTTCGGGTGGTGAATGGAAATTTCTAAAATATCAGTCAAGAACACCCTTTTCGATGATTGGAACAGCTAATCTCGCTTGTACAGATTCAGAAAGATTTGCTAGCGAAGATTAAAGAAAATATCACACTCCCCACCTTCTTTGAGAGGATTTTTTTTTGCCAGGTGATAAGTTTTGTCCTTTCACACGCCATTTTAAAAAATATTAGTAGTTTTTGGGGTTCAAAGTATTTTCTGGAGTAAAATTGTTATAAATGTTACAAAAATTAAAATTAATGTAAATATTAGGTTGGGAATCATTCATTTTTATGAATAAAAATTCATTTTTTATATGTAGAATTCTTGCCGGGAACTATGTTTAAAAGTTTGTGAGAAACTAAATTGATGAAAAATAAAGAATTCCATCATAACGATCTTGAAAAAGTAAAATAAAATAATTTTATTTGTCATGAAACTTCCCGAAACACGAAACGATCCACGCTACAGGAACACAACAGTGGACCATTACATTAAAATTCTAAGTACACAAGCCCCAGAAGATAATTCAATCTTCGTAAATTCGGCATACATATAGAATCACCTGTGGTAAATAATGCATCCACAAATACGAATAAAAACCTACGTATTATTTGGACTCCTGTACCTTTCTCCCCTCCCTCCTCACTCTCAAATAACCCACGTAGAAGGTTTAGAACTGAATTCTAATAGTTACTAATCGCAAATAGATCACATCACTAAGCGTAGGTGATATTTGTACTTCCCATGACCATTTCAATGATACTTTATTAGGTGGGATTAGATATCGATAGTTCATTTTTAAGATGTCATTTTCGGACGAAACTAATTAAAACCGAAAATGAATTAACAAGTTTAATTAGTTAAAGAGAAGTGAAAATGCCCGAAAAGTCAATTTTTAATTTATATTTATTGAATCTCATTATTCTCTGCTAGTAAAATATTAATTACAAGTTTTTAAGGAGTAAATTATTCTCTTTCTTGTTCCACATTGACCCTACATTGTGAAAACTTAAGTTGATGCTTTTCAATCAGAATAAGACGACGATCAATGTTCATAGAAAGTACAATAAAAATTATACAAAAATATCGATCAAAATAAAATTCAGAGAAGATAGACTCTAGAATGATTAATTTATTTGTTAGTCGATTCCATATTTACTACATTTTGGAGTGATTAGATGCTTTTTTAAAAAATAAAAATTCTACCACGGAGGTTTTTGCACGAATAAATGAATTTTACTCAAAAATTCCCTTCCACAGGCCCTTATAGACACCTGCATCTTTGATTCCCATACTCAGAATAACAAGGTGCAGGTTCTTGCAGACAAAAGTCCACGTAAACGTGACTTCCAAATAAATTCAATCTCAAAACATGAATTAGCCAATATTACTCTTTCTCATGTTTGGAACCGAGAATAATGCATTAAATTCAGCATTAAATATTACGAATCACCTGAGAAAGTTTCCTTCTAGGAGAAAACATTCGAATACAATAATACTTACAAGGGATTATTTACGATTGAACCCAGTGAGTTCTGTTTGCCTTGGAAGATAAATTTTGAACAGAAACTTTCACTTTACAACATTTTTTGATATGCACAAGAGATGAAATTGTTCAACCGGAAGAAATTTTTCACCAACTAAATGTACTTCTTTTTCTTTGCAAATTTGTTTAATTTTTCATTAAAGATCAGTGGGCTTGATAACTTGTGTATTTCCTATAGTTTCCTAAAAATAAGAGTTCAATGGTCCATGGCAAGTGTAAATGGCCTAAATGATGATGGGAGAGTTTTCCTTAAGATTAAATTCTGAAACTGTGAATACACTTATTAGGTCTGGTACAACACGCTAAATAAGTAGTTCGTTGGAAACGTGTTTCCAGAGAAACAATAGTTGCAGTGAATTCCCGTCAAGTAATAAATAATACTAATTATTTGAAATCGTCAAAATAAAAATTCGACTGAAACCACCCAATAAAGTAAAACTAATTAGCAAAAAGTGAAAATTGTGCGATGGAATAGACAACTTGATTTAATTAACGCTAATTACAAATGAAAGAGAAGAGTGGTTTTGAAACCGGTTTTTAAGGGCCACGCATTACGATTTCTTGTAGTTCTCCATCTCTTCAACAGAGAATTCTATAAATAATCTTTTCATTGAAACTCCTAAGGGGATTTACTTCCGGGTGCAGCACTTAACTCCGGTTAATCTCATTACAAAGTTCTTAAACAGGGAGAAGACGAGATGAAATGATTATAACGTAACAAAATATCGAAATCACGATTGAACATAAAAGGAATTGAAAATGATAGAACTAAGAAGAAGAGAAGGAATGAAGTAGTGTGGATAGTCGTCGCATGAATATAGAAATAAACAGAAAACAATTTCGTAAATATTCAGAACACCGTTGCGTAAATCAACAGAACGTATTATAAATACGAACACATTAAACTAAATGAACTCAATACAGCTATATACATAAACTGGACGCAATTTCATTTACAAACAGAACACTTCGTAACCTGAATAAACATAGCACAACATTCATCCAGATTGTCGCGGAAAACCAATCTCCTCGCAACACATTCAAAATCATCCGGAGACGCGTGTGAGTTATTATTAATGTACGAATATTAATATCATCGTTCACGACTCGAGCTCCTTTCGTCTTTGCTTCTGTGAATCAACAGACGGTCTCGTTCTATGGCATGCTTCTTTCTTTTTATCTTTTCCATGATTGAAGCCACCTTAAATGACTGCTTCAAACGAACAGAAACACTTTTGAGAGGAAACGCTCGTAGTCTATTGTCACACTGAATTTATAATGGTATCCGTGAATGATTCACGTAGTACAAAGTACAGTTAGCATAACAATTGGTTAATTTACACTATCTCGCAGCAATACTATTCATAACGAACCTTGCGTTATGTTATCAACAATTTCGCTTACCTTTTTATTCAAATTTCCAATCTACATTCTCTGCTTTCAACATGGCAGACGGGCCTTATTTCGTCGACCATACGGCAATGAGTACGACGAACTCTCGCGTTCTTTAATTGTTTTGTACGGACTTGTGATTTTTTACAGCAAACCATCTCTAATAACTTTTAATAACTTTCGTGTGAGGTTTTACGGTTCGCGCTTTCATCTCATAATTAAAAGAATGAGAGACAAGAAGTTTCAAACTATATTGTTTTACCTGACAGTAGTCAGCGTCAGGAGCTGAAAATTCTACTAGTTATAGTTTACAAGCATGAATATTATTTTGATAAAGAACACAAAATTAAGGTTCTTCGTCCATAACACTTCCCCGTCTCAGAAGTGTGCCATTCAAAGCAACTGCTAAGCAAAGCTGTTGCTTGCGTTTAGGACAGACTATGATGTCTCGCCTGCTCTTGTCCTTCGCACTTTGTTGACTGAGGACACCCGTATTTAGTGCGAACGTCGTCACTCCTGTTGGGCAGGGCAGCAAAAATAAACGGTGAACAGGACTGTGCGAAGATTGCATCAGTCCATCATATTTCCGACAAAATTAATACATCAAAAAATAGGAAATGAAATAAACAATCATTCCGGACGACTAAAAGACAACAACAATTTTGCTCGTCATGTTTTAAATGGAGGAAAGTTGGCAATTTTGAAGTTTTAGCAATAACATATTTATCAAACATTTAGCCAAGTTGCCTAACTATATCTTCGATGACAATCAATAATTACTGAGTGCATTATAATAATATTATTTGAAACTGTCACCAAGAAAGTGAGGAACCTATAAAATACCGTTATTAAAATTATAAATTGTAATCAAGCAAAGAAACCTATAACGTTTTAATTTCAATTACTATAACTTTACCTTGACCTTAAATTTTCCTATTTTACGTGAATTTTGTTGGATTGCACAGTTGTAGTGGTTCGAATTTTAATGTAAACATATTTATTGTATCCAAACAGGAACTCCAATCTCGACTTTCAATCAAATTTTTCAATGCATTCGTAGATTATTTCGAATAAATTATTTAGTTGCTCGCAAACTCGTGAATCTACGGAAGATTTCCTTAAGATGGCTGCCACCAAAGCCTCTCCTAATCCAAACAGATCATTTAGCATTAGAACAGTAATACTATAATTCAGACTCAACAACTTAATGCTCGTTTTCTTCGTGTGTGTTGCCTGAAGCTAATCCCCTCCCATGCTCCCGCTGGGACGCGATTTTTATGACGTGTGTCTCTCCCCGGCCCCGGAGCGAGGACATGAATAAATAAAGTTAACGCTACGCTCGCTGTCCCTTGAAGCGCTGCAGTCACTGCACGCGAATGCACAGTGCGTGGCCGGGATTTGAGGTGACAAGACAGAGTGTCCCAGCTGTTACGAAAAACGTTGATGCAACTGCAAAAACCCTGGGATGTCTTTGAGGCCCATTCACTTTATGTGATTGAAATCGCAGCTTTGTGTCATGAAAAGCATTTTCCGAAGAGCTCGCTCCTGCTTCCTGAAGCAGGACACGAGATACTTCCACCTCCACTCGCGTGTGATGCGGGTCACCCGCATGGAAGTTACCGAAAAAGGCCGCAGAGAAGCCCCACTCGACCTCATTACAGAGTTTATGATGCAAGTTCAATTGAAGCCAAATGTCAAGTGTTCGTTTTCGAGTTAAAAGGATAAAATAACCTCAAAGCGATGCAACGAGAAAAATTGAAAAACCTTTAACTTTGTTATCCTTATATTCATTCAAAACCAGGAAGACCACGATTTGACCAATACATTTCGAAACGTTATATTGTATGATTTATAACATGAGACGTGTGATCAAATCGAGCCCCATTCTAAATCTCTCGTATGTAACGCACCGCTTATGGTGGGGCTTGAAGCGTTACCATGCATAAGACTTTGTTGCAGTCGCCTCAACGTAGGAATAGGTCCCGAAAAGGGAAACCGAACGGAACCTCACTTTTTGCTGACAACGTAGTCTCAAGGAAGTATAGATAAAAGTGCAATGTCAAACCTGTGGGCGCGGAGCGGAGTGGAGTGTTTTTTTCGCTTACCTGTGTTATCTTACGGGCGAAGTCAAACCTGCGGGCGCGGAGCGATTTTTCGCCCGCTGCTTGCAGCGGAGATTGCTACTTTCTGCGGGCCGCCGGGGAGACAAAGCGTGTTATTAAATGGGTAAAGTCAAACCTGCAAGCACGGCGCGGAGATCTCCTCTGTTTCTTGTTTTTCTATTTTTGATTTCTTCGTGCACTCTTCTATGTGTATTTTAGTCTTTTGAGATATTCGTTATTTAATTGTCGCACGTTTTGGTGTAGTTTTAGTTAAAAGGAGAGAAATGCGCATTTTCACATTAGTATTTTAAAGCTTAACATTTCAATTATTTGTAATATTTGTTCCTCAATTTGAAATATATATCGTACTATTTTTGTGAAGTCATAGTGAATCTTTGTTTCATATTGTGAATTTGCATTGAATTGTTTTAGATTGTCGGTGTATTTGTTACGAATTAAAAACGACGTCCTAAAATTCTAATAGAACTCGTCACAGTAGGGAAGTTTCAAAATATTGAGTTATTTGTTTTGTACAATTCCCTTTTAACTATCAATATTATATCATAATAACAATTTTTTAACATAGATAAAAGATAATCCTACAGCTGGCCTTCTATAAAGCATAACTTAAAATTAACCGTTTTGGAACAAACAATATGGAGTCAATCATGTTAATTTATTTGGAAGATAGTTATCTATCAATAATTATTGATAAATTACATGTAAGAGTACATTTTAAAACGTAATTACATTTTAATTAAATAATTATGTAAGTATTCTACTTTTAGTGGCCATGATGATATTAACGTCCATATGAGAAATAAATAACTAAGTACTTATTTATAATTAATTATAATCAAATCGTGACATGAAACATGAGCGTAGAAACATTTTTAATAAGCACAACATGCACCGTAGTCGTCCGTAAAAAGGTCGAAAGTTAAGTTAGTATATTTCACTATTACTGTATATTGGCACTTTTGTACAGTAGGTCTATTTCTAGTATTTACAAAATACGAAAATAGTCACCGTGCAGGATAAACAATAAATATACTTTAAACATTTTCATTACTAATAGCTATGTGTTTTACAATAAAATCATATGTAGGCAGTGTGCATGGATGCTCTGTAAAAGACATGCGCGAAGCATGCCAGATTTCGTCTTGTAGTGACCTTGTTCCTTCCTCACCTACTCACGTTCCCCTACCACTGCCCGCTGACGCTCCGCAAGTGTGACATTGCACAAGTGGTGCGGTTCTTGAGCGGAGAATACGCCCCGCTCCGCTACAAAATCGCAAGTGTTATATAGCACGAAGTAAACCTCTTCTGTATTCGTGTTACACGCTTCAACATCATTCACGATTAATAGAAAGCAAAGCATTCTTTGATACCCCTGCTGTTGCAGGCACTCTTGCGGCACTTTCGGAACGTCTAGCACACAACTTCCATTGTCACCTCTCTTCTTAAATTCCAAAACATTGTAAATTATCTCATGAGCTTGACTTTACGTAACAGTCATTCTCCGCATAACGCTACTAAGTCCCCGAATAGTAAAAGGACACAAACCGAAATAGTGAGGGAACAAATGTTGTTCCTGTTTTTGCGGGCCAAAGCCGGAGTGAATGAGGGACATTAAAAGGCCAGACACGTAGCTATGTTGAGACATCTTTACAAGCATTTCTACTGAATTGTTTCTTTTGAGTGGGGGCTCAGTTGTCAAGTTTCGTGACATTACGGTATTATTACGAGTGAATCTTCTTTAGACGTGCTTTGTAAGAAAATCCCGGGGAGTAAACTTACAGTTCCTGTCACCATAGGTGAACATCATTTAAACGCTCGGCTCTGGAGCAAAAAGTACCCGAATGAGAGACTGAACCCCTAACCAGCGACCAGAGGCGACAAATTATTAATGAGACTGGAAAAATGTTATAGTTTTATTTCGTTTTTTACTCAATCAAATTAGTATAGAATCAACGCGTTGGGGGCAATTATCCACTTGATTCTTGCCAACAAATGAACCGTGAGTTTTTTTCTCATACACCTCATGTAACAAGAGTGAATTTGCTTGCAGATCACGGGATGTATATGCGTGTGCAGGTTTCCTCATTACAATTTGGGAATGAACATTTAAATGGAGTATGTATGAAGTGATGCATATGTTAAGTCTACATAATATGTTCTAATTATTAACATACATCCACAATATTATTTATGAATATTTGTGTGTATTTTTTATTTCAGGTTTCTTCGCAGGTTTTTAATTAACATCAAAAGTATTAAAAACAGGACCAATATATTAGTAAGCACAATAACATGACATAAATGATAACCAAAAATTCACTTGATGAAACTCGATCCTTTGACACCCAGGTTTCAAGACGAAGCCAATACGCTTATCATCATGCTCTTTAGTGTGAATGTACTGTAATTTAAGATAAATAAATAAATAATTTTAGACTTACGCCCTTTTGATGGACGTAAACCATCTAGTTTGTAAAAAGTGAAAAAGGTCGTAATTCTATATTTATTTATTTATTTATCTTGATTATATAATAAATTTTAATAGAATAATTAGTACTGTAATTTATAACGTATTTAGGACCGAAAAGAATTCTTTCATTTTCCACGGAACTTGTTATTTACAAGACGACAGGAGAATCGTTCCGATTTTAAGATTTCAATGCGGAAACAAGAATGGAAAGGAAAATACATAACGAACAAAACAATTCGGACGATGATGGAGAGGGAGAGGGAGAGAAATGCCAAAACGTAGAGTCTAAGGTCGGAAAGAATCGTTCGAACGCGATTTTCAACACAAGATGTTGACGCCATGGACAGGGGAACAAGAATAATATTTTGAATAACTTGGTCAGGAATGGGGCAAGAAAAGAGCCAGGATATTTTTTTCCTTCAGAAATTTTGGACGTGATTTGTAGATATGTGAATTTGGTCCAGGAATTTCGTGATGGAACGATTTGATTTCTGTCCATATGCTTGACTTTGCACCACGCATGCACTAGCCCACAGATATCTAACTTATCTTAGGCCGCAAGTCATTTTGTAACCGGAAGATTAGTGTTTTGAATGTTTAGTATTTTGATAAAATGTTTTCATATTGTACTGTATGACAGGTAATTCCGAACACAATTTTCTATTTTTCTTTTACCGACTATACTACGTCAAATATTCATCTTACAGGATATATTTATAACACAAAGTTGTGCTCCCCAACGCTTTATGGAAAAATTGATGGAAAACTCGAGGACCGTAAAAAGGTTACGCTGGACGCTCACGAGTCGCGGGTCACCAGTTGGACATCGCTGCACTAACCTATTGAATGGATTGAAATGAATTTCCACGGTTCTATTCCCTAGGTATTGGAAGAGGATAAGAACAAGTTTTATTTTGGTAAGATATCACAGTTTTCCGTTTTATACAGCACTGGTTCTTATTATAGATTCTGCTTTATTATAGGCGCTGTTGCTACCTTTTATCAATAAAACAACATCGGTTCGTTTATTAGTGAAGGGAATATTAATATATTGATTGTCTGAATCTTATGTGCATAAAAAATACGCGGTGATGAATTGTATCTAATGTAACCCTTAATTATTTTTAAACATCGTCCAAAATTATTCTCTACCGTATTTTAAGTGATTGAAGTATCAGTATGTGGTTTGTGTTTCACGTATGAAACCTGTATTCTCGCGCTTTTTCTTTGTTTTGTGAGAATCAGTGAGTGTCCGTTCAAGGGAAATGCATATTGGATCATATTGTGCAGCCGAGTCTGGGTCTTAAACATGCGTGTGCCTAGGAATGTGTTTTGTGCTCTGTGGTGCGTGTGATACGCATAAAACTTGAATTCGGCCATGGGATGAAAAAAACAACAACAACAACCAAAACTAGCTTAGGAAGGTGCATTTATGCCAGAACAAGTTTTGAGAGTTTTGAAAACGCGCAATACTATTTTTGGACGTTCACGTATTGCCAAAACTGGTTTTGAGTGTTTTCTAAGTGACCAATGCTAGTTCTGACGAAAGAGAATCGTCCAAAACGAGTTTTGTCCTCTCAATAAGAATGAAACTTTTTATACTCGAAGCCAATTCTCTTTTATGTTATATTTAGTACGGATGAAATATTTTAGTATGAGAGGCATAAGGGAAAATAGCTTAAATATGGTAATAACGCGCTTTTGAGTGTTTTTATGTTCGGGTGGGTAGAAAAGTATTTTTCTCGAGAATTGTTTTTATTTAACTTGCTCCATTCGTATGAATGTATGAGTAGTTTACATACAATAGACAAGGGTACCATTTTACAAAAATCTACCCCTAAGAGAGTGAAATGGGGGTATGTATTTATTTATGTTGTCCTTCCAATTTAAAATTCGTAATTGATTTTTCGGCCACTTCCAATTTTCCAATCGAGCTGTAATTTTACAAATATATATGTAGTTTGCATGAATATATATTATTATGGTATCATTTTTAGAAAATCTACTCCTAAGTGGGTGAAACGGTCATATGTAAGTGTGCATATCCCAACCTAACTTTAGAATACCTGGTGCAATTTCAACCTAACTTGGTACTAAAATTACAACAAGCATTGTGAGGATAAGACAACCCTGGCACCCATAGGTACGGGGTGGGAAGGGGGTGGCACGTACGAATAATGAAAAATAGTTCTCGGTGCCGTTGAGATCGATAAGAACACTCCAATACGTTCAAGCTCACAATTAGTTCACAGGGGAGAATATATACACCTAACACCCATGAGGTAGGGAGTGGGAATGCGGTAGCAGGTAAAAATAATCTAAAAATACCGACATTGGTGTTGAATACATCTTTTTTGGTGCCCTGAATAGAAGAGTGACACTTTCAATGCCCCTTACACTCACGACCATCATCCATGAGGAACACACACCCACTGACTGGGTGTATAATATAAAAATAATCGAAAAATATGGATAATAGTTTCGAGGTCGTAGTTTTCGGGGTATCTGAAACCGCTAGTGATATTCTCGATGACACCGAAGTCCACGATCAGCAACTTTCCACCCCTAGAACTTCTTGGGAAGGGAATGCCTTATGAAATTTTAAATGCTGAGGATGTTTTCATAAATTTTTATGTTGCACTAGTACATATGGCACTTGCCGCCTCAAGCTTTTAAAACTGATATTCCATACTTTAAAAATATCTATGTTCGTGTACCTTCTAAGATCGTGCACCTACGATGAGTGACCAAAGAAGGAACTTTTTTAAATTTCAATTTTCCTGAACACTATTATTTTTTTAGTACAGTGCTTGTAAAATAAAAGATTGTTTTAGAAGAATTTTTTGTACGTTTATTTTATTTACGGTTTGGATTGAATTGTATTTGACTCGATGTACCGAGTCAGAATATTGCCCTTTCACATATGGGACTTCAGAGATGCACCTTGCTCATTCAAGCTAATCAGTGTAATATGGCAATCATTTTGTTTCATTATTAGATAATTATATTTTTCATTCTTTTACACTTTTGATTGCGGAATGCTATGTGTTCTGATATTTATTTACATAGTTATGACATACATTGATGCAGTGAGAGCGTCTATCCCACGAACTAATTGAGATATCATTGTATGTAACCATTGTTATTAGATTATCTAAGACCGAGATTGAAGAATTTTTGATATTGCTTCCTTTAATGGTCGCAAAGGGATAAANTTTGGTATGTAAAAATTGTGAAATCAAAGATCTATAAAATAATTTCTAGAATTTCCCATTATTATTAAACGAGTGAAATTTTTTATCTATACAGAGTAAACAATTAAAAATCTAACTTGAAATTTTGAATTAAAATTGCGTTTCAATTGTAGTCTCCCTATGAAAGGATGTTTTCAAAATTCACATTTGAAAGGGGTGAATTGGAGCAAATGTATTTTTACGGTACCTCAAGAATTAATAAAGCTATCATCACGGTTTTTGTACGTCAACATTCTGTTTTTGTCAACACTAAATTATAAAGAAGGGTCAACCGCATCGAAAGGGCAAAAACTTATATGCCCAGCTTGGTAAGGATAATAATAAAGAGAGTTTATCATGAGCATCTGAGTGAATTATTCATGAACCAAGAGCAAAACCAAACTATTAGCGATAGTATGAGATTTGACGTGACGTTCTACTACTCATTAGCTTAAAATTGCACGAGGGATCTCTGACACCCCATAATTGTTATAGCTGCTTGATATATAAAAATTTAGCGTAATTCTGTAAATGTTCTTCGAACTATTGAACCACCCATTCGATTTTCGTGATTCTTTTGTCAATTCATAGATATTTTCTTAGGAAAGGTTTCAGTATATATATTTTGAGTTTATGAAACACAAATAACAAGCAATGGCAATATTAGTAAATCAAGGCCGAAAAAGCTTCGGAGATGGATATTTGCTTACGCCACCTAAACGGTCAGATAGATGACAACAATGAGTAGGAATATTGTTCATCTTAAAGAATTCTGCGGAAAAGTCTGGGACACAACATACTGAGATTAACCTAAATTATAGAAAAAAATCAGGTTTTTAAAATAGACGATTTAAGAAGTATTTTAACTCATTATCCAAATTTAGTGGGTTCTTTGTTTTTGCATTTAAGAAAGATGAAAACTGTCTTTAAATCATAAAATTTGGACGAATAGTTTATATTTATCGAGAGTGTTTGTTTTATAAACATCCGCCGTGTGATGCCTCGGGAGGACCAGACAAGCATTCGACAGACGCGTCACCCGACGGCATGTGTTTCAAGTGAAAACATTTTATTAGTTTCAAAAATAATATTACAACCAAGCACCTCAATATATAAACTTGCTAACTGTATTCTATCATGAGAAATGAGTGATTTTAGACCTGCTATTTTCGCCTATTCTAAATTACAAAAAAAAGCATGAGTGGAGTAGGTGCAGGTTGCTAGTATTATTTATTTATTTATTTAATGTTGTTTTGGTGAGGTTAAGGCCACGAGACCTGTCTACCACCTAACCCTTGGACATGAGAGAGGAAATTACGAAGGAGAAATGTTAGGTTGTCAGGACACATATGGTACCAAACAAACATTTGTCTGGAGACGGCGAGGGAAACCGACGTTGAAAACATTACCCAATTCGGACGAGCAGGGTTTGAACCCATGCTCTACGACTCAGCGTGATCTTTGAAGTGAAGACGCTACCACTGAATCGCCGCTGTCACTGCATACATTTATTAATTAAAACATACAATAAATATTCTTGATAGATTTGTAATGTTTCACATAACGCTTCGTCAATGATTTGGACTTCGTCACATGTTTCATCAATAATGTAAATACATTTTCATGGATGCATGGCCTTCAGTTCCAAAATCATTTCAACATTTAGTAAACGTAAATAGCGTGTAGTAAACATCAGAAATGTTTAGCCCTCCCCCCGTTGTAACAGAACTCTAACTTCTTAATGTCAATTTTAATCACGGGTACCTTCGAAACCATCAATTAGACTGTCATAAAGGTCGTTTAAAATTTCTTTTCCGTTTCATTCGGTCGCACTTCACTTATAATGGTGTACCACCCCTCTCCCCAATAAGTCTGAATTTGAACTAAACGACACCCTGAGTATCATAATTCATCTCAGAAATTCCGAAAACTATTGATTCGACTCTGATATCGATCGTTTCCGATCATTTGTGTACGTGTCAACCCTCTCTCTGCAAGGGATTCCATTTCTCACGGAAGCTGAATTTACACTTACACCCTATCAGGATGTCACCATTTAATTCAGCGACGTTGAAAACTGTGGATTCTTCTCTGAGATTCATATAATTTTCGATAATTTGTACATGACGTACTCTTACCAAAGAATGAGACGGGTGTGTAAGGACTGTTCGTGATCGTCGAGAATGTCTCTACACAGCGGACTCGAAAACTACAGTATCATCTCTAATATCGGACATTTTCGATAGTTTTGACGCGTCAAGCTTTTCTCCACCACCACCTTTGACTAGAACAATACATCTCGGAAACTCCGAATACTATAAATTCGACACTTACATCGATAATTTTTACGTGTTACACCATTCCCCACCCTCACCTTTCATTTTAATAATTCATCTCGCCAACACCCAAAACTAAGGATGACTCAAATGTAGGTCATTCTACATAAATTTTTGTCTTGTCTTTCTATACTTTAGCTTGGAAGGTACTGTACCCTCATGTGATTTAAAATGGAACTTCATGGCATTGGAGGATTAATTATTCGCCACAGCAACCCTGAAAATTATTTTTTCAACGCAAATTAGTTCTTTTCAATTATCGTTTTCGATTTATTTTGTTTCCTAAAGATTTAAACGATATCAGAGGTGACACATTTCGTCTCAGCGTTGCCAAAAACTGTGAATTTGTCATACATATGTAATTTTTCCTAATTCTCATATGACATCTCCCTAGGGTAGAAAGGGTGTACAAGAGCTTTCATGGACAAGCGGAATCGGGGGTGTCACTGTTCATTTCAGTGACCCCGAAAGTAGTGCATTCATCTCCAATATCGGTCGTTTTCGCTTATTTTTACACTCCATCCCCATCCCATCCGCATGGAGAACTAGGGGTGTCTTAGTACCCATGGAAGTTGAATTTTGACTTACACTATATCAATATGTCATTATTAAACTCAGCGATGACTAAAACTTAGAATTGTTCACTGCTATGTCATTTTTTATACTTTTTAAAATTGAATCCCCTTCTGTAGGGTTTGATCGTTGACTTGAGCGTCATCGGGAGTGTTGCTACTGGTTTCAGCGATCCCAAAAACTACGGTCTCTACACCAATAACAATCATTTTTGATTATTTTTGTATTGTATTTTTGTAGTTTTATTTCGCAATACATACGATTGCAGTCGGTGTCAGATGTAAAACGTCTGGCGGATCCCCCGGATAAGTTGTCCACTCGCAGCTCTCCACCAGGTGGCGTACAGTCTGTGAGTACACCACACTCACAATCAGGCGACGACACCATACCCCACTTAAAGAGGGAGACCGCGCATCTTCCATGACCAGTGCGTATGCGGTTAGACGTCTTCCTTATATGGCGAGGCATATCAAAGCCCGGGGGATTTTGACTGGTATTAAGAAAGTTATGGATTATTGCGGGCACATTAGTAGTCCAGTGTCCCACCCATTCCGATCGGATTTGGAAGTTGCTCTCATTTAGATTTCCCGTAATATCAATCTCCCTACACATAACTACATCCCAGCAGCCTCACTCAGTAGATTGATTGTATGACGAGGTATCCTTCCATCCTTATTTTAAACCAACAAATTCCAGACATCTCCTCTCCTCTTCTAAAATTAGCCTTGTAATACCTGCCACATAGCACAATAGATGACGTCAATGGACAAATCCCAAATTTTACATAAAAGTCTTCCGTCGCTCAGGTAACGGAGCATTCAATGGAGCCAGGTAATACTAGCTTCCTCAGTTGATTTTCCTCATAAGAAAAATTGTTTCTTCTCTAAATCATTACATTTACAACGTTTTGATACGCATTGACTCATTTTGTAAATATTGCTTTTCCTGGAAAAAAGTATTGTATCCTAGTATTCAATTCTTATTTCATGTTTTGTGATAATTAGGAATTCATTTTTTATTTAATTTTTCGTCAAAATCTAATGTGTCAAANNTATATATATATATATATATATATATATATATATATATATATATATATATATATATATATATATATAAGGAGAGAGAGTGTACTAAACCCAGGTAGTGGCCAACAGACCGAGAAACTGGGAAAGTTTTGAATAAAATGAAAAAGAAATTAGGCTAGTAGATGTTTGGATAGTTGGTTTACGTGTTTTCAATCTATTGAGTGAGGTTGCTGGGATGTAGTTATGTATAGGGGGATTGATATTACGGAAATATTTCTGAATTCACCCAGTCTTCTTAGATTAGGGGGAGGAATGTGACTCAGGGTAGGAAGCCAGTAGGTCGGAGTAGACCTAACGCATCCAGTTATATTGCGCATAGTTATATTTAATTGGGCATCAACCATGTGGACGTGACGGCTGTTCAACCATATTGCAGATCGATGTTCCGCTGCGCTGTACACAAGTCTCAGAGTTGAGGAACGAAGTACCGAAGTAACCGCCCCCTATGTACAGGAAGGTATTGTTTCTGGCGCGAACTCAGCAGATATTTTTTCCAGATAAGCTCTATAAGTTAGGGTATGGTCCAGGGTTATATACACAGGTATGTTGGTGTCTTGTTGTTGGTCAAAAGGGAATAGTTGAAATATAGCTTAAGTTTGCGATCAGCTATTCTATTACATAAATGGAAGCAGGAGCATTCCGTCTTCTTTGTGCTTGGGGTCAGACTCCACTTGCGGTTGTATTCCCAAAGTAAGCTTAAGACAGTAGTAAGTATTTCCTCCAGTTTCTCAAAGGATGCATGTTGAGTAACAATAGCCAGATCATCAGCACGTGCAAATTTATGTGAGGTAGTGGGTGGCAGGTCTGCAATGTACAAATTGAACAGCATTGGCGCAAGGACTGTACCCTGCTGTAAGCCATCTTTTAATTTCTTCGTCTTACTTCTATCGCGGTCGGTTAGTACTGTGACTGATCTATTTTTCGACATGTTTTTAATACGTTGGCACGGCGCTAATCGGAGAAGATTTTCACAAATTTGAACATCACATTAATCCTTCCCTCCAAACTGTGTCGTAAGCTGCCGTGAGATCAATAAATACCGCAACGATCTTGAGGCATTTCTGAAAGCCGGCCTCTATATATGTTGTCAGATTAAGCACCTTATCGATACAGCTTCTTTCACGTCTGAATCCTGCTTGTTCAACAGGGATTACCTGAATTATTTTATTGCTAATTCTATTAAGGATCAGCTTTTCTAAAAGCTAATAACTTGCTCTCAGGAGGTATATCGGTCTGTAGTTTTCCACATTATCTTTTGGTTTCCCTGATTTTAAGATAGCTAGCACTTTTGTTTTCTTGAAATATGGGGAAAGTATACTGGACTTTAAAATGCCTGTTAATAATTGCCAACCTTTCTTTGGTACGTAAACCACTAATTAATAGGAATTCTTCAAAACCTGGAGGATTTTTCCTGCCTTCACATCCTGAAGGGCAGCTGTAATATCGTCAACATTAAAGTTCTTAGAGTATTGGGATTCCTCGGTCCAGTTTTTACTTAAAAACTTCAATTCTTTAATTACTGATTTCGTATATTTCCGAATAGATGGGGCTCCAACAGTGACAGAATTCTGCTTGATAATTGGTTCGAAGAGACCGATGATTTCTGTTGGGCTACTGGTTGGCTTGCGCCGAGATTTCAAAGAAGGCTCCAGGCATTCCGACTGGATTTCCCAAAGTTCATGTTCTTTACTGTGATCTAGTTTTGTCGTCGGGCTGCGTCTAGCGAATGCAGTAATGCATCACCGATTTCTGGATCATTTTCTTCAAGTTCCACCTAGGTCTTCGATAGAATCTGACTATTGGAATTTGGATACCTAACTCAATAATAATTGGGTGATGTTGACTCTTTGGGAAGTCGGGAAGGAAACGTCTCGAAGGGGAGAGGGGTATACCTTATTCATTAGTGGAATCAAATGTTAGGTCTGGGTTATAATATCTCTTCCAGACTGCTGATATGAAGGATACCCTGTCTTTTGCATAAAAAAAGAAATATGTCAGATAGTCATCGCTGTACCACGTTATGGTGCGCCATGCATTCAATGTCATGTATGTAGATAGATACGAAAATGATGGAATACATTAATTTATAGTTTTAAAATATTGTTTTATTCATATTCCACCTCAGTTAAAAAAGTAAATTTTAAAATCCTTAAAATACATAAGGGAAATGAAAACTTTTCATCAATCAGAGCATGAGAAACACTATACAGTGGAAATAAATCAGTTTTATTAATGTCTTATGCAGGAAGGTAACATTTTAACAATAGTAAATACCCTAGAATTTATAGCTACTTAAAGTGGAGACTTCATTACTTGTGAAAATACTAATTATTAGTTCTGTCCTTGAAAATGCTAAAAACTAGTTCTCGCGAAAACGTATTTTCCAAATCTATTTTTGATCGTTTTTTTTCGTCCAGTTGCTGAATTCAGGTTTTGTGCGTAACACTTGCATGAAATCGTGCAGAACTGCGAGTTTTGGGAGCATTGTGTGAGAGGAGGCGACGCCAGATCGAATCTGCCCCACCCATCTCCCCTGTTCGGTCCCATTAGCCCGGAGCACCCGTTGCCTCCCACATCCTCATTTGCCAGCTCTAGACGAGATTCCCTTGCAAATAACTATTATGAGCGTTTATTGTAAATGCATAATATTGTCAATACGTAACAATTAAATCGAGGTCACTGACTGCATGAGATTTCCAAAACGCCCCATCCACTATTTTATACCCCCAAATGCAAAATAAGATAATTGGGTATGAATCTTATCTTTCTTAAATTAATATGAACTGAAAGAAATATTGAAGTGTCTAAATATAGTAGATTTGTGGGGTGGGGTGTCGCGAACGAAGAACGGAATTATGTCATATGAAACTACGTAGTAAGTTACGTGAAGAGTTCCCAGTTGACCGTCATTGCATTATAAAATAAGAAGGTCGAGAAAAACAAGAAATTCATTTATTTAATGTTCCTCTCGACTCTCTTTGTTCTATCTAATAAAATAAATGTGAACGTGCACTTGTCTGTTTGGAGTTTTGTCATGTCTAAATTACCGAACTTACTAAATTACGAAAAATTACATCATAAAATTCCTCAGAGAAGTATCTTAAAACATATAGAACTTCACAAGATGTGTTGTATAGTCGTAAATTTAATATTTTGTATGCTCTATGTTAATTTTATTATAATTCGAGAAAATAATCTGTGTTAATAAGTTCTGATTACTCGATAAGCGTGGCGCATTTTATCGGGAAATTCAATAATGGAAATCGCTTCTCAAATCACGTCATGTTAAATCCCAGTCATTGAGAGGAGATATGTAGATGGGGAAAGACAAGGGAGTAATCTAGAGATATAGCTTCATCGTGCCGGGCTTGCACTTATAATTTTCTTAACGCATTTGATTCTTAATATCTGCATTTATATATCTGAAAAGTATGACCCTGTGAAATATATACACAAAACCAAGAAAGAATCAAGTGATGACCTCCTGCATACGGAAGAACTGATGGCGACCCTATAAACACAGCGCGAACAATAACGTATATAAAAATGCATAGAACATGTATCTTCTAGGAATGATTTTGTAGTTTCTTTGCGTGTTATTGAACGCTTGGTTCCCGGGATACGAAGTAAATGGTAAGTTTCGATTATTGAATATTCTGTACGATGTATTATTGTAACATGTATGAATTGCGATTAAGCGAGATCCACGAAATTGACGTGAGCAAAGCAGCGAATACTTTATCTCTATACTAGCTGAGTATGTCAATTTTTCGTAAAGATTTCGTCTCGTGAGAGAAGAGGCAACTGCCGTCGAGAGTGGATCATCGCAGAGCGTCTACACGCAAGTTTACGGAGCGCAACCCTGAAGCCAGTGATGAGACGATCCTGTGCTAAGCACATCCTCTCCACCCCCTCCCGGCGTGGCATGTCGCTGGATCAATACTCCATCAACTGATAACCCTCCTTCATTAGCTTTCTTTCTGGTAGAGGTCTTTTTGTACCATTGTGGTCTTCATTCACTTAACTATTGAATTAATCTTTCTAGAAATTATTAGTTTTAGCACTCTACGAGACTCCTACGAATCAAGCGTTCTGTATTTACGACAGTAGAACCTTGAATTTTATCAGAGTATATGCATTATTCTATGACTATTCTGTCCCAAAAAAATAACATAAGCTCCCAAGGATATATACATCCTTTATTCGTATATAAGTCTATAATGCTGGAACAACCACGAAAGTTCCATGTAATCGACGATATTTACGATTGATTAACTATTAATCAATTGCCCGACAAATTGTTTTTCTCTACGCATTATTTGAAATTTCTACCTTCGTTCAAAAACATGGACACTACAGGAAATATTGAAAAAGGTGAAAGGTGAATGTTCCTTGCGCATGCGCAAGGAGATGAAACACATCGGTGCGCCGATGTGACACAACACTATACAAAAACACTTTACGAGCTGCAAACCCGTGTCATTTGGTTTTTGCGTAAATAATAATTTTTGAAGTTCCATTAATATCAGTCTACAATGAATTCCGTCATGTCTCTTGAACCACGCCAAACTAAAATACAAATATATCACACATGCTATTGCTCCGAATTGGAGATATTTGATAGTTACTGCGCAAAGTAAACATTTATTATTCATTTCGCTACCGAAGACGTTGGTAGTTTCTGTCACGATTGTAAGAAAATAAGATGTAATTGTACGTATTATATAAAATTCGTCGTTTGTATGATGCTCATTGTTTTATTGTTAAAAAGCTTTTTCGGCTGCGTAGCAGCCATCTTCAGTAACGTACATTAATTATTGAGGAAAATTTTTTGGAACTTGCAAAATGCTTTTTAACAATTAAACAATGATCAACATACAAACGACTTTTAATTTATAATTCTTTGATAATATTGCTAACGCTCCACAATTACCAAGTATAAAATTTGTCAACACTGATATTGAAAAAAGTACGAAAATAGTCCTAGATGAAAATGAGATATTTGATTCCTTTCACACCATAGGAATGGACGGATGACAATTAGAACACACGGGATAGAATAGGAAAAAGTAGGGATACACACTGGGATGCTTACATGGTTGATAATAACTTGAAAAATTTCTCCTTTTTCACTCATTTTAAAGTGAAATACTGAAAACTCTAGAATAATATTTTTTGATCATTCTATATAACACTTCTACAAACAAAAATCGAGTTAATACATCCATTAGTTCGTAAGACATTTTTTGATCATTCTATATAACACTTCTACAAACAAAAATCGAGTTAATACATCCATTAGTTCGTAAGATATAGCAAAAATTCCTAGATTTTGTGAAAATTAGTGAAGACCAATGTTGAAAATTTTGTTTTCGTTAATATAGACAAAATTTGAAAAGTTACACATATTGGATAGGATTATTTTTTTACTCTATTATACTTTGGGGAGGGAAGTTTCTCATTTTCCCCTTGTTTTCCAAATAAAACTGAGATATAAATTTTAAACAAAGGGATCCGCACCGATCATGTGATCAACATTCCCAGGTATATATATTGTGTGTGTGTACCTCCCATACACCGAACATCGAAATTATACGAGCTGAAAGGACTTCGTAAAACTCAGTCATGTATCCAGGAACTTGTCTGTCATTCTATGATCATCTGCCTGCCAATAAAAGTGTCCCCTTAAATGTCCCGTTGGTTACCGAGTAAATAAATAGATTGCACCGTTTTGGGGATTAAAATTCATTGCTGTCATATCTCAATAAATGATTGATAGATTTATTTGTTATGAAAATTTATTTATTCTTGTTGATTGTGTCGCAAAGCACTTTATAGGTCAACCATTAAGGGACTTTGAGTGGGAAGGATAGACCTCAGATACAAGTGGAAGAGCTGACCGGGATTTTTCCTACTTGGAGATGACGTTGGGTTTGTAGTAAAACTTCGCATCAAACTGGATAAATATAATGTTTACTGAACTTGAAATATGATTCTAATGAATAAAAACCTTCATTTTTAGAGTTATTTAAATGATTAGATTAAAATATTGAATAAGAGAATTAAACAGTTTAGTGATTCCCTAGTGAACTATCACCAAGAAATTTAATAGAGAAGAGTTAAACCCAAACTCTTATGTTTCTCAAGAAACATCACTGTCGCTTCTTACATCAGAGATTTGGATATAAATGATGCAGATGTACTGCGTTTCGTATAGATGAATTAATAAGCATATTTTTCTCAAGCTAATTACAATGTGCCCTAAGGCTCGGACCATCAGTCCAAAACTTTATGGCTTCGCCAGCATGTGTGCAATATTCATACCTGATGAAACACTAGCGGTCTTCTCGAGACTCGAACAGGCGACTATCCACGACAGCGGGTTGCGCAACTGAGTGAGCTATTGATGGCACTGAGACCTGTGGCTCAGAGAGCGATTCAACACAGGTCTGGTACATACTACGACGAGACGTCTCCAATGTACGAATTTATAAGGTTTTTCATTCGGGCGCGGTCCTTTAGATTTTTTTTTGTGGGGCTTTAGGGCTCGTCAAAATCGAGGTCATTAGAGCCCATGGTCATTTAGAGTGGGGAGCCCCGATCAAAGGTTACATATGCAGTTATACTGCGCAATTAGACAAAGAGAACCGGACTTCTAGAAGCTTCAATGTCAAACCGAACAACACATCGTTTCCTGTAAAGTTTATGGAGCGGTCGACGCTTGAACGCATCCGGCTGTCAATGTTGGGATGTAACTCTCGTTGACAAGCAGTCATGGGCCGGTTTGTAGATGCGGGGGATTCTGACCGATAGAGACTCGAACCGGTCACCTCGGTGGCTCTATCGAAAGAGTAAAAGTTAAAACGTAAATAATGTACGGAGTGAAATTACATAATGAAAAGGAGAGCAAAAATGTCACTCCCTGACAGTATAGAATTTGAAATAATTTGTAATTAATTTAAATTTTTTTTCTTTACATCTCCCTACATTTAATAAATTTATTTCTTGAAATTAAATTTTTTTGAAAAAGTATAGTGTGAGAACCTACAGGGAAATTAAAATATACACAAAACGTTAATAGGAATATCGTTTAGTCAAATAATAACATTGTGAAACAAAATTTTTGTCGCATTGTATTTCGCTGCGGGCGCTAGTCATTGGAGTCAGTGCGTAGCGTTCATCTTTTGTTGTGATCACTGGGGAGGGGGTAAGGGGCGGGCAGATGGCGAAAAGACGAGTTTTGCATCTCTTTTCTCCATTGAGGAAATAATTTCTGCTACGAGTGAATACATACTTCTACGAGTGCGTATCTACGCAGAATAAAGCAAATAACATAATTATTTAATTGTCGACAGGATAATAAAACTCCAGACCATATTCTTTGAGAATATCCCTTCCATGACCCGGAGAGTAGGGAATATCTGAATTATTATACGCGGTGATATATTTGATACGAGGCAGGAGATTAAGGCAGGATATTTATTAACACAAGAAAGAAATTGAACATATTTGGAAGATTTTGTAAGAAAATGTATAATATAAGGAATATTTTGAAACCAAAATTTGGAGTACATTGCAAATTGTGAAAATACTTGTGCCTTGGAAGGACTATGACCTCTCGCCTGTTCTTGTCCATTGCACTTTGCTGACAGATGTCGCGTGAACATCGTCGCTCTTGCTAGACTGAGCGGTGAACAGAAACGGCGAGTATGACGGGGTGATGCTGATCAGGATTACATCAGTCAATCAACTTGTCGAAAAAATTAAAACGTATTAAACGATTACTCCGAACGACTAGGCGACTACAATTTCGCTTGACGTGTTTTCAAATGCCGGAAAGTAGACAATTCTGAAGTTTGAGCAATAAAATATTTATCAAACATTTAGCCAAGTTGCCGAACTATATCTTCGATGACAATCAATAATTACAGAGTGAATTATACTAATATTATTTATTACATAATTTACACAACAACAAAAATAACACATTAATTGTGGTATGTTGAATGAAAATGGGAGACGGGACCGAGATTCGAACTCGGGACTTTGACCTTAGCGCGCTGATGAGCTTTCCAACTGCGCCATCCCTTTCTGATTATCCGCCGCCATTAGTCCATTTTCTGAATGAAAGAAAGAAACGATTGTTGACTGAATTGGAAATTGTATTATCTTTGTTAAATCCTATAAGAGTTGCAGATATAATTGTATCAAATTCTGTGTTTAAAACAAACTAAAGTGTGTTTTCAGAATGAAAAACGGATAATGCGTTCAGCAGATATATTGTCAGCAAAATATGTTTATTTTGAAGAGCAACGGTGGCCCTTTCCGAAATAAATTTGGTTCATTTAACCTTAATATCGTAAATAATTGTTCTATTCGCAGTGTTATATCGCTGTATTATGAAGCCTATCCAATAAACAGAATATAGTCCACTCACAATCACATGTATCTCACCATCATGGAAGTATCACAATAGTTTGTGTGGATCTTGTTTGCAGCGAATAGGCTTTTCCTTGAAATTGAATTCCCTCATACGTCACGCGTCCTTCGGCGCTGCTTCAATGAGGCGCTTTCTCAGACGTTGTTGGCAAATAGAAGCCAGCGAGGGATAACGTCCAACGCCTTTCCCAAACACGGAAGCGGGATGAATGATGCCTTTGGGTCATGAAGTTAATCGAACATCGTGACCGAAACATCAGCCTGAGCTTACAATCGAAAGTCATTGCATTTCATTGATTATAAAACGAGGTCGATCTTCAAAATAATTCGAACAAGACTGATTCTTGTGTGGTTTGGTATTGAGTAAAACGATTTAAAAAGAATTGATTGGATCAATATAGATCTGAAGTCACAAAAGAAACTTACACTGAAACTAAAACTGGACTTTTCTCATTTATTTATTTCATGTCTTGTTTTACGATGTGGTAAAATTCAAGCTATCAGACCTCCTCGTCCACTTAACTTGATTTGGGTGAAGAAATTGGGGGGTTGCCAGGATGTGTAAGGTACCGAATCAACATTGCTAATTAAATACGATGCTAATGGAATAGATTCTTTGAGTTATCTGCTATAGACTCCGAATTTGTTGTCAAATAAAATTGTTACAGGTTTTGCTTTTACGTTTTATCGTATCGCTTTTGTCGTCAATCGCAAAGATATGTCACTGGGCTTTAATCAAAGGTAATAGTTGAATAATTAAGTTAATTTTAAGTTTAATTCTATCTTTGAGCACACAGCACTCAGTATTTGAAAATCTCAATAACAACAAAAACTATTACTTGCACTTATATTAAAAACTATATATTCAGAGAGTGAATACGTGGAGTCAGACACTGCCCGACTCAACACCAGTGAGTCAGCTTGTCGCCGGACAACCAGCAAAACAACGGAGCCATATGTCTAAAAAAATTGGAGTGATACAGATATATCCAAGTTCAAGGTAATAATAGACTGAGTGTAGCATAGTACTTCAAGCACTCTAAAGAACTTATTGATATTATTGCGACCCATGATGTAATGGGTATTACCATTTCACCACTTCCACCCCTTCGGTTTCTGCAAACCCCTAGACGTAAGAGCGCGATCGGGAATGACCTGTGCATTCCTCCCTCCCAAAGGCCGTACGATAAATAAATGGACAATGAATGTAATAATTAAGTAATGTCTTATGAAAGTAGGTTCTGAAATTGTTTCGTATTGTTGATTTTATTTCAATTTATTTTTCATTTAAACGACACATTACCGGAAATCAGTTCCTTAGCACAACGTTACGCACCAAGAAATGTGTAGTAGTTCTTTTTTTTTCTGAAACGCGGTGTATAGTATCGAGAGAAACGACCGGGCATTGTACCGTGATGTAACTTAAGAGTTCTATTTTGCTCTCCCCGTCTTTTGTCGGATAGCAGAGGGTGGTCTTGAATTGAGGATATTTTTTATTGGACTTCCTCTTTTCTCTCTTTTATGCTTTTTCTTGCTAGCTGTGTTTTACGTCCCACATTCGTTGCCTCTATTACTTTCGTATGAATAAATTTTCTTCAGAAATACGTTGGCGACGAGTAAAAGTGAACTTTCTCAAAGAGTGAATGAAAAAGACGTTATTAATCGGGGAATAGGCAGGTACGAGGCACTTAAAAAATCCACCAAGGTCGCCCCTAATGAACTCGACTGCCGCCTCGGGTGAGCTAAGACCAAGTCACGCGAACGAGTGACAATTCGGAAAGGAGCTGGAGTTTCGGTTGTGGCGGGTAGGCGTCGCGTCGGGTGTTTGGGACCGTGCGCACTGCCTCCAACCCAACCAGAGGCCATCGATCCATTGGCTACGTGTCGGGTGGAGACGCGTTCGCTGCCAGGCACCGAATCGCTAACAAGGCAGCTTGCCACCCCACACTCCGTCCATTGTAATGAACTGTTCGAATGTTGTGAAAGTCGCGTTTCAAGAACGCAAGTTGTTTTTTGTGCAGGAGTTATATTGAATCCGTAATCCCTTCATCAACAAAGGGGTATACGTATATCAAATTATTTCGCGAAACATTTGATTAAATTCTGTGATAATGGTTTTGAAGGTTGGTGATGAAATACTGCGAGTGGCAAAATTCACAATCGCTTATTAGTACATTTGTACGGATATTTTGACACAGTCTTAAAAATAATTAACGTTTGTTAAACGGTGATCCTAATGAAATTGTAAGAAATAATGCAACCGCAAAAGTACTTTACCTTTTACCGAATATGAGTTTTTAATTGCAATTACGGGTTTGTAGTTTGTGTAATATGGCATTCCTCGTATCTTGAAAATAAGGAAGTGATGTAATCGTTTATGTTAATATCATTTATTGTAAATATTTTTACCATTAAAGATGCAAATAATGTATTGACAAAAGCTGTTAAAAACTGCATGTGACTTGCTACTACTTTATTTTACTTTATGTCTGAAGAAACGTAAGGAGAAGTTCTGTGAAATTGAATACTTGGGAACTGATTTCCATTAGTAAAATATGCATGAATTCTTCGGATAAAATACTTTCGTGTGAATAACAATAGTCAAATAAAATGATAATAGTCGAAAATAATGTCAATTCACACACAAAGACTCAAAATCCTTCAAGTCGGGAATATTGTCTTTATACTGAAACCATTAAAAAATATCTTCAATCCTATTCGATATTTTCATTGTGTGACCATGACACGCAATATCACGACTTATAAAAGGAACAATTATGAGGATACTTATATCTGCTGATTCCTTATTTACAAAGATTTATGAGTAATATGGAATGTTCCAGCAAGTTCATTTATCATGAACGCATGACCGCTCAACTTTCAGTTCTTTTTTGTTCTTTGGAGTTACCACACTTTATCACATTTCTTTCTCGTGCGAAATCGACCAATGGAACAAGGCGTAATGCCACTTAATGCATGGTTTCGTATACTTAAAATTCATGGAGAGAATCACACCAAAAAGTGGGACTTACGAAAAGGAAT
The DNA here is from genome assembly GCA_002313205.1 of Laupala kohalensis. Classification (NCBI taxonomy): domain Eukaryota; kingdom Metazoa; phylum Arthropoda; class Insecta; order Orthoptera; family Trigonidiidae; genus Laupala; species Laupala kohalensis. The sequence goes on along the minus strand of NNCF01126342.1, from coordinate 570,577 downwards.
ACGTTTATTTTTAACCTACCATCAATATTCAGTTTCCAGTATTACTTCCAGTGTAGTGGAGATTTCATTCATAAATATTTAATCCGGCGTTAAAAATACGTTCCAATTGCTTCCTAATGTATAAACTATTCACACGTGGACATTTCAGAACTTGGTCTTCACGAGGCGACAAAGGTCGCAAAATGGGATATGGAGTTGACAAGATGTAGACGCGTTCTCGGGTGACAAAGGGCTGGATGGCGTACTTCAGTGTTCAAACAAAGACGCGACCTACAACCTACATACGCAATGTGAAGACGTAACGGCTCGTTCTTATCAGCAGCTCATACGCGACTTGGCGATATAGCTGCGACACACGTGTTTTGTTGCGAACCTCCAGGTGGGTTGTGACAAAGATAAACGACATAATAATAAATCTAATCTAGATTAATACACGGAGGATTATTTGCTTGACAGGTTTTAGAGATCCATGGTGTATTATCGAAAGTTTAATAAGCTTTCAAGAGTTGTGGAGTGTAATTATTTGAAGTTACGCTTCACGTTAAATAATTAAAGCGTGTCGCAATGTACACAAGTCTGTCTTTCTAGGATAATGCACTTTTCATAGGAGAATATGCTTTTTCCGTAGAAAGAAAGTAGTACGGAAGAATATGCCGTTGATTTGTTCACATCATTTACAACATCAACATGAAGATAAAAATATATTTAACATATTGAGCTTTAATCATGCAGGTATAGTCTATTTGTATGTATTTGTTCCACGTTTTACTAATACAAAACAAGTCCAATTTTCCGAATAAATTGGGGTTCGGACCAAGTTGGATAAGAGGGAGTTCGGATGATTGGATGTGTAGACCTGGAATTACAAAACAAAGATGAAAGACACCATGGCATACTTTGATGATATTGCATATACTATTCCATATCCAACCAGAGCACGAAGCGTAAAGGAAGAACTGAAAGCTATCTTTATTTTTTCGATTTTTTTTTTTCGTTGGATATACTTATTTCTTATCCAAAATCGATTCGGAAGTTTGAAAAAAAAATTAGTTGTATTTTTTACTATAAATTGTAATTCCATAATTTATTTTGGGAATGGTCGTTTATTTACAAACATATGATTAAACGTACTTCAACCCGTATTGTTTATTTTCCATATCATCCAAATTATCCGGATTTTAATTCCAATTCCATCCCACGTAGAAATTTCGAGTCGTAACGACGAGGTTACAACGTCGGCAAAGTCGTGGCGACGTCGAAAAACAACGTCGTGTAGACGTTGCCAACGCGTACGCATGTAACGTCGATTCAACGTCGGTGAACGGCGTCTTCATGACGTCGTAATGAAACGCTTATTCGACACCGGGTAACGACGTCAAAATACGACTTTCTTGAAAATTATCATTTTTATTAAAATTTGTATGGATATTATCCATCGTCTTACCGTGTTCTATCATATTCTATGAATTGTGACGCACATTCCTATAGAAACGTTGTTTTACAATCTCCGTCTTCCACAGTCCGACATCGTGATTACAACCAGGGTCCTTTCTTTCGTAAGTCAAGCACGCTAGCACTGAGCTACTGCAACATGCTCATAAAAAGCTAAGTTTTTATCCTCTTTTATTGCTCTGTCTTACTATTGGTACCATGAATAGTAAACAAGTAAAATAGTGATATCCGTAAAGAAGTAAAAGATAGGATGTTCTCGGCAAAATTAATTATTGGTAAAAAATTGTAGGAGCGAAGCGGTCATAGGACCCGAGGCACCAAATCGCTTTTGATTTCCCCACCCCTGTCACCCCTTTCGCCAAGGCTTCGCGGTGCTCGTTGCTCGATCGTACAAAAAAATAAAAGTTGTAGTTTCAAGACACTTAAAAGTATAACTTACCCCGATAAAACTTTTTGAGAAATACAATCAAAAATGCACTATAAAACAGTGTCTATGTCATTTCACAATAGTATCTCAAAATCTTTGCCGTAGGCATCTCTTTCGTTAAACAGAACCTAATTAAAAACTGTTTTGAATACAAGACTCTTAGGTCTCCATATTTAAGACAACCTAAAATGGATTTGTCACGTTGATAATCTAAATTCCAATCTATGCTAATTTTGATACGCGTACAGAAAATGTTGTTAGTCTACATATTTCTCGTTGCGTATGTTTTGCAAACGTTTACTCCCATTCACGGTAGAGCATTATCTTTTGGGGTAATTCAGTTCAGAACATTCAAACTTTCAAAATTCAAAAGAGGATTGTTCGGATAATATGCAAATTTCACATCCCAAACTCTTGTAAACCTATATTTAGGGAATTAAATATTTTAACATTTCCTCGCATTTATTTTAATGAAACGGTTGTGTTCGTTAAGATCGATTTACTTACGTACATACCACTCTTGCTGAAGTGCCACTCTTGCTTAAGTTCACGAGAAACTGTCTTGTTCAAGACCATTATACTCGCAACAGGGTATAATCATATATAGTATTAATCATTCTAAAGAGTCAACTACTCTTTGTCAAAAAGCGTCGTATCATTCGGGAATCGCTCTATATCAGACCTGTTAACGCTAGCACTCTACGGAGCCGCAAAGGTTTGCTCTGGCTCGTGGTCCAGAGCACGAGAGCGCCGCTCTCAGAAATACGGGCCTGATGTCACACAGTGGAACGAACCCCATGTGTTCGTTTTCGAATTAGGGACGACATTTAGACACTCTGTCACGTTAGATATATTGGAGTGAATAACACTAAATGATATTTTCACATATTTTTCTTAGAAAAAAAACAATTAAATTTTCCAATAATTTAACAAACAGAAAATAATACAATTAAATAACTTAAATTCACAAATAACAAAAAAAAATTCATATAACTGGTATCTTGTAACAGAAAAATAAATTTGACAATTACAGTAAGAATCCAATTACAGTAATTAAATTATCCAGAACGCTTGTTATACAAAGAAGGCGTCACATATTTTTGCTGCATTTCTACAGTGATTCGTCATTTTATTTTACTACGTCTCGATTGTTTAGTGCATATGATGAAGTGCAACTTAGTCTCAGAACACATTTTAAATGCAAATCAGATAAGGAACTTTCAAGTTTAGTTTCATACATCTTCATGAGCGAAAACATCGAAATGAGAAAAATTCGGAAACATTCTCTTAACCAGCAATAACTTAAGTTTGAGCGAGAACTCTATTTTGTTTCGTCAGTAATGACATAAGCATTGATAAAAGTGACTTCTTTGTAAATTAATTCTCATGTCAGGCATCACAGCTTTGCGTTCATTATTTTTGTACTTCTCGTACTGTGAATAATTAACATTGTAATGCCGCTGTGCATTAAACCTCTTATTTGGAAATGAAATCACGTTAAATCTCTTTTTCCATAACACCTCAATTCTGTGAATTTCCTGAATATCGTTAGAGAAGGTCTCGAGAGAAATTCTGCATTTATGCTCACAACTATTGCTTGCTTAATAGTTTAGGAATCATTTGTCCTCTCTTAGGTGATGCGAGAGATAATTGTTTCCAGCCTGCTACCTCACTTGGGTCCTTCTCTGAATCCTAGTGCTGTCAGTTCAATACATTATTATTGACTAAAAAAAGTTTCTCGCGACCATAGAATGAGTTGCGTGCAGCCTTATGATCCATCTCTGCAATATTTTGTTCCATATCAGAATTTGTGGAGGGAGTCAGTTGATGATGGGAGATAAATTTTGCAAAAGAAATTAAATTTTTTGCAAGTCCAATATTGTGTGTGTATTTACTTGTGGGGGTGTTTGAACGTCGCTAATTGAACGAATCGTTCTGCTGAATATTGAACTCGTAACAGAATGGGGTTACTAGAATCCGTTGTTTCTCTGTCAAGGGATCCTATCCCTCAGCTCTCTCGCCCTCTCTTTCTCTCTCGCACACAAAGAACGGAAGCAGAGGAATGTAGTGAGGAAAGGACGTTGGTTCACACGTTTTGTCGCACACCTCCCGCGACGCACGTTTGCGAAACCTTATCAGTGAGTGGAGGGCCGCAGACAAAGGCTGAGGTTCATTGAAGCTCACAACCCTCCCCCCGGTCCATCGCCGTCCACAAGGCGCTCGAACTTCATTAACGCAGAGTCCCACGGAGGGTGGAATAAGTGGGTCATCTTTAAAGCCGTTCTCCTCTTCTTGCATTAAAAAAAACGCGCGTTAAACCGATACGTGTATTTTACAAATTAATTCATCACAAATGTGGTAAATTCTAGAAAATGCGCCAACGCGTACTTAAAATAAATGCTATTTAATTATGTGACGGAAAATATTCGTCATATTTTTTAAAATAAAACATCTTCAAACGCGTTGGAGAGTATTGTACTGAAGAGGAATTAGAACGATAGATTTATTAAACTGCAAATGAGTGAGATACTCGATGGAAGCAATCGTAAAATTAATATATATCTTAAAGCACAAAATATTTGATTGCGGCAACATAGTAAATTGCTCATCGTATGTTGATACTCAGTTTACGGATTTACTTTTAATTAAACCATTTAATGTATTACAGATTAAAGAATTATAAATATTAACTTCACAAAAAATCTGAAAACTGTAAATATGTTCTCATTGTCGACATTGCAAAGCATGATCTCGTTTATAGAACATCGTATGTAGTTCTGCCTATAGAGAATTAATTATTTTAAAAGTCTAAAACTTGAATTAGTGTATGCAAATATGTATAATGTTATCAACTTTAGCTTTTAAAACTCACCACACTTGCCTTTTAATCAATATATCAACTGTTCAATAGTTCGATGAAATACATAGTGTATCACGAGAAAAAAGTTCATTTTCGAAAATAAATTTTTCTCCAAATCTTCTAATTGGCGACTTTTTAAACAGTATCTACAACAATATTGAAAGTAACTTTTATAGAGGTGGACGGATATTCTGAATGAATATTTTTATTTTCTGTTCGGCGTCTACTCCTGGCCGTCATTACCAATCACGTCATGGACCTACTGGCTAATGACAGACCATTCTGCTTCCAAATGGAGTCATGAGAGTTCACAGTTCAATTACTTTCTTCACAAACACCTTTCTTGTTACAAATTACACCATAGAAATTGCTCAAAATGTTCCAAAATTTACGTGAGCGTCTCCGCAGGTAGCCTACTCAGATATTTTTTTTTACTCAGCTAGTTAAATAATGAAGTAATTACATGAAAACAACAACGATCCATAACGTACAATTAAGGACATAAATATAATCTTATTACGGTCTAACTAGAAAGCATGGATATTTGATACCATTATGAAAATCCGTACGGGACTTAATATCCTGAAGCATGGCAAAACTGTACTATTTCTTACTCTCTGGATCGCGTAGCATTACAGCGCTTAATGATACCAAATGAAATAGAAAACGTATTCAGAATTTACTTAAGGTATAGCACAATCTTCACTCTTCCTTAACAAGTCTTAAGTAACTTTTTTGCTCCTCTCACAGGATGCGCTAAGATCAAATATAAAATCAAGGAACGATTCCTCAAAATAATGAATAAGCAATAACTATTGTACTGCAAATAAACATATTACAATTTTCACTGTATTAGTACTACAAGTGCTTATTCCAATGTATTAGTATTATAATTACGCGGGAAGTGTTCCCTTGAAAAGCAGGGTTCTAAGTCGCTTAACATGACTCCCACTCTCGCCCGGCTAGTAACTACTAGTCAGCCTGCAAACTTTGACTGGGTCTGCTTATGGGGTGGGGTGGTCGAACTTTCCATGAAAACGGCTTCACCTCCCCTTCAAACGTATATTGCCCTTCGTCGTACTTCGATGGTCGATGGGGAAATCTGGAAGATGTGCGCTGGATTAATAGACCCTTTGCTCTGAATGACAAAGGTTTTCGGAATAGCGTTTATTTCCTCCTCGTCTGGCTAGGCAGCCAGATTGGGAGTTATGTTGCGCGGGTTAAAACCCCGTAGCTATTGCTGGACAGGCACCCAAAAGGCGAATTTCGTCATTGCTGGAGAGAACTTGGTAGCGGGCGGAACTTGCTCGTACATTCGCGAGGCTTGAGACAATCGTCTTGTAAGTATAACTAAATTAATGAAATCTTTAGTGCAATCGATGTTACCATTAAGTGCAAGTTAATTCAAAAACGTTTAAAACGAGGATTATCCATCGTCATGGCTGAAACCCAGTTACACGCGTGCGCAAACTACTCATGTGGGTGATCTCTGAAGCATTACATGTATATAAATGTGACCATCAACACATCCGGAACCATGAATCATCAAAACTCAAGCGGAGAAGTCCGGACGATCTGGCCCCTGTCGACGTGGTGCTATCATGGAATCAAAGTGGTATAGTTGACAACAACATTGAGATCTTTTAAATAACTTATTCAAACAAGGCCCAGTTTAACAGCAACCATGATGTATAATAACGTCATGGCCGGTATTATATTTCAATTATTTATCTAAATTTCTATCTTGTTTTTGCTCTTAAGGTCTAGGTTGAAGCGCAGTTTGTAGCATTTTGTTATTTGTATTCTTAGTTGTATTTTTTCTTGTCCTAATAAATCATGGTACTTTGCATGTGGTCCTCGGTAAAATGTACTATCTTTTTTAAGATTACCGTACAACAATCCATCCCAGGCTATCGGGGGACTCGGGGCTGCTCAACCCTCCCTCGTTTGCAAGTTCGAAAGTAAAGAAAACACAATTTGAATATGTTTAACACAGCGAAATAAAGAAATTAACTATTTAATTAAATTCGCAGAGAGGACAGAGAACCTTATTTCAGTTTTTCTCACAAGAAGCTTTAAAATGGTTGGAGAGCTCAAATTGGACCATCGTCCGGCGCAAACATCTGATCCACTCCACCTTACTATAATTACGTATTACGAAGGATATCACTTTTAAGAGTGCTGGAAACATCCTTGATGTCATTGTGGAAAAGTCTCTGTGGACACCAGCATTGTTGTTTTTGCGGTGTAGCAGTTGTTCTTCGTCATATTCGTTCAGTCATATTCAGTGTTCGTTCGTCTCATTCAATAGTGTCAACATTACAACTCTCAAATATCAAGTATTGTGTTTCGTCGCACAAATCATCACGAGAAACGTTTGAATAACTAGAAGTAGCTCAGGTGAAGAAGCGATGAGAAAGAAATCAAAATTTTGCCTGTCATAAACGTTTTCCTAAAGGCACGCCTGCATCGAAGAAGACTCTCGACCATCAGAGGCAACGAATGCAGCAAACGTTGTACGTTTGCCCAATTTTTTGACAGATGACCGACTAAAAGTGTAGGAGAGATGACAGAAAAAGTTGGAATACCAGTGGGGGAGGGGTTCTCTCGCATCCTCCTCAAACATGTGAAAATGCATTATGTTTCGCAGACGTTAGTTCTCTATAAATGTTTCCTGAACACAAAAGCAGCGATGACTTCCTCTCTGGAGATATGATCAGATGGCTGATGAAATCGCTCATTCTTTAGAACGACGTTATTGCCGGAGTCGAAGCATATAGCTATTTTGACAACCCAGTGTCTAATCGACGATCAAGTGTGTGGATATCGAAAACGTGGGATATTTGCTGAGGCAAAATTATGATGGAAGTTTTCTATGACGCTCAGAGACTCGGTCGCTGTGAGTGTTTTCTAGTTCTTCAGTTACACTATGCAACGAAAGAACTGTACGTACAGGTTCTTGGTCACATTAGAGACTCTGTAAACAGGTACCTTTTGTATGACGATACATTAGTAGTTAAAAATTACATACCCACGCACGATATAACTGCTATGAAGTACCCTCCATCCTGTCTCGATCTCTCACCAACACACTTCTTTCTGTTTCCGCGTTTATCTGATGCGACAGAGATTCAAGAACGCTAATGCAGTCGATACACACGCAAAGAGAGCACGATTACTGGTTTCATAAAATAGTTTCCGCGAACTTTTTCGGGCACTAGCAAAACTGTGTTGTTACGGAAGGAAATACTGTTGTGGATAGTTTTTTCTGTCTTATCAATTTAAGATTTTTGCTCCTTTTATGTTCAATATACTCGTAAAAAATGCATATTTAATTCAACGTCACTGTAAAAATAAAGTGTAATTATCTGTAAATATCAAAACATACAACTCTTGACTAAAAGATTTTGGATGGTTTTAAGGATGAGTGAATCTAGCGACATATGTTCAGGCTAACGGAGAACAAAATCTTCTAGGATCTTCATCAAAAATAATATATCAAAGTAATTTTCATGTTCTTCAGAATTAGGTTTCAACAGTTTAATTTTTGTATACTTCTATAACAAAATACACTAATTTGAATCATACCAATTTCTACCCCTAAAAATGAGCAACCATTGCAATTTTAATTATTTAATTACGGGTATTCTCTTCAAAAGAAATTTACTCTTCCTTGAACGGCAAAACGCTTCCTTGATGGCGTGCGAACAAAAGTACAAGCAAAATTTTTTGAGGGATCAGCGTTATAGAGTATGGGATAAATATAGAAATTTTGAAAAATGTTTTCCATCCCAAAACGGGTTCCTCGAAACCTCACCGCAACCTCATTTCAAAAACGTTTGCCATAATCACTCAAACGCATTCATTAGTGAAAGAATTCGAACTGCAGCGGACAATTAAAAACACGAGGAAATGAATTCAGATGTGGTGTCCTTTTTTGTCATAAAGGGAAAATAAAGAACTTACCATGGAAACGTTTAAATTTGTTACAGCAGTTCCTCTCCGTTCTAAACAGTCCTTTGAAATTCCAAATGAAAACCAAACCATGGGAGAATGAAGTGGGCGAATACACGCTGTTTCAAGAAAAATAGTCTTGCCCCAAATGCAACAAAAGTCTAATTTTAAAAGGTTTGAATTTATCACAATGCTTTCCTGTGTGTAAACCCGCATTTGATCCAGGGCGCGCATCGTCTGTGCCAGCAACCGACGCTGGCCCCTTCACTTAACGACGCTCTAAAAAGGTCATTTTATCCCGAGAATTGGTGCTCCCAGTATTTTGTGGGCATTTTCAAATTGATGGCGGATCGTGTTGCAGCCACTTGACTGTGTACACAGCATTTCCTCTGCGTCGACGAGGAGGCTTATCCCCACCCTTCGCACGTCATGATCTCAGCGTGGGTTGCAAAGGGGTGGGGAGGTTTGCGTCCTTGTCCACGTTCCGTGAGGCATTGCCTATCACTGCTAGCGCTTCTTCGGACTGTTTAGTTGAGCTTCGGCCGTATCGAATGAAATGGATAACCGGAATTGGCTTTCGAAAATGTCGATGCAATATTCCTTCTCTTTTAGGGAATATTGCATTTTGATAATTCTTATGCTTTGATTCGCAAGGTGTTTTAGTGGATTATGTATGTCAAGTAATATGTTATTATGAAACACGTCGTAGATTAATTCTATAACAAAAACATTTCAAATATGCTCCTCGAGCAATATTTGGGTATGTTTGTGAGGTGTGTAAGGTTATTTCGTACATTATCGCTGTAATAGCGCTCAAATGAAATCATACTATTTATTTACTTTCTCATGTACGTAATAAAGAGTACGTAGTACTCTGACTCGGATTCGTCAATTTAATTCACATTTCGTATTTCGCATTGTATTTAATTTTTGTTTTTTCACGTGTTCTGAAATTGTTTTAACTGACATAGAAATGGTACTTCATCCTATAGGTCAAACTACATTTCCGAAAATTTCTCAAAAACGTCTCCACATTTTTCTCTTTAAATTTTCTGTACATAAAATGTAATTAGCATATACTTCATCAGCGTAATCGGTATTTTGCTTGAAAGTTTGGTATAGACGCATAGGAAAATAAGATCTCTCAACCGCTGTACACTATTTCAGGAGATATTAAAACTATTGTAATTGTTAACAAGATTTGAATGTTTCTTTTCACGCCTCAATTTTAATGTCATAATTTGAAAAAAATTACATTTAAGGACACTAATATAACGGGAAACTCTCCGACTTATTAAATCTCTTGTAACGAATATTCCTAGTACGAAATTTCCCATACGTATTCGTCTTTTCACTTATAACTCGCATTTTTTCAACTACCCCTGAGACAACGCGGTAGTTGTAAACAACGGACTCTCTTCTAAAGTAAAGTAGTGTAGAATAAGTGACAGAGTAAGCATGTTTCAATGTAGTTGTAGAAACATTATATTGTTTTTTACCCTTCTAATACCGTTTTTACATTTGTTACAATTCGATGGTTACGGTTACATGTATCCCCGTTTTACTTGGGTACTTTGCTACAAATGCCGTAAAACATGGACTGATAGATTCATTGAACTTGAGAACCTTCTAAAACCCAAATAACTAATTTAATATAAATTAGACACATTTTATTTGTTATTTTACTGGATAAACCTTTTGTCTCATAAGTATAAAGACTTATTGTAATCATATTTAACTTCATGTACAAATATATAAAATCAAAATGTGTAAAGAAACAAAAAGAGTTAAAAGCAATACATTCCATGAATGTTTACTTTGCTTGAAAGCGTAATAATATTTTTACTATATTTTTTCACTAACTGGAGGTGAGATTGTTTTGATATTGATTTTTTTTTTGTTCTAAGAAAATTAGTCATCAGTTATAACGACTTTAGTTTTTGCGTCGTTAGTTATTTTTAATGTCATACAATTCTTTTTTAAAATTTTCCCTTCTATGTACTAGTAAGTATATACCCAGTATAACGTCTCTTACGGTTTGCTCTTAATATGTCACTTCCTCTAGAAGATTGTCTTCCAAATTTTCGAAATATTTATCGGAATCTTCTAACACCTCGCGTAGGTTGGGCAATTGTTACAATAATTGTCCATTTTCATTTTCTTGTGCTTCCTTCTCCTTTTGTTTCTTTCTTTTTATTTGCTTTGTGTCAGCTCTTACCCTTCTTTCTGTCAATCCGCTCTTGTTTCTTCGGAGATCAGTCATCTTGAAGTATATAGGTAGGTACAACAACTTATTAGAAAACCCCATCTACCCATCGAGAAAACGAAGAAAAATGATAATAATTTTATTAAAACGAACAAAATGTGATTAAGTGCAGGTTAACTCAGAAATACTCATCTATTTTTATCGACAAAACTGCGAGAAAATAATATCATATAAGTATGTTTACAATTTCCCCAACCCTAGGAAAACGAGGGGTAAATGTTAACAAGGAACTGTGGGACCTATAAAATGTCTGGAAGATAACACCAATGATTTTCTGTAACAATACATTACTGACAATAATATATAACAAGAAGAACACACATTTCAATAATTTACCTACTGTAAGCAATAAACGCAATACAGTAACTTAGAATTTCAATCATCTGGATTTTCGTAAGGTCATATTGCATTAATGACTTGGTTCAAAAACCCGGAATTGTTTTATTTCATCCACAGATTCCCCAACTTATAGTTTTGACCATCATTCAGTTTCTCTTGACTCCCACAGAGGCGCTCAGGTCAGTTGTTTACGTTTACCACTTGTGTACAATTACCCCACCAGTGTATCAAGCAGAGGTAGAATACAGTTTCAGAAAAACTAAAATGAAACATACAGAGTTGATAAAATTGATAAAAGAACGGAAAACCCACTCCAGATAAGAAAATGTTTGATCATGTGCCAACGATGAAATTAAATCTACGCAACACATATTACTCTATTTATAAGACAAAGATAGCGCAAAGCATCTTTAAAAATGTTCTAGAAAATTATCCTAGTTAAAATTACCAATATAATAAGTATTAAGATCGCTCACAGCACGGAAAAAATGTTAGCTTTAGATATGAGTGAAAGTTGTGTTCGGTAAATTGCTTGAGTGTTATTTTAATGAATTTGGTACATGTGTTTTTAATAAAATGTATGTTTTGAAGATGTCTTTCAATGGAATAGTTTTACGGATGATGAAATTTAAAGTCGTGAACAAATTGAATCAAGTTCTTTTTTAATATGATTTTTTATTTAACATTTCTCGAATGTATCATTTAACTTTCTTGCGCTAAAGAATTTCTTTCATCAATTTTGTAGATGCTTTACTTAAATGTATAAGATAAACATGTTTGTGAAACTGTAGAAACATTATTTTTGTATACAGTTAGTCATGCATATTATAGAGAAGGTTTTTAAAGGCATATGAGAAGTATGTGCAACAGTTTTACACCATTAGTTTTACTGTCTCGTATAGAAATGAACCCTTTGTTGCGAAGCAGACGTTACGAACCCAATGGCATTGAGGAAGGAGGAACAACCTCGATTTTCTTGAAGACATTGAATTTCTTTCTTCGTGTCTATTTACATTTTTGTAATGACTTCTCTATTCCTTTTTGTTTGACCCGTTTCTTTGTCGAAGCCGGTGATTAAGCGACCAGCCAATGAAAGAGCAGAATTTTGAACCACAGTTGTCCTGCGTTGCGATTCGCGCAGCTGCTTGCTAGAGATCCTGGGCACGGAGAAGATGGAAGGGGTGGAGAAGAGGAAAAGCGACCTGAAAGCAAAATGTTTTGCCTGTCACTCCGGTACATTCCTTTGCCTGTTTCTCCCATGGAACTACGCCACTTCCCCGTACCCACAGGGTGATGCGTATCTGAGCGTATTTCGGTATCATAATTCGGTGTGAAAAATTTGACTGTGTGAAGAGGACAGCTGCGTGTTCTTTTGGATTGCTCACTACCCCAAGCGCCTTGAGAGTTAGATAACGTACTTAATCCATGGACGACCTGGTTTGCCGTGCGAAGGACACAGTTCTGTTACGAACCCCTACATCAATAGCAACAGTAAGAAACTAACTTTCAGTAAGGCAAAAACCTGCAGTTTAAACGGTGAAGAGGAGGCGGGGAAGCTGCGGCGGTGTGACAAGGAGAATGGACAATGGATCGCACCGGCGCGGAGTTCCGAATAGATTTATTCCAGTCTTCATAAATGGGTGATTCTATTGGAATTGGGAAATATAAATCCAAAACTCCCTACCCTGTTAGTTTTGGAGTTTTTCAATATATTATTATTTTTGCTAGTACTACATATTGATTCAAATGAATTAGGTTATTTAACATCAAATTCAATGTGCATGACACAGATAATAATTTATTTAAGACTATTTCCTCATTCCTTTGTCATTTTCTGAAATTTACGCTTGTCAAGGTAAATATGGCCTTAAAGGAGCGGTTGATTGGATGGCAACCCTGCGGGTTCCCGCCGAAACCAACGTAACCTGCTAAATTGCTCAACAACCTCAGTTGTTTTGTATACGCATGTTGGAACTGGTGAAAACGTGAAGTGCTTCTTCATGGACGTCACCGCTTTGTGTCCAAAAAATTTCCCCATTCCTGTAGAATTACTGAAGTACCTCATGACTGTACGATAAGCAGTGAAAATGGCACACACATCACTCAGATGTGCAACGAAGCTGCGGCATGAGCCACGGTAACAGGTCATTACTAGGAAGGTATTCCTCATTTGAAATCGGCGTGTATGCGCGCGGATAGTCCCAGAGCCATGTTATGAAGAACTACATGGGTTTCATCGTCATTATACACTCAAAGATGCATACAAACGGAATAGGTTAGTTCGGCAGTCTTCTTTAATATAATTTAATATATTTGTTATGTTTACGTCGATATGAAAATTGCACTGAAGTTGGCTACAAAATTGGTTAAAAAGCTTGACAGTGCAGAGAAAAAATTATTAGTATCTAAGCACTTCAATTGTTGAAGATTTGTAAAAAAAAATTAGGTGAACTCACGGGAGTTACAACAATATAGTAAATAATGTAATAATCTTTAGCTTTACATTAATTCAAAACACAATATATTCAAATAATAATAATAGAATGAATAATAGAGTTATGTACGACAGTAACTTAGGTCTGTACGACTCTGACATTGCCTTGAAGAAGGCTTCAGAGCGATTAGATGGCAGAAATTAAGGATGGTCGAAACGTTGGTAGTTTTGTCAACTCAGACGCAGATCGTTACGGACAAACAAGTTTATATTTCCTATTTCTTGTTTACACGTCGGCAGTCGTCGAATACGAATCATTATAGGACGCATTTTTACGAACAAACTTAATTTTGTAAAGCAATCAACGAATCTAAACTGTAAGCTGGTATACATCGTGAGTACGAAATTGAGAGGGAAGGGGTAGTTTCAAACATATCTCAGAGTAAACTATTTGGAAAGAAGGGGATATTAATTTAATGAGAAAATCGTCTCACATAATTTGTATAAAACCCCTAGTATGATGACTTGTTCAGACATTAATATACTCTTTATTAGTAACTGAATTATTTACAAAAGCACAACACGCAACTTCTTTGGCACATTGGTTAGTGTAGTGTCTGAGAGATACTAGTGATTAACTTTTCCACTCTTTGGGGGTGGTAAGAGGAGGTAATAGTTTTTTCGAAATCGGAACATTTGGAGCCCAATAGTAAATGACAATAGTATATATTTTAGTTTCCGAATCGTTGTTCCAGCAAGATTCAATAGAAAAGGTTATTCCAATTCCGGCTGGTTTAATGATTAAACTAGTAGGATATTTAGAATTAAGTATGGTTTAGGGGTAAAAACGTGAGGGTGTAATGAATGAGTGAGAAGTCGGTAAAAAGTATTCCGTAAGTTAAATTAGATTCTACCCATTGCCCAGATTCATCAAGTTGCCGTCGATAAGTCTCAAATGGGAACAGAAAGTATTTGCTTATTTATCTACATATTTCGTTTTTAATAAAATATGCCTGGTGAAAAAATAAGAAAAGTTCATCCTGGTAGACTTTTCATGTCACAATTAAACGAAATGATTATGTATTTGTGGTATTTTTTCTAAGATAGAGAAAGATATGACATTTTAAATAGTCCTCAACAATCTTCAGACAGTTCTTTATCAGTCTAAAGGCTCTGAAGGTGCCCGCGGAGTGTAGAGTACCGACCGGTTTGACTGCGTTTCCGCAGGATATCCCTGGTACTCATTTTACAGCAGGCTGAAGCCTGAGAGTCAGTCTGGATGCTGAGGTGTGAAAAAAAATTAGAAGAGAGTCCGTTGTTTACAACTACCCCGTTGTCTCAGGGGTAATTGAAAAAATGCGAGTTATAAGTGAAAAGACGAATACGTATGGGAAATTTTATACTAGGAATATTCGTTACAAGAGATTTAATAAGTCGGAGAGTTTCCCGTTATATTAGTGTCCTTAAATGTAATTTTTTTCAAATTATGACGTTAAAATTGAGGCGTGAAAAGAAACATTCAAATCTTGTTAACAATTACAATAGTTTTAATATCTCCTGAAATAGTGTACAGCGGTTGAGAGATCTTATTTTCCTATGCGTCTATACCAAACTTTCAAGCAAAATACCGATTACGCTGATGAAGTATATGCTAATTACATTTTATGTACAGAAAATTTAAAGAGAAAAATGTGGAGACATTTTTGAGAAATTTTCGGAAATGTAGTTTGATCTATATGTATTTTTGTAGCGAGAACACACGCGCGGGGTGAATCACACCCCACGCTCAACAATGGCTCTTTGACTGTGTGGGGTGTGAAAATCGATAAAAGCTCAGCGTACTGAGTGACAGAAAGGTACACACAGTTAAACAGCGAAAGTAATAAATTTTTTTGTATAACAAACGAAGAACATAACTTTGGGGTGGATTCCACCCCAGCGTTTGAGGGTTAAGGAAGAGGGAGGGATCAACGACAATTAAATAGTCTATCAGGTAAAAGGCGATAGTTCTCATCGCTTTTTGTGTCTTCATGGATAATAAATTTCACAAGTATAATTGAAACCTTTACAGAACATTATTTGAATATTTTCTTTCATTTCAAAATAGGACACAAAAATGTATGAATTGTTTCACCATCCACCTCCTCCCCTTCGTTACTTTGCGTCAGTGACCGCGCTTTGTTTAATTTGTAACGTTGTGACATCAAAGTGAGATTTTATGAAAACAAAGGAAGAGCTTCGAATAAATAAGCCACCACTCACAATCACTTAAAAATTTAAAGCGTTCAACAGTTCGAAACAGGCGCGCGAGCTGAATAAGAAATGTAAAAACCATGACACCAAAGAATTAGTAGAGTACAATTTATAGTCCGGACAATATAGCGAATTGTTTTCAATTATTAGCGTACGCATGGAAATGTGTTGAGGAACGACGGCGGAGTGGACAGTCGACCGGTAGAGCGACATGGAAATGGTGGTGGGGGGCTACCGAACGGAAGAGCGAAGGGACGCGAGGCCTAACGGACGGGGCACGGCAGAACGGAATGGCGGACTGGCGGACAGGCGAGCAAGCGAATAGACAGGTGGATGGACAGGCAGATGAACAAGTGCATGGAAGAGAAGGAGAGACTGGTGTCAAACGTTTGGCCGCATAGATGGACGGACAAGCTGGTGCGGGGAATGCAAACAAGAGACCGCCTGATGGCAGCAAGGATTATTTATCTTATATTTATCTTTATATTCAGTCGACTGTTTGTGCGTACCATATTTTTATCCAGTTGATGTTCATTTATAATTATCCTCCATTTATTTCAAACAATATCCCTAAGCAAAAGTCAAAGTGAACGATGTAAATTTGATTATCTCACTAATGACTCAAATTTCTGGAGCTAAACCTCAGGTAATGATTATGTTGGCAATCTCAGTAATAACGGGAAAACAACGACAGAAGCTCAAAAGGCAACCTAAATATTACGATAAACCCTACTATTTATTATCGCATCCACAAACATGGCGGGTTTTTGGTTTTCCTTAAATAAATGTTTTTGTGCCAACAGGTTTTACAGGAAGAAATTTCAATATTGGAGAATTCATTGGAGTTCAATGTCGTTGCATTCTGCACTAGTGTTCTGCTCAGGAGGAACAAGTTCCAAACATCTATTGAATCGAAGAAAGATCGGAAATTTTCGAGTAGTATCTTCAAAGCAAAGCCATATATTCCGTTGTTTACTGGGAATGGGAAAAGAGGGACATCTGTAAACAATGCGATAAACATCCTTTAAAGTGCTACATTTACTTCCAAAATGTCTTTCTCGCGCGCTTTCTGGCTACCTTCAAAACTATTCACCGGTGAGTGGCCTTCAACTCGACTCCTGAACTCTCGGAAAGCAATAAACGGAGAGAAAATACTACCGTTCTCNTATAAGAGACAGCGGATGCAGCGTTCCAAGTGGTTATCACCAAAACTACTAAATTTACGGCTCGCGGAAGCACTGGCAATACAAGTAGTATTGGTCGTAAGAGAGTTACAAAGCTCATCCCAAATCCGATAAATGGCGCGCAGAGCACATCTCTCGTGCTCGGCACGTAACACCGTAATCGATCAGAAGAAGTGTACGCCCCCCCCGCCCATGTACATATGCAAGGAGCTGAATGGCATCGAGCGATTAATCATGCATCCCGACACAAGACCTTCCTCTGCATCATTTAACTGAAATATTGTGAAGATTATTTTGCAATATTACCAAATGCTAATATTCAGACACTCACAAAAATATTCGGTCACTCTCATAAAGTCACTAATTTTGATTTTCCCTGTTAAATTATAAATAGAAATGAAATCAAGGAAGAAATAGAATGAAGAAAAACGTCGTTAAATCTGTGAACATTTCTGAAAACAAAATGCAAAAAGAACGAAACTATGAACTCAATTAATATAAAATAAATAAATATAATTGAATTTTCAGGAAAGAAAGCACCTCAAAAATATTCAGCCTCTTACATTTTTGTCCTTCTTTTACAACGAAAAAAGCTCTTAATGTCGAGTTTGTTCACCCAACTTTTTAATGACTTCGCGTAAATGGATCCGTAAAATATTGAGGAGGGAGTATCATAATATGGGGTATATTTTCTGCTGGCGAGGAGGAATTGCACTTCATAGAGAACACAGTGAAGAAAGAGAGTTACATAACTATTTTAAAGGAGAAACTTCATAAGAGTGTTGGGCTTTAGACAGTCCTTCAAATTTTATCAAGATAATGACCCGAAACACAAGGTTTATTTAGTGTACTTGTGGCTGCTTTATAATTATCACAAAGTGATTGACAAAACCACCACAATTTCGGAACCTCAATCCCATAGAACATTCATGGTATGAACAAGATTCGAGAATAAGGAAAACGCCAATTTCCCCTAAGGAAGAGCTGAAGAGAAGGCGGAAGGAAGAGTGGAAAAGAGTAGAGCCAAGCTAAAAAAACACAGCAAACATGCAGAACCATTTACGCGAAATCATTAAAAAGAAGGGTGAACAAACCCGTCATTAGTGCTTTTTTTGTTCTAAAGGAAGTTCAATATTGAACATTTTTGTGACGTGGTTTCTTTCGTAAAAATGCAATTATATTTATTTATTTCATATTTATTGTGTACTTGTTTCGTTTTTCTTGCATTTTGTATTCAGAAATGTTCACAAATTTGTTTTGTTCCTCTTTGCTTTCATTTCTATTCATAATTTCACAGAGAAAATAAAAATCAATAAAAAATAATAAAAATGAAAGTGACCGAATCTGTTTGTGAGCGACTGTATATGGGATGTTAGGATGTTTTCATACGATGTATTATAAATAATACATAAGAAAATGGATACGATGTATTTGAAAAGAACGTTCAAAAAACTCCCATATAGTTTCAATACTATGTCATATTTAAGTCCATCATTAAAATATTCATAACAGAATGTTATATGTCTGAATAACCGACAAGGAATTGAAAAATGTTGTAAAATTGGCGTAACCCACGGGTATTGAGATTTGAACTTGATTTCATTCATATCCCAAATTGGAAGAAATTCATTTTCATTAGTTCTGGAAGAAGAGATTCACAGGATCTGGGAAGACCATGTGTCGAACTGGACTCAATATTCCATGCGACGAAAGTCCTGTTCCCAGTTTGCTCTCATTAATTTCTATCTAGGAAAAGAAGCTGAGCGTCGTTAAAATAAAGCAACGAGTGAAAGAGTACAACCATCGGTTTTACTCTTTTCCAGAATTTAACCAGTGTTCATTCTTTTTTACCATCGCCATGGAAACAACCTTGAGACTACATTGCTGTCATTGGTTTCAATCTAGGTCCGTGAGTGAAACTCGTTTCTTTTTGTTTTATGCTTCGATCGCAGCGTTACTTGAGTTTCGTTTTTTGCTGTAACTGATGTAATATCACGATACTACACTAACAAGGTAACCCTAAAAGTTGTCCACCTCAGATTTAAATGTTGTACAACTTGAGAAATTGAGTAAAGATACACAAAGAATTGGCACGACAGATGCTCTCAGCACGTAACGTAATAGAATAAATGCACCACTACTTGGTTCTTCGGGTTTTAGTACCAGTTAATAAGGTTCAAGAGTACTTCTTCACGCTGGTTTTAATTTTCACATAATATTTAATGCCTTCCAAGTCAGAAAGAGGTTTTCTATGCAGTTTATGACCGAAATTATGCAATAAGAGAGGTCATTGATTCAGCATGTTTAGTTATTCATATAAGTGATGGTACTACAACTTGTTACCGCTAAGGTAGGATAGATTAAATTAGATTTTTTGTAAAAATCTTATTATTAGTCATCAAAGATCTTATCTAATCTGAATAATTAGGATGTTTTATACGAATCGCAACTGTTGTTTAATAAGGCGTGAGAGGGTACCGACTACTAGAGCGCATTTTTCCACTTTTTCAGAAGTCGGTACCCTATCGACTACTTGTGATGCATTCTATCGACACCCTATCGGCTACTATAGATGCATTTAACAAACTCGATTCTCTCTAGTAGTTAACACTATCTCACACCTTATTAATCATAGAAATCCAACCACAAAAACTGCTTATATACCTTCAATATTACCGGGAAGAAATCGGAAATTTTTCTAGAGGTCGGTTCTCGTGGCTTGGAGCCTTTGGTTAGTAGTCAAGAGAGGTTTGTCGACCACTAACTCGGCCAGTGTACGCTACTAAAACTCTTATTTCCTCTTTCTTGCCAACAAAGATGAGACGGTCGAAATATATACTTCAAAATGTCTTTGAAAACATGTGCAAATTATTTATTATTTAATGGAAATTTTATATAATGCGAAAATTATAAAATACACTCGGAATTCTGTTTACCAATCCCCAAAGTCAGCTAAGTTGTTTTTTGTGAATTACAAATGTGAGGATGCTGTTTCTAATATTGTGAACCATTAAATAACATGTAGTTCCGAACACCTATGTCGACCTCTGGCTCTTTCATTTTCGATAGTGTCGATTACTGATGCAAAAACCGACTTCTAGTAAATGTAACTTTTAGTTACAAGTTCACAATTTTAATTTTTAAAATAACCACTCTAACGAAAAGATAGAATTAAGGAAGAAAACGAAACAGCATCTGTATCAACAAATATCAAAACTATGAGCAAATTGATAAGAGTTTTCAGCTTAGGATATCGAGCACTGGAGCGTTTACCGTATTAGTTTGTACGCAAGCAAGAATCATTAAAATAATAAAAATGATGAAAAATAACTTACACTTATTAAAAAATAAACAAAAGTTAACGTAAGTAGTGATCGAACCGTTACCGAACTCATGCGAGCCACGTCACTCTGCTCACTAACGACCACTGATCTCTGCGTTATGGATTTGATGATACTACGTATGATACGTACTCATAAACATAGAGTTCTCTTAGCCTCTGTCACCTCAATTCTCCAAACTCCTACCTACACGTGATGCCCCTGTTAAGCCGAGCAACTCAGTGGAAGGTTGGGTAGCCAACCCCAGCGGGAAACAGAGTCAGTGAGTAGACAGGATTGGAGGTCAGAGGAAGGCAACGGGAAACCACAACTGAAATCATCCCTAGAAAAACCCATAGCTTCACTCAATTCAAAATGTTCCGAAGCTTCAAGTTCCCACATCAGATCTCCGGGGGGAACTAGGTTGAGAAAAGTCACAATAAGAATGCGATGATGCAAGGAGAAGTATTGTTTAGGAACATGGAATGTAAGATCTATGTATGAAGGAAAATTGGACAGTTAAAAAAGAAATGGAGAGAATTGGAGTCGATATATTGGGAATAAGTGAGATGAGGTGGTCTGGTATGGATGAATTGGTTTCTGATGACTATATACTACTCTGGACGAGAGAACGACAGAAGTAACGGAAAGTGATAGAATGATGTCTATCAGATTTCAAGGACAACCTCTTAATATCACAATCATTCAAGTTTATGCGCCAACCACCGATGCTGAAGACAACGCTATTGACCAATTTTATGGGGAACTGCAAGAATTAGTGCGGTGGACACCAAAAAAGGATGTATTTATAGTTGGAGATTGGAACACCAAAGTAGGAGTTCAAATTTTAAATGGTGTTACAGGAAAATTTGGCCTCGGTACAACAAACGAAGCAGAACACAACCTCCTAGAATTCTGCCAAGACAGTTCACTACTTATTACCAACACACTGTTCCAGCTACCTAAACGACGCCTATATACCTGGACCTCACCAGACGATCAATACCGGAATGAAATTGATTACATAATGTGTAGGCAGAGGTGGAAGAGTGCAGTACAGTCAACTATAATCTATATAGTCAACTATATTCTTTATTAAACGATGGCAAAATCGTATCAAATCCTCAGGACATCGCAAGTTTGTTTAATTCTTACTTCTCAGAAGTTGGTAAAATAACGAACTCAATATATCCAAATCAATGTCCTCCAATTATATCCACCCACATACCCAATTCTATGTTCACTTCCGAAACTAACGCCAGTGAAGTCATGGGAATCATCAGCTCCTTAAAAAACAAATTTTCACGAGGCATAGATGATATACCTGAGTTTATTGTTAAATCTTCGTCCCACGCTATATTAAATCCACTCGTAAATATTTTTAATAGTTCTTTATCGGAAGGGGTGTTTCCCAATATATTTAAGAGAGCTAAAGTGAAACCTTTACACAAGAAAGGAAACAAACTTAATATTGGAAATTACCGACCAATATCTCTACTACCCACTTTCTCAAAAATCCTAGAAAAATTGTTCTATAAGCGTCTTCTAGATTTTTTATCAAAATATAACATTCTCTCTGACGATCAACACGGTTTTAGGAAATCCTTTTCCACTACAAGCGCCATATTTTCCTTCTTAAACGATGTTACCACATCTCTAGACAGTGGAGAAAATCCTCAGGGTGTTTTTCTTGACTTATCCAAAGCATTCGATGTCATCGATCACGGAATTCTCCTTACCAAATTGCATTCTTTAGGCATTCGTGGACTTCCACATCAATGGCTAACTTCTTATTTAAAGGATAGATATCAACAGGTAGAAATATCCTATGCTAAAAATAAAATACTTCAGCATTGTCTTTCAGAAACAAAGCCACTTACTTANAGAAACAAAGCCACTTACTTGCGGAGTACCCCAAGGATCAATTCTCGGCCCTATACTCTTTTTATTGTATGTGAACGACATGTCATCATCCACATCAGATTGCAAAATGGTTCTTTTTGCTGATGACACTAATTTACTATGTAAACACGCCAATGCTCAAAACGTTTTGTCTAACCTTTCGACTTGGTTCCATGCAAATCGTCTCATTGTAAACACTGACAAAACAGTGTCTATGTCATTTGATAATAGTATCACAAAATCTTTACCCCAGGTTTCTCTTTCTTTAAACGGAACACAATTAAAAAACTGTTACGAATACAAAATTCTTAGGTCTCCATATTAAAGACAACCTCACTGGAATTGTCACATTGACAATCTTAATTCCCAA
>NNCF01126342.1:400216-546647 GCA_002313205.1 Laupala kohalensis | reverse complement strand
CCCGGGTTTTTCTCCGTTTTTCCTTCTGGTAGAGGCGGATTTATCATACAGGTTCTCTAGGCTTTGTCTAGGGGCGTGTTTATTGTAACAATAAATCGTGACTTTAGTGTTATTTCAATTCTTATGATTTTTAAACACTATACTCAGAATAATCTATAGTTCGATAATAACTTGTACATGTAATTTTTTGCTTAAATTACAAACATATTGACATTGTATTAGTATTATAACTTGCAGCCAACTTTTTATCTTATCTATAAACTTTTGCTGAAATTTTTGAATCAGCCTCTGCTTTAGGGCTCTTGATCGGAATTGTTGGGATGGTCCCTTGCTTGCTACCGGAGAGTAAATTAGTTTTTTTTCCTCCACGTGGTCATACGCAGTTTGTACTGTTTTTTGACAATAAATTTATTTATAAATTTATTTATAACAAGACCTGGAGCTGATTGTGGATTAGATCATGAACTCTTAATTGGAAAATTACAACTGAAGCTGAGAAAGGTAGCTAAAATAGACCATCTTGTAGATACAACATTGAGAGTATACCTTATGATAGAAGTTAAAAATAGATTCAATGGATTAGAATTAGAAGACAGAGTCCCATAAGAGCTATGGACGAAAGTATCGCAGGCTGTCAAGGAGGTAGCAGAGAAACATATTACCAAGAAAAAGACTAACAAGAAAGCTAGGTGGTTATCTAGAGAGGCACTACAAATCACAGACGAACGAAGAAAAGCAAAAATCAAAGGGGATACATCAGCAATGTTTAAATTGAGTACAGAGTTCCGTAAAATAGCTAGAAGAGACAAGAAAAAAAGTCTTAAATGAACAGTGCAAAGAAGTTCAAGAGAATAACAGAATGGGAAAGGTAAGGGATATTTACAAGAGAATTAGAGACATTAAAGGAAAATTCAGGCAAAAATTTGAATAATAAGAGATAAAAATGATAAAGCAGAGGAAATAAAGGAAAAATGAGTGAAATATGTAGAAGATCTGCATAAGGAAGGAATATGCACTGGTGATGGTGAAGTTAATGCAAACTTAGAACTAGATCCAGGCATTTTAGAAAGTGAGGTCAAATGAACCCCAGAAAGTATTACTAAAAACAAGGCCTCTGGAAATGATGGGATCCCAGCGGAAATGCTCAAAGTCATTGGTGAGGATGCGGTGAAAGTGCTGCATTCAATATGTCAGCACATAAGGAGAACCCAACAGTGGCCAAAAGATTGAAAAAATTCGGTATTCATCCTGATTCCAAAGAAGAGAAATTTGAAAGAATGTTCAAATCATCTACAATCGCACTTATTTCACATGCTAGAAAAATTGTGCTTAAAATCTTACAAAATAGACTGCGGCAATATGTAGACCGAGATCTACCTGAGGAACAAGCTTGATTTCGTAAAGTAAGAGGAACCAGAGATCAAATTGCCGACATTCGATGGATTACGGAAAAGGCAAGACAATTCCAGAAAGATGTGTAGTATCTCGAGTAGTATCTCTGCTTTATTGATTGTGCGAAAGCTTTTGACTGTGTCGACATATTAAATTATGGGAAGTACTAAAAACATGGGAGTACTAAATTATCTGATTTACCTTGTACGGGATTTATACTTAGACCAAGAAGCCACGGTAAGAACCCTATTTTGAACAACTAAATAGGTGGAGATACACAAAGGAGTACGGCAAGGTTGTATATTGTCACCTTATTTATTCAATTTGTACGCAGAACACATTATGAGAAATGCTGGGTTATATG
Source organism: Laupala kohalensis (assembly GCA_002313205.1). Lineage (NCBI taxonomy): Eukaryota > Metazoa > Arthropoda > Insecta > Orthoptera > Trigonidiidae > Laupala > Laupala kohalensis. The sequence goes on along the minus strand of NNCF01126342.1, from coordinate 544,891 downwards.
AAGAAGAAATTGGCATTAAAATAGCTGGGGAAAACTTAAATAATCTTAGATATGCAGATGACACCATCTTGATGGCAGAAAGTGAAGAGTTAAAGACCCTCTTACGGAAGATGAAAGAAGAAAGTGGAAAAGCTGGATTAATGTTAAATGTTAAGAAATCGTAAATTATGGCAACTACTCCTGTGAATTCATGGCATGTAGGAAAAGAAACAATGTAAGTAGTTTCTATTTTCAATTATCTCGGCTCTCAGATATCTGCTAATGGTGACAGCAGCCATGAAATCAAGAGACACTTGCTACTTGGTAGAAAGGCAATGTGTAACCTTGATAATGTTTTATGGAGTAGAGATATAAAATTAACAACAAAGATCCTCATAGTAAAAGCTATGTTATACCCAGTTGTGATGTATGGTTGCGAGTCCTGGACCTTAAAGTCTGAACGTCGTAGAATAGACACCTTTGAATTGTGGTGTTGGAGGGAACTTCTTAGAGTTCCATGGACTGCAAAGAGAACGAATAGATCGGTATTAGAACAAATAAAACCAGATTGCTATTGGTGCAGGACAGAAGAGTATGGCGTGGTTTAGTTCGTGGGGTCACGAAGAGTCGGAATCAACTAAACGAATAAGAAGAAGAAATACTCATATACACATACTTTATTGTCAAGAAAGCTGTTGCAGACTGCGTATGACCATGTGGGTGATAATAAACTAAGTTACTCTCCGGAAACAAGCAAGGAACCATCCTATCAATTCCGATCAAGGGTCCAAGGGTAGTGGCGGTTATAATATTTATAAAATAAATTATTTGAGGAATACGTAGTTATCCATTTATTATTCCAAAATGAATTGTAGATATTATGTGCAGTAAAAATTAAAGATTAATAAAACAAAAGTATTCACTCCCCCCCCCCTCACTCTACTCGAAAGAATATCGGGATTAGGATGGGGATACACAGATAATGTACACAACAATCAAAGCTGTTCCCGACTGGGAACCGCCATACTGGGGTCAATGCGTGATTTACCCCATCCTCTTATCTCTTATCAGTATCTTGATGGTTCTAACGAAACTTCTGAATCTGTGTTCCATTGAGGTTAAAACTGTTAAATAGTGGTGCGTGATAGTTTTTTTGTGTGTTTTTTCACAGCTTCTTGTATAAATGAATGCAAAATATTTTTCCAGAGATTTGACGAAAGTGAAACAAATTTCGTGAATGATCTATTATTTAATTATTGATTTATCCATTTCGATGCAAAAGAATTTACCCATCTACAATATGAACTTTTACAAGTAGCTGTCACAAAATGGGACGAATTGACAAATATTTTTCAAAATAAAGAAAATAAAGATAAAATTCATTTTCATGATGTCAAAAATTCCTCGCATACTCTGTATACTATATACTTATCCTATTATCAGCAATGCTGAGTTTCTCTTCTGTGAAATTCCTAACATGATAAGTCGTAGAAAATATTCACTTTGATCATACTACAATTATTATTATCATTATTATTATTATTATTATTATTATTATTTTCTTTTTCACATTCTAACAGAATGGCTGATTATAATGTACAGGGAATCTGCTAGGTACCTTATAGTGCTTCATTACACCGTTTAAATTTGGATCATTCAATAGATTGGACAAATATTTCAAATTTAGATCGGGAGTCAAATTATTATTATACGTTTATAATAATGTGACTCCCGATCTAAAATTGAAATATTTTTCCAAACTATTAAATGATCCAAATTTAATGTGTTATTTGTAAACTGACTCAGAAAACTTATCAAAAATTTATAGTTGTTTACAATGATTTTTCTGCTTTGAAGATTTGTGTTTTCAAATTATTTATATTTTTCTTTGTAATTGTTTTATTTGTTTATGTAGTTAATTTGTTTTTATGCGTGTAACTAAGATAGAACAAAGAAATGTTGATATGTTCATACACTAACTTCGCCTGATGATGGAAGCAACATACTGCGGAAAATTGTGATAATTTAAATAAATAATCTACATTAAAAGGTAGATTTTAAAAATTCAATTTATATTTTATATTTGTTGTAAATGGGAAATGTAGCGTGCTATTATGTATATGGACAGATGGGAGGTAGGAGTTGGGAGGCACGCTATTGTTAGTAGGTGGGTCGGTTAGCTGAGTTAACTTACCAACAACTTGGTCCACGTCGAGGTGTTAGTAGAAGTAGTTAATAATAGTTAATATTTATTGGTGCTAGGAGGATGTGAATAGAGGAAGGAGGTTTCACATTTCGGTAGAAACAGTATGTAAACTGGGACATTCATGTGAAAAGCTACAATTTTTTGTGGCCTCATCTGGAATTGAACCGGGGATGACTTGGTGATGAGCAAGAACGCTACTATCTAAGCCAGCAGAACTTTACCTTTCAGTCATCTTTCATACTTAAACAGTTATTGTTCAGTTAATCTATAGATTAACCAGTTTACGTATCAGATATTCGAATATTTTATACTTTAACAACGCAATTTCAGATAAGGTTAAATGTATCGAATTTAGGCCGCCACGTTGCGCAACATAACAAACAATTACTATCAAATATCTGCGGAACAAATGATCCGTTTATCATTCTGTAAACGCAATTTGTTTTGTCTTAAACACTGAATGTGAAACAAGTATATCTATAACTCATTTCGCTGCAAATCATGATAATTCAGCGCAAGTCTGAAAATGTTCTTTAAACTTTTGAACTACTCATCCTATTTACGTGACTTTTTTTAAAATTTATAGATATGTTCTCAGGAAAGGTTTTAGAATATATTTTGTTACAGTTGGATAATTGGCGGCGGTCGGTGCATGTTTTACGAGCCGCAGTGCAGCTCTGTACAGCTTATTTCACCGACTCTCATTAGTTTGGCCGCGTGAACGACAGGGGAAGCAGGACCATCATGCAAAGTACTCGCTTCGCGGTATTGCTCTTTCGTGCGGACGAAAATCAGGTGAAGATTCAAAGAGTCACGCGTACACATTTGGATTCTTTTACCTCGTTGTTGGAATCCCCCCCTCTCATATATAGCGGCTGAATCCCGATTTTCAGATACGTCTGGTCTCCCCGAACACTCATCAAGTATTGCTAAATTGAATCTTTTGTCGCTGGGTGCATTCGAAAGCTCGCTTCCCGCGTCCTAGAATTAAATTAGTTTGGTCTGCGTTGTGTTCCCTGAGAAAGCGTTCGCAAACATTGAAGTATTGTACAAAACGCATGATGTTTCTTGTGGGTAGTGATGTATATATAGTGATGTGATGTATAACAAGGTCAGCCATAATTTATGCAATGCAAAAATTATTGTTTTTGAACACCTCTTAATCCTTCATGATGCACCTGTGACGATATCTCTCACTCCCCTCCCAAATAATTTCACACGCTAACCCTTCCTCTGATAAGAAAAGTTTTAGTGCTCGATGGCTATTTCACACTGCATGTGGCTTGCTTGCCTAAATGCATTGTAGCCACATTTCACAACGTAGCTCACCATTAAATTAAATGAGACACTCCACACTGCAGGCCACGCCTGCGATACTTACCACACGTGACTACTGTTTGCATAGAGAGCGAACTCTTCAAAACATGGCGGCAATGCTTCAGGTTACGCATGCGTAAATACTGATCGCCACATAGGAGCGTCGGAATTGATACTTTGTGGAGCACTGGCGGTGGGTCTGTCGCTCGCAGTGTCACGTGTGTGTCATCTTTAGCACATAATACTCATTGGAAGATGAGAAGTTTTTCAACACACAAAATTTGTGGCATTGAATGACGTGATGACCGAAACTGCTCTGGACTGTAGTAAAAGTCTAATTGTTTCCTTTTTTATTCTACACTTTTACACATCTGGTTTTAACTTTTTAAGAAATGTTCGCACATGATTGATATCTTCGTTGTCAGTCAGCAACTGTATCAAATACCCTGTTGGATCAAATAATTTATTATTTTGTATACGTATGTATCTTCTATTAAGAATGTGCATCTCATCCTTCGCTTTCCTTCTCCCCTCGCATATGCCCACTGAGCATAATTTTACCCTTTATTGATATTTTCTATGGTTTATACTCATTTCTAATATTCACTCCATCAGTTATTAAGCTCCTGTTCTTCTTTCTCTTCGTTCGAAACTTAATTACCTGTATAAGTAGGTGAACATGTGGTTGTAGGTCAACATGATCTCTATAACTGGTGGAGATACTTTCCTGTAGCATTTGCTCCATACTTGCTAACATGATCTCTCTGAATTTTACATCATTAATTGTTCATGTTTTTTGTGGGTTACAAATCCCCATAGTGCCGTTGCATCATAAATTATATAGCTGTACCTCTGTCTCACATGCGGAAGCCGTTCTTTTCTACATTTTATTTATTTTTCTCAACTCTCCCTGGTCCGTAATATAGTGCCTTTATTTTCTCTGGTAAAGCTACTATGTGTTGAACAGAAGTTTATCCTCACCATATCACTGCACGATATCAACCTGATTGTGCCCGTTCACCTAGCCACAACAACAAACCACTGAACCCTTGGCTCTTGTATGCAGGATGCAGAAGAGAGAAGACTTGTGGGAATCGCACCCGAACCTTCTACACCGTGTGAAATCGTAGCTTCCCATTCGATTACCTCTGTGTGACGTTTATTTGTTTTCATTTGTCTTCTGTCTCTAACTAACGCTATGAGATTATTGCCATTTCGATCTCTCCCTCTATCCATATATTTGATTTTTCTTATGGATTTTCCAATATGTAATTAGTCGTACTTCGACTCTCAGTTTCTCGCGCCTCCCACTGAACTCTCAAATACGATTTACCATCAGAACACCCACAAAATACTGATGTGAATGTAATTTTTGTTTCTGGTTTAATTACATAATTCATTATTAAAACACATTGAGTTTTTTCATGTTTACCTTTTTATATTAGCGTTGGAATATTACGTTTTAAACAACTCGTAAAAAATATGCAGTCACGTTTTATTGATTTCTCCCCTTGTACATATCGCTTATGTGTCAGTGAAACAAATAATATATGATGGAGGAATTTTCCATGTCCACTCATAACTGGTTAATTTGACGTGATGAAATCATTTTCTCTTTGCATTTTGACGTATTCTGACGTGTATTAGATCAGTGAGAGTACTCTGTTTGAATACCGAAAGCTCACTCGGTTGTGACTGCAGTCTCTAGGAAAGGATGGACGAAGCTGCGTCCTTCCATCTCATCTAACGACAGATTTTCCATCTTTGTTCGAGAAAACATCTATTGATGTATATGTAGCATAAAATAATGTTTCTCGTCTGCATCGATAGCTTCCTGCGGTGAGAACTGGATCTGTTTTCTTGGAAGCAGTCAACTTTCTTAGGTGATGGGTGAAATTTAATAAACTGCGCACAGCAACTATTTTTAATTTTGGCTCTAGTTTTCTCATTCAATTTGATTTGTATCTTTCTCCCTCAACAACCTCACATCACTACCCAATTTCCTAGTATTTTTTCAAATTTGATTGCTAGAGAATTCGATGCAACTCAAGCGATGAGCAGATGCAAAGTAAAGTCATAAAGTACTATGTACCTTGATGGTGCATCGTTGAAACTCCCGCCTTGGAATTGTTCGGTAACAGTGAGTTGAACACAATTGTGTCCGTGATTATCGGAAATGATATTTTCCCCAAGCGTTCCCTGTCTTGTGCGGGGTCAATCTCCAGTCGCTGCCGCTCAAAACGGAATCTCCCGGGAAGCTCTCTCTCTACAGCGTCAGGGAATAATGATCTAAGACCGTAATCTCATTTCTACTTTTTGTGGGTAAATGGAAAGTCAGAATAAGGAACTTAAAGTCTAGGTACGAGTATTTTATTAACGATCTTTTGTTTCACGCACGTTTCGCCGATAGCGGTGGTCTAGTGGTAGCGTTTTCGCTTCTATGATCCCGCTGAACGGTAGAGCATAGATTGAAACCCTGCTCGGCCGAATTAGGTAAGGTATTCAGCTGAGGTTTACCTCATCTACTCCAGTCAAATGTCGGTTCGGTAACCAAGTTCCCTGGCAACCCAATATTTCTCCTTTGACATTTCCTCCCTCAAGTCCAACGGTTAGATAGAGAAAACTTAAAGCTTTTGTTTTTCAATGGTTGCTATTTCAGTAAGTGTCAAACAACTTAAGATTACCGATGGAGTGAGAAACCGTGGAACAAAAGCTTCTCAAATCCAAGACGGAGAGAGGCCCTACAAATTTCGGTGGAATTCTTTTATACTTGAATCATCTGGAAGACAAATTAGCGGAAACTCTCGACCGAAAATCGAAGTGGAATCGACTTACGGAAACACATTACAGAGCTGTCTTCATGGAATGGCGCTTCTAGTTGGTTAGAATGGAAATAGGAAGGAGAAGGAATAATAGAGACTCTGTTTGTTAGAAAGTGATAGTTATGTTTTGAAATTTAACACAAATATGAGCTGCGAATAACTCATTGATTGAAACGAATATATAAATATTAACATTCACACGTAACATTGAGTGATAATGTATTTTATATTGAAGCAACTGCTTTACTGATCAATGAAATTTGCTTGTGTAATATTATAACGGAAAAACATAAGAATAAAATTTACTCAGATGATTTGTGGTTTTCTCTGAAAATAATTTTTCTTTTTTCAATGAAATATTTTTACTGACGATTCATTTATTCCTCTCGTATTGTTGTAACCTCACCGTGAGGGACATGAACACGTAAGATCTCTAAATACCCTTGAAGTAAAAGAAAGCAAAGGGATTGGAACTTAAAATTTTTCTTTTCTGTTGACGACTTATTTTATAAATTGTCTTCAATTGTAAGCTTCTTTGGTGAAAAATAAATTTCAGTGCAATGATAGATTATTTTTGCAATTAAATAGTTTTATTTAACAATCATTCATTAAAAAATACTCCACTGTAAATAGCATGAAGTACTTTACCATCTCGTGAAAACATCACTGAATGCACTTTTGCTCTTCACGGAAATTTTTTGAGTGGCAAGGTAGTGATTTTCACATCTTAGCTTGTGACTTCGCTGAAATCCGTTCTTCATTACGGTGTTTCCCTAAAATCGTAACCCGTTTGTAATCAAGCTGAGAGCTTCTGCTAACCTCGCCAGATTCATATGTTTTTCCGTTGGCATTAGCTCCGAGACGTCGGCGCTGTCTGTCAGCGAAAGAAAAGACGTTAATACGCTGTCGTGGAGCTCAGTGCCGCGTAAATTGAGAAGACACAAGTGCGCGCATTAGTGTAGTGTTTTAGATAATGAATTTCAGGAGATATTTGTGCTATAAAACATATGCGAATAGGAAGAGGGCTCAAAACTACACGAATGTGCCAAAAATTGGTGAAAATCGACCAAAAGGGATCGAACTGCTTACATGTGACGGAATCAAGCAGTTTAAGAAAGTAACTATTAACTACTGAATTACTGCGCCGATTGCCACCAAATAAAATTTATTTACCTCGGTAAGGCCCCTGGAAAATGTGTATTAAATGTACATAATAATAAAAATAATAATAATAATAATAACAATAATAATAATAATAATAATAAATAATTTCAGGAGAAAACTTGGAAAAGTAGATGCAATTAAAAGTTATACAAGGACACACAAAACCCTATGCAATAACATATTTGATTGTGAAACACACACAAAAACGAATATGATGCAGGGGAGAAGACCTCATGAAGCAATGGGGAAAGAAAAGAGAGAACCGACAGAACTAGAGATGATGAGTCACACTCAAATACCTATGTGTACATGCGGTAGCGATTATATTACCATAAGGGATGATAGAGTTACTATAACAACAAGGACACGTAAATATGGCAAAACAGAGCCGGATAAATTGGAAGCAAAATGAATATATATTCATTTACGGTTAATAACGGAAGATGAAAAGTTTAAAAAACTCAGGGAAGATACAGCAATCGATTAAAGAAGGAATAAAAGAATTGTGGAAAAATTGTGAACAGTATAGAAAAGAGAACGACAAATTGAAACAGGAGATAACAGAAATTGGATATACGGGGAGCAAACAAGCAGATAATGGAAATAGGGAAGAAATGAGAAGTCGATAATTTAGGGGTAATAAGGCAACAGGACTTGCAAGACGTGGAGGAAATACTAATAGGAATAACAGACGAACGTTGGAACTTGTACCAGGAAAGAGAACAAGAAAAAAAGAGCAAATGGTAAATAGTGTAGTAGGCAGCATAGAAAACGCAGGAGTGATAGAAAAGCAAGATAAAGTATTAGAGGAAGTAAGACGAATACAGCGACAAATGGAAATAACAACAATGGCGCTGAAAAGCAAGATAGAGAAATGCACACGACAGAAAAATACAATACAGCGGGAAGAAGAGGAGCAAGAAGCAGGAGGAACTTTTGCAGAAGTAGTACGAAAGCAAAGAAAAAAGGAAAAGGTAATATTGGTGGGGAAAAAGCTTGAGGCTGAAAAAATAAATATAGTACAGGAAGTATATAGACTGCTAGAAAAGGCACCGGAGATAGTCAAGATAGATGATTGCAGAATTGGTCGAGGAGAGAAGTTATTATTACGAATGGAGGATGGTAATATGAGTACAATGATAGGAAAGATTATAACATTGCATGGGAAGTTGCAAACAGAGCAACCAAAGAAGATAAACCCGAAAGTAATAATATACAATGTGGATGAGCATAAAGAATATGAGTTGATACAAAAATTGAAACATCAGAATGAATGTACGGAAAGGGATAAAGTTAGAATAGTTAAAAAGATAGGTAATAAAGAATGAAAGACAAACTATTGGATGTTAGAAATGGAAGATGCATTATGTAGACAAATAATAGAGCAAGTAAAGTTTATAATGGGTTTAGGTCATACAGAATAGACGCGTTTATCGTACCACATCGGTGCTATTTGTGCCACCGTTTTGGTCATTTGGCAAAATATTGTAAAAGAAGGATCAATGTTGTGGACATTGCGGAGAAAAAGGACATTGCAAACTGGGAGATTGCAAAGTAGACAGAGACAGACCAGTTTGCATCAATTGTAGGAGCAAGATTAGAAGAAGTGATCATAATGTGTGGAGTCGGGAATGTAGGAATACAAAAGGTAGGAGAGATAATAAATCAGCATACCAACTTAGGGAATTAAAGTGATGCAAAATAATTTGCACTGCGGCTTACAAGGGGCAATGGAATTAACAAAATATATAGAAGATAACAGCATAGATGTATGCGCCATACAAGAGCCATATTTGAACAAAGGGCATATATGTACCAATACGGATCAGATGTATACATTGTTTTGAAGGGCGATCAGCGATACTGATATGTAACACAATTAGACGTCATGGAAATTAAAGAATACTACTATGGTGGAAATGATACATCTATAATTGACCTAACTCTACAGGGAAGGAAATAACTGACAACGGCAACTATGTGGGAGATTTATGAAGAGATCGAAAGTGATCATAAGAAAATAATGTTTACAATAGGAGAAAAAGAAAATAAGCAACAGGAAGATCCAGAAAACATAGATCAACGGGAAGAAAAAACCTGTAGCAATCTATATTGAGAGCAGTAGAGCCATATATTGTCAAAAGATAGTGAGACGGAGAAGAGGACTAACATGTTGGGACGAAGAATTGCAAAAAGCCAAGTGGGTACGAAACATAAAGAGAAATAAGATATAAAAGGATGCAGAAGGGAACGGAAATGTGTGAAAGGGAAAGGAAAGTTTATAAAGAGTTCTTAAAAGAATTAGGAAAAAATGAGAATAGGAGCAATTTGTATCAGATAGCATGTCAACGAATATTTGGGGCTTACCACATGTGATAGGCAAGGAGAAAATCAAGAAGAGAACGATTTGGAAAACAATCAAAAAGGGAGATAGAATATCAACTGACTGGCAAGCAATTGATACAGAATGTATTACATGGAGAAGAAGAGCAAAATGCAACACGGGGTATGTGGAGACAAGTAATGAAGAACAAATAACGAATGCAGAGGTATTGAATATAGTGACTGGATTAAAAAACAAGAGTCCTGGATATGACCGTATCATGATCGAGATGATAAAGAAAATTGAGTCAATTTTGGGACACGGAATTATGAATATTTTCTAAAATTGCTACAGTTACGGATATTTTTCGCGAAATTGGAAAATTGGGTTATAGAAGTTATTCTTAAAGCCGAGATCAACAAGTTAGCACATCGTTCAGGCGAATCACTTTATTACCTGGAATAGGAAAAATTTTAGACAAAATAATAGCGGAAAGATTGGAAAAAGAATTAAAAGGAATGTTGCATGCAAAACAATACGGCTTCACCGCTGAACTAGGAACAGAGGATGCGGTTGGGCACTTGTTAAGGAAGGAAAGATATGTACTCTTTGTATCCATTGGCATTTAAGGAGCGTTTGAATGTGCTCAATGGTCCACGATAAAAAAATAATTGGAGAAGTGAAGTAAACCATTGCATTTAATGAAGTTAATAAGGTCGTATCTGGAAGACAGGAATGTGATTTTTGAAATAGATAATGAAAAAATAATCAGTACAATGCGACAACGTTGTCCGCAGGGCAGCCACGCCGGCACAATTTTTTGGAAGATTCTTCATGTTATTCTAGAAACGATGGACCGAGAGAATGTTGAAATTTTGGTTATGCAGACGACATAGCCGTATTAGTAGAGGTAAATAGCTGGACAGATTTGGAGATAAAAAGTACAATAATATTAGAAAATTTGAGAAAAAAATGTGCAGAAATTAAATTAACAAGTTCTAAAACAATATTTGAGGAAATGGTATTCGGGTTATAGAAGCGAGGGAAAAGCATAAGAAATCCAATTATTAAATTTTCAACATGGCGGTTTCAATTAAGGCAGGAAAGAAAGTATTTAGGCATAATGATTGATAATAAGTTAACATTTACAAGTCACATTGAGCACATAAGCCAAGAGATAAAGAAAGTCATGTATGGATTACAAAAATTTGGCATTAGGGAAACTACAATAGGACAAAGGCAATTGGTGGGATTATATCAAGGAACACTAAGACCATATATAGGATACGGAATTCAAGTATGGTATGAGAAAAGCAAGCATACGCACATTGAAAGAAAATTGTGTAGTATACAAATATGTCTTCTGCCCTGGAGTGGTTTGTACCAAAACGTTCCAAGTGTTATTGGGAGTAATGCCCATATATTTAGAAATGGAGAAATATTACTTAAGAGGGAAGATACGGAGAGGAGAAACAGTGCAAGTGGGAACAACTTGATAAGACTACAAAAGAATGGAAGAGTACAATATGCAAAGAATTAATAGATAGCTGGAATATAAGATGAGAAAAAGCTGAAGAAGGAAGAGTAACGCATAGATTCATAACGGATGTGAAGTTTAGTCATAAAAATAGAAGATGGTTTCAGTCAACACCGTCGGTATATGAGATTTTAACAGGACATGGAAATTTCAAGGACTTCTTATATAAAAGAGATCTGACAAGTAAATGGTGTATATGTGATGAAGAGGAGGATACAGTAGGTCATGTATTACATAATTGTCAGATCGTGGAAGAAGAAGGAGAACAATGAATGAAAGAGCTAAAGAAACGTGGAATATATAATGATAAGAATTTGAAAGAATATATTGCACAGGAGGAAATATACAGAAAATTTGAAGAATATGTTAATTCAATAAAGGATATGAAGAAAGTGTGCAGCTAGATAGTAGTGGTTCCCCACTTCCTCGCGGTGGAACTGAAGAGAGATATAAGAACAAAAAGAACACAGATATAACATCTAGATACAAAAAGAGATAGATAAAGCCCAGGTAATGGCCAAAAGGTCGATAAGACGGGTTGTATAAAACAATAAAAATGACAAAAATGGTGTTCAAATAATTTTTCTTGTGTGAATGTTTCGAACTTACGTTTGTGCAAAGAAAGTAAATTCTATACTTACAAGGGGAGCATACACTTTTATTTTATTTTTATTTTATTGGCCAGTGATCTTCTGGCCATTCTGTCTGCCATGTAGTCATTACAGAGCTCTTGTTCTCAAGTTTTGACTTGAAAAAATAGGAAAGAAACCAGATGGAGAGTGCATTTGTAAAAAGGGGACTGAGACGCCAAGACATGTATTGTGGAAATGTGAGAACTATGGCAAAGAAAGGGCGGAGTATTTACGTAACTATGCTAGAATAGTTATACTCAACATGGAAAAATTATGTAGACTAATGGAAACAGACAGGAAATTTGAATTATTTCAGGAATAAACTGGGAAAATAGGATACATTAAGAAAGTAGATAAGCATGTGCCAAAACGACGGCTAAGATACGAAGTGAATAACCAATCGAGAAAACATATAAACATGAAGAGAAACTTGCTTTGCTCACAGCTATAGGTGCAAGGTGACCAGAGGGTCGAAAAAATGAAATGAAGAAAAATTGAAATAATGAATGCAAACACGGTGGGAGAAAACAACAAAAGGACGAACAACTTATAACTATATACCTGATGTGACATACCCGTTTAAAAACAAAAAATGGTTCCGATTGAATCGCTACGTGACAGAATTCATAACCGGCTATGGAATCTTCAATAGGTACTTGAATGTTAGAAAAATAAGAGAAGATATGGTATGTTTATGCGGTGAAAAGGACGAAACATGTGAACACCAACTATGGGATTGTGTAGAATATGACAAGGAAAGAGCGTAATATATCGGGAAAATAAAGAAACTTGGAATATGAGGAATAAAGAATCAATCAGCTCGAATAGACACGAAACAGAAACATGCAGCATTTAGAGAGTATACTACCCAACTTGGACAAATACGCGATATTTTGAAAGATAGATGTAAGTATTTATTTTTAATATCTATATGTATCAAACTTTCATTGTTTTAGTACTCCTTGAAATAACAGCTTGAATTCGTCTCCGTAACATCGCTGAGCTGAAAATACTTCAATCGTGTTAACTAAATCATTGCAATAACTACTTATCACATCAAAAATACCCTTTTATTAGTAGTTGTCGGTGTTCTTGTTTTGCGTCTTCTTTTGTTGTAAGCTATTAACCAAATCACGACAATGGATAGTGTACTTGTATTAGTGCTCTGAAGGTCAATAAAACACTAATGGTGGCTGGTCAACAGTTAGGAATTTTCGTCGTCCTTCCAACTGATGTCACCCGTTTCAACCCAAAACACATGCACCACCCTACCTCTTCACACAAAATAGGTTTAGTGTGTTAAAAGACACGTCCCATTTCTCCCCTCTACGCACCCCTCCCACTTCTTTCTTAAGTAACTCCTACTTAAGTAACCTTGGAGGGGGTGCGGGGGTTGCTGTGTATCTTCCCGGGAACGCAATGAAACTTGGAACCCGGCCTCATAAAGGTGGGAGGCTCCACGTGGCCATCTGAATACATTGAAACGTTCTCCATGGTAGGAGTAGTAATCGGAAAGGGAAAAGTTGCACACGGCCCTACGTTAATATGTGGAGGGGGATGGGGTCGGCCCATGTATCCAGATACGTTTGGGGAAAAGGTGGGGGAGGTCGATGTGGTGGGAGACGCCTAAGTGCGTACCTTACGTGTGTGGTCTAGTTTCCCTGAGTCTAGAGAAGTAGCTCCCTGCTGCGTAGAAAGAGTGATACAAAAAAGGATTTGTTTGCCGCGGCGAGCGAATCGACCTACGTGTAGGTTGGGGTCTAAAGTGCGGAGTCCTCTGTGATTGTGAATCAAATGATATACACGTGCCCGGATGCTCGCATAGTTCTAATGACATGGGAGCAGCTTGCCATAAGGGATATTATCGTTATCCAAAATCAACACAGTTTCATGAAAGGGTTCTTAGAAAGGCGCGCCTCTTAGAACGCCCACGCACACGTGGCGCGCGAGGCCCCGAGCGCCAGTGGAACTCGTGATCTAAACAATCGCCTTCGCGTAAATTCAGCTTTGCGTAATATTATAAACCTTTGATGAATATTATAAACCTTTGCGTAATGTCAGCTCCGTGACAAGACCCTTCCTAATAAAGTAAAAGATATTGAAATTATTTTACTTGACAATTCATTCGATTTGTTATGCCTAACAAAACATTGACGTTTTGATAATGACATCAACAGTACTTTTATTCCTAACTATTATTTAGTAAACTTTTATTGTCGAAAGAAATTCAAAGGAAATTATCTTCACGGTGGTACATGTATTTACGTTAGAAATGACATTTTATCTCCTGCACTGTTAGGTTACGAGAAGTTCTGCTTGGACGGTATTTTCGAACTCTCTGGAGTTTATTTGACCGACATAAGCATTGTAATTTTGTGTTTTATAGATCAGATCTTGAAATATTTTTCTGAATTTCGTAATTGTTTTAAAACGTCTAACGCGGAAATGTAGAAAATCTATTGTTATCTGTGGCTATATGAATATCAATTTCCTCAGTGAATCGAATTCCACGCACAATCACAAGGATCGATTCAATAAACTAATCAGCATCTTCAATCTTGTTACTACAATAATCAACCTCACTCGGATATCTATCTCCTCCAACATTGTCGGACCAGATTATTGTCAACAGTAGACTCTCATATATTTCTCAAGTATATAACGCGGGATACAGCTACCATTTTGCCCAAACATTGACTATTTAAGATAAATTCAAATTTCGTAAAATCCTCTACAAGCTTTCTAGACAGTTCATTTTTACAAATTTGGACATTTTTACAAATTTTACACCAGGAAACTTAGAATAGAACGCCAGTCCTCAAAACTCGAAACTACGATTGCTTGTTGGGCCGATTTGCGAGTCGTGTGTGAGATCACGCGATGTCAGTGGAAATGAACGAGCGAAGGACCAGAGTGGTTGTTGCGGTTCTGGGAATGGAAGTTCTAGTAGCATCTTCCAGGGCTTAAGGGCTCGCGCTGACTACGTGATGGAATGGGGACCTAATTTAACGTAACAAACTTGAAGAGACGAGGGTTCTTCGCTTCCACTCTATTTTCCGCTTGATTCTTGTGACCATGTGGTTAATAAAATATAAGTTGGGCCTTCAATGAGAGTAAATACACTTTAAAAGTGTGTATTTTCAACAATTTTATTGACAAATTTGTATACCATCCTTCGAGCTGTGAACTTTGTCGTAGCACATTCAACCAATCAGGCATGGGTTTTGTTAATGAATAAAGGTAAAACGCAATATATTTTGGCATACGTAAACTGATTCTGTTTTGTTCTTCTGAAGGTATTTATGCAACTCTCGTTAAAGTGAAGCAGAAGTTAATGGATGGATTCCGGGTGTGGAATTGCTATAAATTGTTCTACTGGTTTTCAAGATCACTTTTTGGGCTTTTGATGTATCTCTCGTACCTAGAATTCTTCTCAACAAATTCACGTTTATTAAATTCATTGGTAATGAAATACACCACTGTTCCTATTCGACATATTTTTCTCAGGAATACATTTCTTTGTCCCGCTTAACTTTTTATTCTTTTCTCTAGTTAAATGTTATTTAAAAGAAGCCCATTTTTCTTCCCAAATGCTTGTTGAATTAAATAATTTTTTAATATTTGGCAACTATATCTTTTTATAAAAATAACTTTGCTACTGAAACTATCTATCTGCTTTTCACATCAACTAACAATACGACAAACATTTTCAAAGGAAACGGAATTTGGTGCGGGGTTTCCGGTGAAATCGCATTGAGGATTGAACTATTAGGGAAAACTTTACTCTTCATTATTGGATTCCAGAGTCGTTGCTTGGATTAGGGATTTACTTTAGAGCAGCACAAATTAAGTTAGAGTTGTCCACTTAACGGCTGTGCATCAGCAGGGAAACATGAGGCAATATCCGGAGTTAGTTTCCTTCGCCTGTTGTTATTCCTCTGCAGCTTGAATGGCATTTGCCAGAACATTCGAAGCACGCGTAACTGATCTGGTTTCTTGCAAATCTATTGCAAACGGGGAAACGTTTTTACTTTCGGGAATTGTGGTAGCGTTTCATTCCTATGCTTGTTTTGTTCATTATCTTATTTATTGTATTAATATTACATTGAATTAATCGGAATTGCTGGGACGATTGCTTGTTGCTTCTGGAGATTACATCAGGTGATTATCCGTTACATGCTCGGAGTTTTTCTCTGCTTTTTTAACTACAAATTATTTTCATTTATTATGAAACCGAAATGACAGTTGTTGAAGTCAAACTATTCAATGCCATTAAATTTAAGGCACAGAAAATAGATAGTTCAAATGGCACTTACGCAGAATGATCACCTGAAAAATAAATAAAATAAAACCGTTGGATAGGAGTATGCAAGGGGCGAGGTGACAGATGTCATGGTCGGAAGAAGGCAAGTGTTCACGGTTCTACAACTATTGCCCTATCAAACTTCATGCAGACGTCACGCTCGGCCTAATTTGACTCCCCTCTCTGGTTTACTTCGTATATTGAACCGAAAATGATCTTACTGATTTTGTTTGTTTTATTTTCGAAACACCTTTGTATCAGTCCCTTCAACGAAATCCTTTCAGGGTGTCAAGACTTCATCTCTTCTTTAGCTTCATTCTGTCTTAATTTAATAATGTTCTGTTCATTTGTCGTTTTCTCTTGGTAACCTCTTTCTCCCATTACACCATTCTGGATGAGGGTAGCGCCAATTAACCGCCGAAGGAATGCTCTTTCTCGTCCTTGGTGTTATTTTACAATGTTAGGCTATCTCATAATATTATTGGTGATCTTCAGTCAGCAGTAGTTAATAATGACGCGTAACAAAAAATTAAGATTCCACACTCGAAATTTTACATATAAAATTCGTATGTTCTAGAAAGTAGAAAGCAAATTGAGACAAACATGAAGTTTTTATGCTCAGATCACGAAATAATTTGTACTGGACATATCCTTTTGCTACGAAACAAATCATTTATATTGGAAACTACGATATTATCAATATATAGGATTTACGTGTTGCAGATATGATTGATTAATGCCATTGACAGTTTGCTTGCGACCTGTTATAAGACAGATGCTTGAACATAGAACTCTGACTCATGCAACTCTGGGTGTCGAGAAGCGAACTGGCTGTATTCGGCACCCTCCACTACTAGCCAGTGTAAACAACTCGGCACCAGCACAGTTCTGTGTTCTATGGCACCAGTATATGCTCGTGGTATCAGTCAATATGGTCGACGATTGTGCTCCGTTTAAGCGATTATATAATTATACACTTTATGTTGGCACTGAAGTGAAATTCCTACCTATTGTGTAGTCTATAACTGCAAGAATTATATAGATAAGAAATCTGGTTTATCTGCTGATAAGTAAGTATAACGAAGAGTACTCATTTTCATTGTTAGAACGAGAAAATTGAAGTGTATTACCACACTATTAGTTAATAGTAGCGCTAAAAATAAAGATAAAATAAATGTTAGTAATGCTTTTGACTTGACAGATCATTATTTAATTTCATATCTAAATATTAACTTAAAATTTAAATACCATTTATCTCTTTTCTGGTTAACTATAGAACATTTCTACATTAGTCGTTTCCTTTCAGTAATTATTTAAACTATTGGTCACTTAAATTCTTAATATCCTTTATGACTTAAATGACAGATCCCAATGGAATAGATTGGATAGTAAAGTATCTTTTGAATCGTGTGAATAAGTAATAATAATATTCACATTCATAGGAATTCATATTATATAAATTGAGAAATTTTGTAGGTTTCCCAAAGACCTGGAACTTTGTCCACGATGCATTATAGCTACAAAAAGGAAAGGCTTCAATTCTTCGAGCACTTCTAGACTTTGCAGTGTACATTTTGAAGAAAGTGCATTTGAAACAGGTGGTTTGCGGAGAAGATTAAAAATAGATGCAGTGCCTACATTATTTCAATTTTCACCCCACTTGATGACCGAGCCACAGAAACGAAGAAGAATTATTAACAGAATAACGGTAATATATTTTATTATTTTTTAAATCAATATGTTCAAGACATAAATACAGGGATTAGTTAAGATTTAACGAATATAAGTGTTTTAATATATTTTTCTTACGAAAATCCGTATTTATGAGATTTAAAGGTTTAACACTGTCATACACTTCATTTCTTACTGAAGTAGAGCAATATTTTTATATAGTAACAACATGCGAACATAATTAACCTGGTGAACTAAGTTCAAGAACCTACTAGAACCAGGTTTGAAGTTTTCCTACAAGCTCGCTCATTCCCATGTATTTTATTCCGACAAAAAATTAATGTACGATTGGAAGCGCAGGTGTTAAGGAGTAGTGTTGCTAATGCATTAGAATTTTGGTTAAAGAGTAATCACCCTGAATTTGTTGGCTGTGATGAAAATTAATTTTATTAGGTTTATAGACAAGTTATTAGATCTGTTAAATACCCATACGGCTCAGGTTTAAAGGAACCATTGACCGAACTGAATCTAGATAGTTTTATGAGAATTTTAGATGATTCATACGAATACATAAGGGCACTGCAAATTGATAATGTTAGTGTTCTAAAGCTTGCAAGAAAAACCTTTGCTGTAGGGTTTCTAACTTGTATTTATGCACTTAGAGTGTTAGGTGATAGGCTTCTAAATCAATTGAATTTTAATTATGTATTAACGTACAAATTCTCGCAGGATCATTTGGAGCAACTATTCTCGTGTATTAAAGCCAGGGATGGACATAACAATAACCCAAATGTTGTCCAATTTAGATTAGTTCTTGGGCAACTAATGTTTAGAAACAGAGTTGAGGCATCTGCTGGAAGCAACTACTTGGATTTTGATGAACACCATCAAAATTTAGTATTAAGTTTTCATGCACCCTACGATGTTATGAACAGTGATGATGAAGAGTCAGACTCTGTGACAGAGGAAATCTATGACTTCGCAAATAATAATTACTCAAGATACATTTTATACATTACTGGATTTGTTGTGAAAAAAAGTAGATAGTTATATGAAATGTACTGAATGCCTGAACTCTTACAGGACATCTTCCAAAGTCCTTTTACTGCATTTATCTCAAGGGAACTCCTTGTCAAAGTGTCTAGTGAAGTTTTTAGATTAGTTAAGTATTTGCCTAGACTATTTATGTGTAATAAAGATAAGAAGGCATTTTGTTACAGAAAATATGTTACAGGCGTGTATGCAATTTAAGGGACGTTTGTTTAAAAATCGCCCCTTTAATATTGAATCTCGTGACGATAGTTACGAAATTAAGCTAATAAAGTTAATAGGTACTTTATTTTTTAAAACTATGTCTCTTTCTCATGCAAAAGAAAAGACTTCAACAATTAATAAGTCAAAGCAGGGCGTGCGCCAAAAGCTCAACTAATTTATTTTGTTTCAAAATATGTAACGTAAAAATGTTATGGCTATAGAAAAAATATTATATCATTTGCTGAGTGCGAACAACCTATTAAAAATAAATATTAATATGGAATACAGATATTAATTTATTCATTAAAACAATTGCCCTTTTTAGTTGTAAGTATTATTCTAACAATAAAACTTAAAAATTCGTTTCAAAGACAAACAGACGTAATACAAAACGTCAGTGGCCCTTTTGTTATGCGGAGCTGTGCCATCCCGTCCACTGGCTAGTTGTGGGGGGCATCTGAGCGGCCGGCTCGCTCGCACTGCACGGTCTCAACATTCCATTGTTAGTGCTTAAACTGTACCCACTGAATTGGCGATATCTTTATCTCTGCATAGTATAATTCTTCCGAACTGACGAACGCTACGCTCGAACACTCCCATATTCCATTTTTGTGTCTTTCAGTGATATACCAGTTTCAGTAGAAGACAAGCTTTTGCAACCTTGAAAAACATTTCATATTTCTTCATTATTAACAAATGAGACGAGTATCATGGTAAAAGCATCCAAGAATTGAATCATAGTGACCGAGCTTTGAATTGACAGCCATAAGGACACAGTAGCGAGGTTGCATATCCGCTCCTCGTGAGCTCCTTCGTAAAAAAGTTCAAAACCCAATGTTTCATGAGGTGAGACGAAGATCAATAACTTTGGCATCCTTTGAACCCAGCTTGTCCGATATTGGGCTGTTTTTAAATGAATGCCGCCCGCAAATTTCACTTTGTTAATTTTACACTAATAAATAGACAATGAAGAAATATCTATTGTAATCAGACGGTACGAACGCCACAATTTATCTTTTCCTTCTACAGTTTCGTGGATATACATATTTTTTCATGTGTGAAAATCTTTTTTGTTGCACGTGGTAGTCACGTCTCTGCTGTCAAATCGATGCCTTACCTTTAGAACGTGAGATAAAACGCATTCCTTTTCTATAAAGCGATCAGTAATTGTATGTATGTATCAGACATTTTTCTGTAATACGCCCCTAGATTACGAAGTTGCGTTCTGCCAATGAATTAGCTTATTTGGTACTCACGGAGCATTTTACTCTTTGCGGTAGGTGCCTGCTTCATAGTATTATTTTTTTGCTTTTTCGTGCCGGTTGCAACAACAGAACGTTCATTTTCGAAATTGAAAATAATAAAACATTTTCTGCCAAATTCTACGGATCACAATCGAAGTCATTGAAGTTTGTGTCACAGTGGAAGTCCACCGCGTCAAGTTGTAAAGTTTGATTGTAGTGATTGTAGAAAGTTTGAATATAAAGCATTTGCACATGGAAAGAAGAAATATATTAATTTATTTGCAAAACATCCTTAATTGTTAATGATTAAATTTAAAACACTCGTTTAAATTTTTTTTCTAGGAACCCCCGATGTGGTCATGATGCGGGGCTCCGGAAGGGATAGTTAGGCCACTGGTATGATGATCTTAGTGATTCAGGATTCGAAAAATACTTAGATTCTTAAAGAATATTTTACAACCCTAAGCTGTTTTATTCATTCCAAAATTACTATGAGAGCCAAAATATAATTTTTTAAGCATTATGATGCCCAAATCTTTAGTTTTTTATACTCTTTCAGTTTTTTGATTGGGGCTTTACGGCTCGCCGACATTGAGATCATTAGAGCCCTTTATAGTCTTTCAAGTTAAGTGATAATGGTAGTAATCAAATTTTGTTTGTTTATCTTCAGAAAATGATATTATATTTATGAACGTCAAGATGAAGCTCACACTGTCTCCGTCCATTTATTTTCGGAAAAAGTTTGTCTTTGTTTGTGCAACATTGGTCCGCGGACTATGAAGAAATATTATATCGTGATACCAAAAAACCAAGAACGAAAGTGACCCCAGACAAAGCCATGATACCTATGGTCAAATTTCGTATTGTCTTTAGTATTAACCACTATATTTAAGCTCTGTAAAAAATATGTTTTTCAAATGTATTTTGGAGTGTCTGGAACCCGAGTATCTGTTTCTAGATCCTGGTCTAGAACGAATTTATTGGAACGATGATTTCGTTTGGATAAAATGTCCTCGGTTCCCGTTGATTTCACCAATTTTTGACGGATTTTCGATGTAAACCGTGGCATCATTGTATTTAAATTGAAGCAAAATTCCAGCAGCGACGCAGTTAAAAGCAGCAGCGTTGCTATTAGAAGCGTAGAACCGTGGATATCGTGGACTTTTTATTACTTGCTTCGCAGACGTCTTCCGTGTTCTGCGCTGCTACCTCTTTTCGGGAGGGAAGCATATAAACATATTCTGCACTGTAACAAACTTCGTCCATTTGGGTGATAATTGTGAAGTGCCGTAAATTTACGTCAAGCGAAAGTGGACACTTTTTTTACATAAAAACTAAGACCGACTTTCAACTCTTATTTGATGAACTTAAGGGAAAAACTTTTGCCACCAGGACAGGAAACCTACTTCCTCGCCTCCTCAGAAGAATGTCATGGACCCCTTTATTTGATTGAACAGCTTAGTCTTTGCTTGATATTGCTAAGCGCGGTGAGTGAAAACTACTTGTCTGAGTTAACCAAGAGAATAAGTATTTTCTAAGTAATAATTACTGTACCGCAGATTGAGTTTTTAACAATCTTATTAGTGAGATATTGATTTGAAATTATGTTAGAAGTTTACGTTACTCTTTGCTTGGTCAGAACAAGTGTAATGAGTGAACTGCGCGCTTCGAGATTTTCCTTCTGTTCTCAGAGAGGAAAGGACATCGCCTGATTCACATTAAAGGTTACCTCAGAAAACTACTGACAACATCGATTAAATAATCTAACTTATTACACGAACAATACAAACAGCGGTGTGGAATGCTACACCACAGAGAAAAGAATTTAGAAACTGCGTCAACTACTCAATGTACATCAATATCCACTCTATTAAATAAATGCGAAAGTGTCTCTGTTTGTTTGCTTCCTTTTCTTAAATAAATCGCTGAACCGATCATGATGAACCCACCATTTCATGAGCTCTGTTCGGGGTCAATCAGTCGGCTCATCTGAGTTCTTCTTATATTTACCATCCTACATAGCTTGGGACCATGAAGTAGATTCAGTTATATATTCTCACCATATATACCTTCTTTCATAATACTGGGCCTATACTGTGCAGCGCTTTCTAAAAAATCCTCTTTTCACTTTCACGATTACGCTCGACGCCAGTCCACGAGTAAGATGGCTCACCAAAAGATACCGCTCACTCGGCCTGACTGCCAAGAACAATGCCTCTACTCACAGACAAAGATGTAAGTTGACGACGCGAGTAATAAACTGAACATTTACCATGACTGGATCACTCTATTATTCGAGGTTCCCTCTCCTTATCGTTAGACCTCTAAGATAGATGACGTCGGATGACATCTCAGTATCTGGTATCAGACGCGAGGTCACGTCAATATACATGACCCTGTCACCATGACACTTGAGCTGAATCTCAGACTCAAGTAGCTCCAGAAATTGACCTGAAATACGTAAGTAACGCATAATAAAGTGGAACATAAGTATTGCTTTAGAAACGTCGTTTTATTGGAAAATTTGTGTGAAACTATTTACAAAGGTATACGATGGATAATGTCAAAGAACTTACCAATAAATTTGGATATACATCGTCAACAAAATTAAACAGTATTATCTTTCTTTACATCGTAAATGATTACAAAGAATTGAGTGTCCGCTTCGTGGAAGACTTTACGTTCACTCTCAGCCATAAGCGTCCAATAAAAACCAAAATCTCCGTTTGCGTATAAAGAACGTTCCTGGAATAAAGGGGCAGAAGCAGTTGACAGGAAGCATCACGACAACATTTCCAATTCAATGCTAGGCTTTTAAATGAATTTGCAGAGAAAATCTTCTGTGGACATCATTCTGTCGTGCGTGTAGGAGTGCCGCCCAAACGGCTCTGTTTCATCTTTAGAAGATGCGACAAGCAGTGATCTGCTCCGTAGCACCGAATGAGACAGCGCTTGCGAATGGGACAGCCCCATATTCAATGTTCCAGTGGTGTCACGGCGAATTTAACAGTGCCGGAACGCTGAATTTCCCATACTCCCCAACAAAAGAGTCCTATGTCCCCTCTCCCCAGGGGGGAAGGGTATTTAAAATTGATGTGCTAATTTGTACATTTTAACGCCTTTTGGAGTCGGTTTTCGGCATTAGAACTTCACCATTTCTATAAATATTGGTCTAAATAAATCTATATTTAGACCAATATTCTATTCTAACCTAAGACTAATTTTTTGAATTGTCAATTTTCATCACAAGTTATACATCATATGGCTCTCTTAGGTGTCGAAATAAAATTCTAACCGGTGTCTGCATTTAAATAATATTGGAATCCTTAATACTGATATCTCTTAGATTGCGGTGAACCTCACCGCCAGGTAACAGATTTTCATTCGACGTAACATGATTAATCTTAATACTGATATTTTGCTGGTAGTTGTACTGGTAATTAATTGTGCTGGTAGTTATGAGAAAACGTAGCGTGTTACAGTATTTTGCAGAGCACATGCCAAAATCAAATAGCATTGAAATAAAAACAACCCCACTCCTCTGACGCGCGGTCCAGGTCTCTTGCTGTATTCAACTTAAAATGTTTCTCAAATTTATTTTCTTTTAACAATCAAAGAAAATTATTTTAACGTCTCATAAAATAAACTCTTATGTAAGTATATAAATCTAACAAAATGTTCCATAAACCAGTGCCGGAACGGTTCCAGCACTTTGACACCACTGAACAGTTCAGAATGAAATAAATAAATAAATACGTAAACTTTATTGTCAAAAAACCAGTTGCAAACTACGTATGACCACATGGGGGGCAATAAACTAAGTTACTCTCCGGAGACAAGCAAGGGACCATCCCATCAATTCCGACAAGGGGCCATGGGCAGTGGTGGATTTAATATTTACAAAAGAAATTATTTAATAAATATCTACTGTTATCCATTTGTTATTCAAAATAAGTTGTACATATTAGTGCAGTAAAAACTCGAAATTAATAAAACAAAAGTATTAATGACATTCCCACTCAAGGAATATCCGCCACTACCCGAAGGAAAACCGGAGTAAAACCCGGGCCGGGATGGGGCTACAGAGATTATGTACACAACCGTGCCAAGGTTGCGTACAGTTAGAAATAAACTATTAATAAACAAAGGGAGCAAAATCAACATGCATGAAAAAGGAATTTAATCAATTTATAGAGTACTATAACAATGGCGTGATAAAGTATAAGAGATATGAACATCACTTACATCATCCGAAGTCATGTGGAAAATATTCAATTTATTTCTATCTTGTAGATTTTTGGGAAGGGAGTTATACAAAATTATTCCTGAATAATAAGGGCCTCTTTGGCAAAGAGTTGTTGACACGCCAGGACGATGAATATTAGCCTTATTACGAATGTTACGTTCGTGAACTACACTATTTCTTTTAGAGCAGGGGCGGGATTTTAATAGTTCTGTCTTAACAAACACGACTAGTTCATAAATGTATATACAAGGGAGATGGATAATATTTAATTCTGTAAATAAATGTTTACATGAATTTCGGGGTTGAGATTTACATATAATCCGAATTATTCTCTTTCGAATTCTAAAAGTTTGAATGCTCTGAGTGGATTGGTCCCAGAAGATAATGCTGTACAGTAAATGAGAATATACATTTGCAAAATGCACGCAGCGAGAATTCTGTTGATTAACTATGTTGGCTAAAATTCGGAATGCATAGCATATTTTGCTTAGTTTGGAATTCAAATTATTATTATGGCAATTCTAGTTAAGGTTTTCCTGAATATGGAGCTCTAAAAATGTTGTTATCTTGACTGATTTTAATTGGATTCCGTTTAGTGAAAGGGATATAGGAAGAAGAGATTTCGTTACACTATTGCGAAATGACATGGATACTGTTTTATCGGTATTAACGATGAGACGATTTGAATGAAAACAAAACGAGAGGTTAGATGGAGCTCTTTGCGCATTGACATGTTTACATAGTGAATTTGTGTCATCAGCGAAGAGAACCATTTTGCAACCGGACATGGTCGATGATATATCATTTACATACAATAAAAAGAGGATAGGGTCTAAAATAGAATCTTGAGGAACTCCGCAAAGTAAATGACTTTGTTTCTGAAATGTAATATTGACATACTTTATTTTCAACATAGGAAATTTCTATTTGCTAATGCCTGTCTTTCAAATAGGAGTTTTCCGTTGATGTGGGAATCCACGAATGCCGTATGTGTGCAGTTTGGAGAGAAGAATTTCGTGATTGATTACATCGAATGCTTTCAAAAAATGAAGAAAAAATACCTTGTGGATTATCTCTACGGTCAAGAGAATTGGGTACATCATTTAGAAAAGAAAATATGGCGCTGTTAGTTGAAAAGGTTTTCCTGAAACCGCGCTGATTATTTGAGAGAATATTAAGCGATTAGAAGTCTAAAAGTCTCTTATAGAAGAGTTTTTCCAGGATTTTTGAGAAAGTTAGCAATAGTGATATGGGTCAATAGTTTCCAACATCACGTTTATTTTCTTTCTTATGTAATGGTTTCACTTTAGCTTTTTTAAAGACGTCAGGAAACATACCTTCTGACAAGGAACAATTGAAAATATGAGTGTATGAATTTATTATAACGCGAGAGAAAGATTTTACTATAAATTCACGTATATCATCAATCCCTACAGAATACTTATTTTTTTAAGAACTGATGACATTCATAACTTCACTGGAGTTGGTCTCGGAAGTGAACATAGAATGCTGTACTTGTCTGGATGTACTTGGTGGACTTTGGTTTTGAATTACTGATTTCGATATTTTACCTATTTTTGTGAAATAAGAATTCAACAAATTTGCAATGTTCTTTGGATTTGATACAATTTTGCCATGGTCTAGTAGGGAAATATTTTTCTGGCGATTTTCTGAAGGGGATGTGTAATTCTTTATAATATTCCACATGGATTTAGTCCGGTTGTTCGATTCTATTATCTGTCTGTCATTTTCCATTACTTTAGCTGCATAGACTTCTTTTCTCAGACTGGATTTATATTTACGGAAATTATCATGAAATTCGGGTGGTTGGTTATTGAGTTTTGATAGATAATATAAATGACGTTTGTTTTTGGAAGAAATTCTAATCCCTTGAATTATCCATCGATTGTGATTGCTTACTTTCACTAACATGCGTTTTATAGGAAAGCAAGAGTTGTAATACTTCAAGAATATTGAAAAAAATACATGGAATTTATCGTTGGTGCTTTCACATTTATACATGTCATTCCATGCTTCCTGATGTAAAAGGTTTTTAATTTTTTTTATATATTTTTCGTTGAACTGTCTAGTAATCTTGTAAAGGATATTTCGTGGTTTTAATTTATCTTTAATTGTTACTATTTGGGCAAAGTGGTCGCCATACCCCGGTTTAAATTCTTGAGAAGCATATGTGAGTCTATTGTTGGCAATTATCTGGTCCAGCAATGTTTGGGAGAACCAGAGACGCGAGTGGGGTCGATTATCGTAGTAACAAAATTGAAGGAACTTGTTAGATTATTGAACATATACTTGGGATTGTGCGCGGAATCCGATTCACGGAGGAAAGCAATGTTGAAATCATCACAGATAACAATAGAGTTCATATATTTCTGTGTTAGAGATTTTAATACGATTTCGAAATTGAGAAAAAATATTTCAAGATTTGATTGAGGAAGTCTGTAAATACACAAAACTACAATGCATTTATCGGTCAAATGAACTGCAGAGAGTTCGAAAATACTATTCAAGCAGAATTTTTCGTAACCTAACAGTGGGGAGGATAAAATGTCATTTCTAACGTAGATACGTGTTCCGCCGTGAGGATGATTACCTTTGAAATTTTGTCGAAAGTAAAAACTAATTAAAGAATAATTTGGAATAAGAGTACTTTTTATGTCATTATCGGAAAGCCATTGCTGTGTTAGACTTAACAAATCAAATGAATTAGTGCGTCCGAAATTATTTAAAGCGACTTGATATATCGTCTCCCAGCATGACTATTTGTGCGTGATCTGAGATAGGAAAATACCTAGCAACGAACAAAAATTTGATTCTAACATTAAAGCAGCGAATTAAATTTATAACTTTGGTAAGACGATAAACGTTATTTAAGTGAGAAGATATATTAATTGAGAATATTGAAACGTTTTGATAAACTATCGATAATACTTTATGTCTTGTATAGTTTTATTCTTGTCATGCCATATGTTTTTGAAATAAATCAATACACGA
The DNA here is from genome assembly GCA_002313205.1 of Laupala kohalensis. NCBI lineage: Eukaryota > Metazoa > Arthropoda > Insecta > Orthoptera > Trigonidiidae > Laupala > Laupala kohalensis. The sequence continues at coordinate 517,181 of NNCF01126342.1, read as the reverse complement.
AAAAGGTAAACTAAACACTTAATTCACTAATGATGTGTACTACAGGAACCAGGCCAAGACTAGACTGACTCCTTGTACTGAGTGGTTCCAAAGCTTACAGTTGTATTGGTGTTGCCAACTTCATGAACAATCAGATCTAGAAACCTTACAATTCTGTTGATGTAAGAAAAGAAACATTTAGAGTAAAAAATCTAATATGTAAGACACGCACTTATTTAAATGCTTAGCCTTGTGTGTCTGGAAGAATATGTGATGAGAAAATGCGTTATTTTTTTATTTTGTTCATATCGGAAGTGGAATTTTCCTGGGATTCTTGTAAACACTTTTGAAAACTAAAACATGTGATAAGAAGGGGAAAAGGGAAGAGGTGAATTTGAAGAAACTTTTAACTGAGAAATCCTGTAAGACTCTTGCACAATTTGGGGCTTCTCTCTCCACTTTGAGTATGCTGAAATTGGAAAATTCATGGGACGTACGTTGCTTTCGGTTTAGGAAACCGCAGGGGTACTCACGAGCAGACGGGAATCTTTTATTGAATGTACTCGCTATATACTATAAATTCCACATCTCATATTTTTAGAATTTGGTGTAGCAAGAGAGAGGTTTTAGTTGCGGATTGTATAGGAACACCATTCAACTGCGCCTGCTCTTGTGAATTGGTTTGCCGATAACTTCGTAGAATTTGCTGTAAGAGGGGGGTTTGTGAGCTTGAAGATTTTGAACCAAATGGATCATATTACTTTGATGATGCAATTGAAGAAATTTATTGATTTCGGTGGATGATTTGTGTAATTCTCGATTATTTACTACCAACTCTAAATTTCGAGTCTTCCTTTAGCAGGGAATTCACAGTCCTCCAAAGTTTAGGAAACTTGAGAATACTTTGTGAGAGAAGCAATATGATAAGGCAATTTCTGAGTAAACAACTCCAGAATAATTACTATCACAAAATATTTTCAGTGTTTTATTCGTATTTTGCAGCTGATGAACCTTTATGGATATCTTTAACTCCAAAGAAAATAAGTTAAACAAAGGAGATGGAAATGATTAATTTGTAGTGAAAAAATAACTTTTTTAATAGTTAAATTTATAATGTGACTTCCAATCTCAGTATTGTTGTTCCAATATTATCCGAAGAGTCAGACGTATAAATACTATGACGAAAATATTGAAGAGATCCAGAAAGAAAACATTCAAATACAATCATATTACATTCGCAGACTCAGTACTTGAAAGAGCCAATAGAAACTGAGTTCGTCCGCCGAGTGTGGAAATAGAAGTCCTAATTCCATCAATACATTTGTTTCAAGTGGAGGGCGGAGTATTCCAACCATTCGAATGGTCAAGTCTTTAGGAAATAAAACAAAGTTTGCTGGCCGTTCTAGAGGGCTGTCCATCGAGCAAAGTACTCGATATTTACATTTGCAATATTGAGAACATTCTGTCTGAAGGCGAAGCATGTGCCCTTGGATTATGAAGGAAATACTCTCTTTGATGTTCGACGATGTGTGATCAGAAGTTGAGGGGGACGTCAGAGATTAAACACTTGCCTTGACTGCGAGCTTCTAGACAAGTCACCGAAAAATTAATCTAGGGAAACTGTTCACTCACGAATCGCTTGTGAAATGAGTGAAATTTTGTTCAACAGATCAGTAAACAATCCACCTTCAAGTACTTTAATTGTGTGAGTTAATGGTTAAGGAAACGCTTTTGGTTTTCTTTGTTTCTTCTGTTTAAGTTAATTATAAAGCATGTCCTCAGTTCAAATTTATTTTTCTGTGAGCATAAATTTGGTGCAATAAATTTTACAAGTATTACTGTACTGACGCATCATGTTTTGTTCTTTTTTTATCACGATCCTGTGGCCTCAGATCGACGAGATATATTTCATGGCCAGACAGGAAATAATCTGTTTAGTAGTTCTACTTATCCAACTAGAAGAAACTTCATAGGTCGGAATCATTTATAATTCAGTTGTTATTACACAATTGAGTGACCCTTTTACTATTCCTAATAGAATAGAAAGTAAATTAACTTTTTTAAGTAAAGGAAAAGGATGGATACGATATTGCTGTTAGTATATGCTTCCATGATGTTTGAAATGCAAAACAAACGTACTATCACTCGTGACGTAATTGTTGTTTGTGGTAAGACACTCCCTTATATCGCATGTCTTAATCAAACTGCTTGAATTACTATTTGTACTAATGTAGGTGTATTATTTCAACTGCAGACTCTGTGTCAATCCTGGGGCTGCGAATAGTGAAATGTGGCACTCCTATCTTCCCCCTTCACTTTAGAAAGGAGGGGCTGATGGTCATTGCAACTTTGGCAAAAGAAAATTTACCTTCATCCGTTCTTTGCACATGGATCTTTCATTGCAGATGGACGAAGTTCATCCATGAATTTTCTTGCGGCCCGATGTTCTTGCATAACATGAAAGTAATAAGAACACTTAATCCGTAATATTCTCCTAGGAGTTGATTGATAGCCATGACGAGAACGGAGAACTTGGTATTCTACACACGCAACATTTCTCGAGATGGCAGATTAGTACAAATAATTAATTTCTATTCCTCCAAATTAGATACATACAGAGGAGAAATATTTCTCGTGTTCGTGCAGTCACTATATTACTGTTGGGGCGGAGAAAACGTAAGACCGACGACGTTGCCGATGACCTTTGGGAGAAAGGAAACTCTCTATCATCCGTTCAACTGTCGCTGGCGTGTAAACCTATCTGCTGCATTTCCGATAATTAAAGTCAATGGAATCTGAGGTATTACAGTATCAATATAATAAAAGTCAAGAACTTCACTTTCTGACCCAACTTTACAGTGGTTAGTGCTCCCAAACTAAAATCTTAATTCCCAATTAAGCAATTTGTGTTACGCATTCCGAATCTTAGTTAACGCAGTTAGTCCACGTATTTCCCGTTGCGTTTATTTTGCAAACGTTTACTCCCATTTACGTTACGGCATTACCTTCTGGGGTAATTCCGGTCAGAGTATTCAAACTTTCAGAATTCAGAAGAGGATAGTTCGGATAATTTGTAAATCTCACCCCCGAAACTCTTGTAAACCTTTATTCAAGGAATTAAATATCTTAACACTTCCCTGCATTTATATTTATGAAACGGTCGTGTTTGTTAAGACCGAATTACTGAAGTGCCACCCTTTCTTTATACGAAACAGTCTCGTTCACGAACACTATACACGCAATAGTAGTAATATTCATCGCCCTAGAGTGTCAACCACTCTTTGCCAAAAGGGACCATACCATTCGGGAATCGTTCTATATAATTCCCTGCCCAAGAATATAAAAGATATTATGAAATTGAATATCTTCAAATCCGCGGTTAAAAACTACCTCCTGCACCAGTGCTTCTACACTGTAAAAGAATTTATTGATTTTAACAAAAGTTAAATTCGTCTTGTGCTTTATCACGCCATTGCTGTAGTACTTTTTAAACAACTTATAACAATTTCAAAAACTATTTTCTTGCATGATTGTGTTGTCTTATGGCTCATATTAATTTAGTTTTATGTGTACTCAACATTGGCACGTTTGTGTACATAAATTCTGTAGCCCCATCCTGGCCCGGGTTTTTCTCCGTTTTTCCTTCTGGTAGAGGCGGATTTATTATACAGGTTCTCTAGGCTTTGTCTAGGGGCGTGTTTATTGTAACAATAAATCGTGACTTTAGTGTTATTTCAATTCTTATGATTTTTAAACACTATACTCAGAATAATCTATAGTTCGATAATAACTTGTACATGTAATTTTTTGCTTAAATTACAAACATATTGACATTGTATTAGTATTATAACTTGCAGCCAACTTTTTATCTTATCTATAAACTTTTGCTGAAATTTTTGAATCAGCCTCTGCTTTAGGGCTCTTGATCGGAATTGTTGGGATGGTCCCTTGCTTGCTTCCGGAGAGTAAATTTGTTTTTTTTCCTCCTCGTGATCATACGCAGTTTGTACTGTTTTTTGACAATAAATTTATTTTAACTATAATAAAAATTGTTTCAACGTGTAACCCTTTACTCAAAAGAGTGTAACCCTTGACTCAAAAGAGTGCACAATCAAAATTTCATTTATATCTGGCACTATGTCACGTTAAAATGGGAAATCTCCCCTTGCTTTTCCCACAAGAACTCATAAGATTGCAAATAACTGTGGCATATTGTTGCCGGTTCCTCCAAGATGCGTGGAGTATGACTAGAGGGAAGTCCCATAGAGCGTTTTGAGGTGAAACACTGCGGCGTTTTTAATGAGACAATACCCCAAATGGGCGTCTTGAGGATGAAGTGAGTCGATTAAATAAAATAAAGAGAAAAACAAATGACTGATAAAATTTATTATCATCAAGAGCTAATTCAAGTTCACTTTTTGGCAGGTTATATTTTTCAACTAAAATAAATTGTTTTTTTTGTTAATACTTTCGAAATATTCTGTTGATTAAACAAGATTTCTACTATACAAATATTAAAAAAATAGAAAAATGGCACTCGAATCTGAAATGCTAGACCTTGCTACAATTTAAATGTTTCAATATTTTCTGAACCTATCTTGTGACACGCGGAGTGTTCAGAGGGCACAGATGTGTCGGTCCGCTGTGCAGACTGATCTTGCAGTGTGTTACCGTGTGTGCTAAATCTCAGTTCCCTTGGTTTTGAGAGGCAATCGAAATGATATTGGGAACTTTCGTGGTATAGAAGTTTCTAAAAATCAAAACATCGCTGACCATCACGTGCCCCGATTCGTGTGGGTGTTCGGTGAAATAATGGGAATAAAAGCTGCAGTGCAAACGAAGAACTAACCAACATCATATTGGAATGGATGGCGTTCAATGTTGTTGCATTGGGAACGAATGATTTGCCAAATTATTCGCTTTGAACCGAGCTGACGAAAGAATCTTCATAAAATAACAAACACATTCCAAACTAAACAACACATCCGTAAAATCGCATATTCATCATTCAGGCGAATAACTGATTTCAGTCACAAAATGTTCCAGATTCGCGGTGTAAATTCATCCGATTCAATAGCCGAGTGATTTAGAATCTATTTAACTGCAATGAATGTAACGCTCAACACTACTTTAACATCTGTGAAATGAACCAGTTGTCATTTGTCGTTCAGCAAACGCAATCAGCCGCGAACTCTGCAAATAAAAATCCGGAATCACGTTCGGAGTATTCGTCTCTCATATTTTTTCTCTTTTGTGTTCGTGACGTTTGGACGATTTTTCATTTATTAATTCCTATTTTCGTCTCATCCTCGTCTAATATTGAAATGGTACAGCAGTATTTACCGTGTTAAATGTTCTCTCATTTGCATCATTATGTTTGATGCGGTGTGTTTGGAAGCGCGAATGGACTGAAATCTTTGATCGAACGACTCGCAGGTGGGCCTCATAACTTCCTAGCTCTTTTTATCTTTTCATGGTTTGTCGAAAAAACGTCTAACTCAGGTTTTCAATCATTTTCACTTTGCATCAATCACATCGGAAATGCCATTAAAAAATTGAAAATAGTTCTTCGTAACATTCAGATTGAAATCCACCGTGCAAGATGTTTCCAAACGCATGTTTTGATTGATATGTGATTGCAATCACTTAAGTTTTATTGACGTTTCTAAATTACCCAACCGTTTGGCTCATACACATCTATCTTTCAAACAGGAACTTCTTCCCATCTTACCTGTTGGCATGAAAGAACTTGTTCATAATAAAGTACGTATGAGCATTGAGTGCGTGGGACTTACGAAACAAGACAAAATTCCTTATTTTGAGAGTTAATATTACTCGGATTAGAAGGTCATGTAATCCTGCATGGACCTATATGTTAATGATACATGAGTTTGTAATAATTGTTCATTGTTCTCTTTCTAGCGTATATAATAATGCGATTTCTCAAAGAAATGCAATATATTGTAACAAAACTAACAAATAAAATATTTTCTTAAAGTCGTGGCTCCATGTTGGGATGTCAATTGTAACGTAATTAAAAATAAATACGTATTTAAAAGACGCAGCCCTCCGCAATGGTGCCAATTGCAACATAATGAAAAATAGCCACACGTTGGGATTTTTGTTCAACTGCATATGTATTTTTATAAATCCGCGCTTCTTTTGGACTTTGCTTGAATTCCTTTACTTTCTCAATGTTGCTATGCTGATCGGTGTAAATTCTTCTTGATACACCTTCTCTGCAGGGAAAGATGAGAACTGGCTCGAAATCAAAAAGTGCGAAATATGTGCATTTCAATACGAGTTCTAGCCTTTACCAATCCATCACAAACTCTTTGGTGTTGAGTTGAAGAAAAACTTGGTTGAACGTGTCTTTTGGTGTGTAAATCCTACCTTTCAGGCAATGTCCGTTTTATTGACCAAAACTTGTCAGCTGAAAAAAGGAAATGACCTTTAATTGAATAGACTTTAATTTAATAATGTCAATACCGTTGCACTACACTAAACCACACCCTCATTGCAGTGAGGATTTTATTTTGGGTCGAACATCTATTTGAAAAGACTTTTTTTTTCAGTTGTAGTAACGCGTCTTCGTAGTCGGACTAAATTTGACAAAATGAGTAAACCTCTCCTGATCCTTTTTCACCTGATGACACAAAATTAATTATAAAGTTCTTTTTTCTTAAAATATGTCCCTCTCGATTAAGGTATTCGAAGCCGTTCATCCTTCCTTTCCTAACTCCCCTCACATTTACCATCGACGTGTTCAAACAGTTTTTTTCACAAAGTCTTTTCCACTACAACTTACACACCAACAACCATGGTAAACAGATCTTGGAACATGTATTTTAATGAGGTTATGTTCAAAAAGCTGAAGCTGGTTGGTTGAAGTTGGTATGTCTGAGAAATCCCAAATGTCGTGGAGAGAAAGGGGTTTCTCAAATAAAAGAAAACAAATTGGTATTTTATAAAACAGCTAGATCCATTTCCATTGAGGGATTTTTCCCCTAGTTATGAATCTATATCAAAATTACATTATTCTATTAGTAAATCAATTTTGCTGAAAATTAGAATTGTGGAGCTCTCAAATAAGTGATTCAAATTAGTTTTTCTTGAAACTTTATTTAATTCAAAAGTTATTTGACTACGATTATGTATAAAAATTAATGGTTCGCGGGTTTTGAGCGTCCGAGCCGGTTCGATGTGGAAGTCTTCGAGTGTAATGGGCTGTGCGTACTACATCCTGGTATTCTCCTTTGACGGGATTCTGAGTTTGTGATAAATATCACTCTCATTTAGAGAATTATTTATCATTACGGATATTTGAAATAGAAAGAGTGAATGTAAATGAAGAGTGGTAAAAGAAGATAAATATCGCTTCTGATCTTTTATGAGGCACCGTCGGTGATCACGGATCCCCGTCGGCCACAATATGTTATTGCTATAAAGAAACCTTCGTCTCCTCGTCTATTCTTCCCTTATTTGCCTTCCTTTTAACAAAAATCATAAATTTCTGCATTCATAATTTATCTTTCTCCTTTCCCCACTCCATAGTCAAGAAATTACTGGGGGGTTAATCTACTATTAACATATTATTCCTCAGTACTTCGTTTCTGAAATTTATGAGTCTAAAGCCATCTTTGATGCTGTTCTTTTTTGGGCAAAGTAATGAAATGCTCGTATGCCTACAGTCTTTCCTCTTCCCCAAATAGTGCACATATGTCATGCAACTTGCAATGTAGTTTCCGAAGTCTCCTACCCCTTACTTTAAATCATGCATGTCTGGCTCTATCTGTTTTATTCAGCCAATCAATATCTTTTAAAAATACATTGTCTCTTTTCCCATTCCCCGGCGGTTACCATCTGCATGACCAGTGATTGCTTCTCCAAACTGTCAAGCAATCCTTGCCTCCTGTCGCCTTTGCCGAGCTTGATATTTGCGTAGTTGTGTTCCTTTATGAAAGTTGAGTGCGTGGAACAGACTTGAGTAACCAGTGACGCTGAATCTACCTGTAGCTCTTTAATTCACGATTATATACACACTTATATATACATTCATTTCCAATACGTTAATGACTGATTGATTCATTATCATACACAAGAAACTATTAAAGATGAAAAGTTGGAATTTTGAGAGGGTTTTGGTTTTGTTTTGATAAGAGGATTTTTTTAAATTCATATTTTAAAGTAATGGAAATATAGGTTTTCAAATTTTAGCTATATCTCGCGAACTAATTGGGATATCACCTTGGTAAGTGTTGTCAAATCCCATTTTTTGGTTTTTCGATATTTCACTTTCAAACGCGTGAAAAGTAAACATGTTTTCAGGCTTTTGTCACCGATGCTATCGATCGAAGTATATATATATATATCCCCACTCCTACTTCTCCTACGCCACGATTTTGAAAGGGATATAATCTCTCATTTTCATTTAGGATAATATTAGTATTTTATATTTTCCGGGGAGTATTTAGCTTGATATTTTGCAATCCGCGTACGAAAAAGTCAAGGCGCCCCGATGCAACGTTATGGATACATGTCCACTCGCAGTAATAACCATGTAAAATACCTAATGTAATGTAATTGTGTTTTGATGTATTTTTGTATCACATTTTCGTGCAACTGGGGAGGAAACACGATGTATAAGCATATACGCGGAATATATTTAATGGGGTTTTAGAATTATCCTTTTCAGATAAAATTCGAATATTTGTCTTCGTTGAGTAAACGGAAAGAAATACATTACTCCCAGATTAGTAGATTGTTCAATATTTACCCGTAGTGGGGACAGTAACGCCACTACATGTGTAGTAACGACCAAATTGAACTGCCAAAAGATGAAGGCAAAGAAGAGACAACTAGATTTGAGACAGACAGGACGACACATATTATGCAAACAATTCAACAAGTCGACAGACATAAAGACAAATGGAGAAAAATAAAGATGAGACAAATAAGATTAGGAATATTAAAAGAAAATAAGAACAGAGAAAAAAAACTGAGGTATGAAACAGTATGAGAATATAAATCCCGTGCAGGAGATTAAGACAAACGAGAAGATCCCGAAAGGTGAAGCATGAATGAAATATAGGGCGTAACACCCTGTATTTTCTACCAGTTACTCCTCTGCAACGAAGACTCCTGTAATAAAGAACATTTCTGTCCGAACGAATTTAACTGACGTGTCCACTACAACATCGTGCACATGCCATTGCAAATGGGGAAAGAAAGATCTTCAAGCTCTTCTCGTGAAGCTCAAAAACTCCAGCCACACCCCGTCCATCTAATTCACAGAAAAAATCCAGCAGTGTGACACATACCTCAGCAAGTACCAAGCAACAGAAGAAGAAGATGCATGGTTCCATGGCTAAACCCCTGAACCTTGTCGATTTTTCGAAAACAACAACACCGTCCAACAAGTCGCAGAGACGTAAAACGAACGTGTCTGTACATCCTTCCTCCGAGTCGGATTGTGCATTGTCTGACGATGACGCGGAAATGCACTGTTAGGAATCAGACCCAGGAGGTTTCAAATCGTATTGGCTTCCAAACTTCAGTGGAACCTTAATGGCTATAGAACTCAACGTGAAGAGTTACAGCTCTTAGTGCGTCGCAATCTGATATGTATTTGCCTCCAAGACACATACCTTTTATCAGAACAATCTCCCGTTCTGCGGGGATACATCAGCTTCAGAAATGATGGCACCACGGGAGATCGAGCAAGAAGTGGAGTTGCCGTGTTTATTAGAAAAACTATCCTCTCCTCATCCGTTCTCCTATAAACTTAAACCCAGGCTATAGCAGTCAAAATTCCCAGAGTACCAGCTATGACCGTGAGTTCAATATATCTTCCGCCGACTCCAGATTTCTCGGAAACTGCTCTGAGGAATTTAATTCGCCAGCTCTCTCGATCATTCCTCCTCATTGACGATTTTAACGCCCACAGTGTACTGTGAGATTGCCCCAGGGACCAACTGCTGAATTATCTCTTCCAGCGTGAGGATTTATGTATAATGAACACCGGGGAGATGACCCACTTGGCGTTTGCCACGGGGTCATGGACTGATATAGACCTGTCAATTTGTTCTCCTGAAGTTGCTGATATCTTCCAATGGAAGGTAGAAGATTATCTGCATGTTAGCGACCATCATCCTGTCTGGTTGTCCTTGCAGGAACATGCAAAGCCTTAGAAATGGATTCTCAGAAAGGCTAACTGGACACTGTACCGTTTTCTGGCTGTCTTCAGACAAACGGGAAGTGTTCAAAGAGGGTCGGCCATCTGACCCAGGTGATTCATCACGCCGCTGAAGAATCCATACCGAAAACATATATATTTCCGCGAAGATCTTAAATCCCCTGGTGGAACGATACATGTCATTCCGCCATTCGGGCGAAACGAAGAACATTGCGGAAATTTAAGGGTAGTCCATCTCCGGAAAACCTTGCTGTATATCGGATTGCTACAGTAAAAGCGCGCAGAACCATCAAAGAATCCAGATCCACCTACTGGAAATAATTTTTAAATACCATTAAAAGAACAACATCGTCCACTAAAGTATGGGAGTCATTCCGAAAGATATCTGGAAGGTACTCTCAAGTCCCAATATCCGGACTCAATTATTAGTGTCAAGTTCTCACCAACAACAGGCAAATGGCAACAGTGATGGCAAAATACTTTGCTGATCTAACATCTACAGCAAACTGCGATCCTGATTTCGCGAGGAAAAGGGAAATAACAGAGAGCACCTCCTTTGACTTCCGTTCCACCAACTGGGAACCCTACAACTCTTCCTTTTCAATTTGGGAACTTGACTCAGCTCTAGCGACAGTCCACGACACTGCTCCTGGCCCTGATTCCATTCACTATGAGATGCTCAGACAACTCAGTCTAGAATCGAAAGAATACCTTCTGGATATCTTTAATCTTTCATGGTCCGAGGGAATATTCCCTAATTCGTGGAAGGAAGTAATACTAATTCCCGTACTAAAACTATCAGTAGTTATCCAAGCATCGTCTTGACGAGTTGCGTTGGTAAAATTCTGGAGAGAATTATCAACCTGCGACTTGTATGGTATCTTGAAAGGTATAACCTGCTGAGTCGATCTCAGTGTGATTTTAGTAAGTTTCATTCCATCCTCGACAACCTACTTCTCCTCGAAACAGCAATTCAAGGTGCCTTCGTCCGAAGACAATACGTCGTTGGAATATTTTTTGACATCGAGAAGGCTTACGATTGTACTTGGCATGGTATTTTACAACTCTGTGCATGGGGTTTTAGAGGACACCTTCCCCAGCTGTTACAGTTAACTGTGTTTTACCGCGATTTTTCTTGTACTCTCCACAGCTATTAGAAGTCAGGGGTTTATAATAAAAAATCCGATAGTAGTCCCATTCCGAGTTTGTATGCCGAGAGTGGCGAACCACCTCTTTACCTCCAGTGGCAATTACTCATTTTACGACACTTTTCCCAAGTGCTTACTTTACCCGACAATCTGGTACACAATGCAGTATTTCATCCTTTATCTTCTTCCATGCGTTGCTACAACAGACTGGGAGTAACCAAACCATTTGGATATGGCTAAAAACAAATTTCGGAAACCTTGAATATACCCACACCTAATGTCTTAAATGAAGGTTTCAGTAAGGCTTTGCACAAACCGAAGATTAATTTCGATCTTCTGCATCATGACAAGAAGAACACTCAATCCAGAACACTCAGGATGTACTCTTCTCCCTCCAAAGTGACGGAAGAAACATAATGTTTTGCTGGGTTCTCGAACACGTGGAAATCAGAGGAAATAAGGAAGCAGACGTTCCGCGAAGGCGGCATGCTTCAAGAATCGCGTGGATTTCTTCACTATTCCTAAAAGGGATATCCTAAATTCCATCAAGACAAGGATTCTGAGTGAATGGATCAATGAGTTGTTGGTTGTTGAAGGGAATAAGCTCCGACTTATCAAGTCGTCTGTTAAGTCATGGAGCAGTTCGTGTAGGTCAGTCAGGCACGACGAGGTCTTGCTGACCCGTCTGCGCATAGGACATTGTCCTGTCACTCATCGTTATCTCTTGCTACTTGATGATGAATCTGTTTGTGAGGAGTGTAGCTCTTCTCGGACAGTGCGTCACCTACTAACTGATTGCAGAAAATACACGAGAATACGGAGACAGATTGGTCTGGCTGCATATTTACCAACAATTCTCGGAAATGAAACGGATGATGTTAATTAACTATTGGCATTTATAAATTGAGCGGGGCTCCTCCCACAAGTTCTAGGGAGGGTTTAAATTTGCATTCTTCTTTCCTTTTCCCCTTCTTGTTTCCTTTCATTCTTACTTTTTCGTTGTTTTGAAAATTATAGTTTTCAGAATATACTTGATTTTTGATACAATGTGTTGGACAACTTTATTCTGTTCTTTCCTATCATCTTTGTGTTTAGATATTTGTTGAATTAAGAAGAGTTTTTTAGTGGGTATGGTCGAGATATTCGGTGAGTCTCACACACGGGGAAGAGACACTACGGCTCATCCCTACGGTGCGAAATTGCATTTTTCCTCACCTGCAAGGGCTCTAATGACCTTGACGTTGATGAGCCCTAAAGTTCTAAGAAAAAAATATTAATTCCACGGAGTGGCCAGATGGTCGAGGAACTGGGAATGAGATTTTAAGAAAAAAAAATTGTCTTGCTTGAATATTTGAACAATATCACAATTCAGGTGAGCGAAAGTTACTTATACCGAAAGTGATGTAGAGAAACAGATTTCAGCGGTTCGTGCATATGGCTGAAAATGTGAGAGCTGACTTGAGTAATCGTTTCTAGAGTGTTAGACATGTTATAAACAGGATGCGAGAGAGATTCGATGATGAGTGTGTTCCTGTTGATATCATCGCCTAGAATGAAACAATGACTTCCATCAATATATCCCTACAAAAGTCACAAGTATGGAGTGAAGTTGTTCTACCACATTGGTTTCCCGTAGCGCTTGTCATACATTATGTAAACAAGTCTCTTAGTCTGCCATCTTGTGGTCGGACATAAGTAGTTTTTGAACTTGCGGAGCAATATTTATCTGATTGACTATATCTGACAATTTCTACACGTCAATAACAATTTTCTTCTTCTTGAACCACGCTCACGTAGGGTACTCAGAGGAAGTGAAAGGAAAACGTAATTTGAAAGGAGCTTTACTTGGAGAAATGGAAGGATAATTTGGGTGTTCCCTACCTGAAAACGAATTTCTAAGGGAAAGGAAACTACTGGAAGAAGAAACAGACAGAAAGCAGACAAGAAGCCCGATTGCAATTACAGACGACAACAACGGTAAGCACGTGACCGATACTTTCAGGTTTGGTTACACTATTAAAAAGAACTATTTTCTGGCATTGCATTGAATTCGACCATTTTCTACGCGTTTCTGATCTACTTTCAATTGAAGCAAAAGACAATAAAGATCATATCTTCTAGGGAGCAATTTGTTCTCAAAATGTTTGGCATTGCGAACATTACCGTAACACAAAATTGCTTAATCTCAAGAGCACAGTTACGAAAAATTAGAACCATGACAAAAGTAGTTCAAATCCCGGAGAAAACATTTTCCATTTATTTTTAGTGTCATATTAAGACAAATATCTCAAAACATTTTTCTGACCAGTGATCCCTATGGCACTCCGGTGAAAAGCTGTTACCTTTTGGACACGGGGATAATGATTCCGTGTAAAGTGTTAATTCTTTTGCGTCATTTACGACAAATAAACGAGCACGTATTTGATAGAAAACTTTTCTCTACCATTTTCCTACTGTGGCATCTGAAGTATACTTTGCGGTTTGTTTGGTAGAGGCCATTAACGAGCGATAGAAATCTTAAATGTCAAATTTTCATGAGTTGTTTACGTAGCGAAGACAAGAATTCTGGATGAGTTGGGCTTAGTTTGCGAGACCGTCGCTCAATCAGGGAGAAATTTTCGTTTTTGAGTGAAGATACGCACAAAGTGGTACGCACAAAACCTGAATTCGGCCATTAGATGTAAAAAAGACATCAATACTGCTTTTGGATGTTTTCAAAATGATCATTTCTAGTTCTGGAAAAAATGTATCGTCCAACATTCGTTCTTTCATCGTAACAAAAATATATTTTTTTTACTACGAGCAGAACAGGAAGTAAAGTTTTTATTATTGTAAAAATCTTTTTTTCATGTAATAGACATTAGGGTAAATGTCAATTTCCCGCAATTTGGTATTTCTTAGTTTGGAATGGGTAGAAATGTATTCATTACAACATTTTTCTACGTATTTGATTGAATTGCATTTGCAGTGCATCGAGGTTGAATATTACACTTTGAAGCATGCGGCTTCAGAAATTCGCCTCGCCGTTTCAAGCTAAGGAGACGTAAAATTACAATTTTTTTTCAAATTTTTAGAAAGTATTTTTTCATTCTCTCTCAATTCAATACATTTTTTACAGTTTTCTTATCGAATGAACAGTATTCTGCTAATTTATTTACCGTTGTGGCATACACTGTTGTAGTGAGAGTGTCTATCCCAGGAACTAATCTTGGTTTTTGTAAATAAACGTTATTATTTAAATATTTCAAATTGCGCTTTTTGGTTTTTTGTTATTTCATTTTTGCTTTCTGTTCGCAATTACAGCATTGTACGTTATTGTCACTTAAGGCATTGTATATTATCTCACGGGCTAATTGAGATATTTCCTCTGTTTTTTAATTTTAATATACAAATGTTGCTAAATCAATCATCTAAAAACGAATTTCTGGAAGGTTTGATATTTCACATTTTAATAGGTGAAAAAGGGTGAAAATGTTTGATGCGTTGACCTGTCTGACTCTTCCAAGAATACCGAGAGAAAATTGGAGAAAGAAATGCTCGTATTAATATGCTCATTAATATGTTAAATTAATCGCTCTAATTAATATGCTCATAAGACCGCAATATTTAAACGGAATGAAACTTTTCTCTGAATACTTGGTAATTGTGGAGCTTTAGCAACATTATCAAAGAATGATAAATTGAAAGGCGTTTCTATGTTGCTCATGAGAGCACAATGAGCAACATAGAAACGCCTTTCAATTTATCATTCTTTTTCTCTGAATGTTACATTACTTGGCTTCTAAAATACCTGGAATTAAATTATCTGATTGTAAACTTCACACGAATTTAAATATCTTTAACAATAAATGAAACACAATCAACAATATGACGTCATGTGTATTTTATCATAATTGTAAGTAAATAAGTAGAATATTTTTTTCATACTAATACATAAAAATTTAATTTTGATCTATATTTGTTACCGATGACTAAAAACTAAAAGGGTTAAAGATTTCTGTTTTGTTTTCACGAAAAGGAGAACCGTTCAACTTAAAATAACGGTTAGGTTAATGTTTGGTAAAACATTATATAAATTATATATTGTATTGATACAGGCTTCTACAGATATCATGATACGGCATAACAACCCGGAAGAACTGTATTATTTATTAACCAAGTATAGCCCCCTAGGGGACTTACATCTAGTAAGTACGTGTTTGGCAAACACGGGGTCCCTATCTGAGTCTGGCATTACTTTCACTTACTTGTATTAGGCTCCTTCCTTTCTCTTTCCTGACCTTCCTTGGTCACCTCTTGTTCTTTTCGATCCCGACTCTATTAGGGCTAGGGTATCTTTCATTTTCCTCATTTATTGTCCCCCACTCATTTTTTGTCCTCAATGTTTTGATTTTTGGTTTTGAGACATGTTTTGTATGTTATAATTCAGGTGGGTTTTTAGTGGGTATGGTTGAGTCATTCGGCGAGTCCCACACGCGGGGAGAGTCACGTTGGCTCTCCCCAGTGCGTAATAGCATTTTCCCTACCTGTACAAGCTTTTAGGGCTCCAATGACCTCGATGTCGACGAGCCGTTAAACCCCACAAAAAAAACCAATTATAGAATTCTCGTTTAAAGGTAATCTATTTTCTAGAGATGCCCGTTAAAAGTATGTATGTCGCATAAAATCGTAATTAAGAAATTTATAAAAGATTAAGAAATATTTTGTTCATTTTAAATTAATCATAATATACTGGTAAACAAAAATAAAATTTTGTTGTAGGTTGTGAAAACTAAAAGGGATATAAACTTCGCCCTTTTTCCCTCATAAAGTAGAACAATTAAATTTAAAATATAGGCTATGTTAAAGTTTCACAAAATAAATATTTAGCAGATGCCACAGAAAACTACAAGATGCTAAGATATGTAACATTAGATATTACAGTCGTAATATCTCGATACATGTTGCTAGAGCGGCCTCCCGTATCCGTAAATTTTGTGAAAACACCTAAACTATTTTTGGTTCTTACCCACCACTTGCGAACGGAAATTTACTCTTGTTTTCGTGAATTTTATTTCCCAGTTGCACTTACGTGCTAATATTGCAGGATGCCAGATAGAAAATTGTAAGATTTTCTCTGGATGTAGAATCGCGGTGGCATTCGATAAATGAATAAAAGGAATGCGCCATCCATGAAACAAAATGCTTCAGAGACAACAATATAACTGCAAGAAAGAAAATTCAAATATACAAATTCACAAATATGCAAAAAGAGATAACACTTCCATTCCAAGGTTATGTTGAACACACAGAGGTTCAATTTATAATTTTGTGGAGCGTGAGCAAGGAAATCTCTGCCTAGAAATTCTATAGCGTAGGCACGATATTTATGGGTGCAATGCCTAAAATTGTTTGTAATGCATTTGACGAAAGGGTCCTGTAACGTCTGCACCAATTTATTAATATTAGGCGTTGTATTCCTTCCAATTTCTTTTCCATGAATTTGTTCTCCAACCGTGTCCTCCATACGCTATCGCAGCATGTCATTATGCTTTTAATAGCTCCCTTTTGTAATTTTCTAATTTCATTATGTTCTCAAGAATATTTTCTTATACCAAGAATCAATTGATAAAATATCTTCTTCAGCTTCTTCTCTATATACTCCAAATGGTGTCGAAACAGCAATTTCTCGTCTATAATGACACCTAAATACTTCATTTCCCACTTTAACTTTCTACTTTCCTATTCTTATTATTGGATTCCTTCTTTTCTCCTGTTCCATGGCAAAAACAATTATTCTCGTTTTGTCTTCAGATAGTGTCAGATTGTATTCTTTACGAATTTTAATACATATTTCTAACGCTGTTTCTAGAATTTCCACATTCTGTTTCTAATTTTGCTCAACTAGATCCTTCCACAAACATTACCATTTCATCTGCGTACGCTATTACGTGTATTTTTTCTTCTGTCAGTTTATTTGGCTCTTCGTTTAGGACGACATTTTAATATATTGAACCTATGTGTGAGTCTTGGGGACAATCTCGTGTTCGGGTTCTGAAAACACATTATCCTCCTATCTCCGAGAACACCGTCCTATCCCTAAAATAGGATTATATTATTCTTATTCACTCCTTTTCTAAGCCAAATTCCTGTAAACATTCAGTAATATCTTCCCATTCAATACTTTCAAAAGCGCCTACATAATCCACGCTTGTAGCTGCCATGTATTTGGATTTTCTTACTCTCACTGTTTTTAGATGGAAAGTCAAAACCAGGACTTTCCCTACCTTTAGATCTTTAATGACATTATCTACATCGAATACATCTTCCTATGAATATTGTATAGATCGTTATTTTCATTTTAAATGCTGCTGCCTTGCCCCTCTACTAATATTTTCTCTAGTAATGTTTTCCCAGTATCTGGCCATCCTATAGTGGTTTTATTCTTGTCTTTACAGCATTCCAGACTGCTTTTCCAGAACGCTTTTGTCTTGATCTTTCCTCTTCCTATAACGTACGGCAATCCCCAGACGTTTTTATGCATACAGCTTTCTATGAACTCACTTCATTCTTTTTTGAACAACCTTAGAAGATACACGCCAACTCTGGATCTATGCCTTGGATGAACGAAGCGCATCATCCACGAACGCTAAACAACAGACGTCGAATCCCTAGTTGACGCATTTAATTTTACTATCAGCGACCGACCGATAACGGACGATTCAGTCGTGTCTCCTACCCTCGATGAACATGCTCACAGCATCACTTCTTACGCATGCAACTACTCTGTAAACTGATTCGCAATGACCTGATTCACTCGAAGCCAACGCGTCTCGTCAATCTTGAAAACGCTACGACACGGGAATCTCGAAAGAAATACGACACTTCTGTCTTCTATTCATGACAAATTTTAGAGATAATGAAAAATAGAAAAAAAATTCGCACGTAAAAATTACTCACGTATTGGGAGAATCAGTTTCAGCTTTAGCCTTCGTCAGTATTATTATATATATGATCAGCATTGAACGGCCGTTTCTGGAAGGTTCCGACGGCAGTGTTTCGCGCTACCCAGCTATGAGAAATTAGTGAATCCAAGTCACAATATATGATCACTAATCGCCCGAGCGAAGCCGGGAAAATAAACTAGTTCTGTAATTACGGTAATTGCGAGACAACCAATAAGTAGAATAACTAAAACTACAACAAAATACGTCCATTTTGCATCTGATTAACTGGAAATAACATAGCGCGACTCTAATACCCAATATTGTATGGTATATTACAGTATGCTTTTAATATTCAGCCTCAGCGCATAAAAAGATATGCAATAGCGACGAAATTGAATTCATCTCAATATTAGGAATCATTATTAAAATGTTTCACCAATTTCTATGTTGAAACGTCATACGTTGTTTCGCAAGTTTTAAACCAACAGAATCCGCAGTTAACGATGTTCAGCACCATAATGTATAATACAGTTTCTTTATTTTTCTATTACCTTCGTTAGTTGAAACGTGAGTGAAAAACGTAGAAACGTTCATCACGTGTGCTTCGTAAGAATGCATTGCTTAAATAACTGGTACAGACAATAATAGTGTTTCTCTTACGTTTTGCAGGAGTTCTTAGTTAAATAGATATAAAAGTTGAGGGACTTCACTTCCATACCTCTTCAACTTTTAAAATTGTTATATATCTTCCATTTTCGTAAGTAATAGATAAAATAGACTAGTTCTGGTAATGTTTGTTTATAAACTTTTTATTCGGAAACTATTTCATGCAAACTTTTGGGGTGGCATTGATTTAATAATATTCCATGTCATAAAATTTAAATTTTATTTTAAGATACAACTAAAGCGAGCGAAAAATACAATCCATTCGTATTCTCGGAGTTGTAATTATATTCTGACTAGTTGTTATATCCTGAAGCGCAAGAACCTAGTTCATTCTGGACATACAAAAACGTATGTCTTAAATACGCGATGTATGAGCAGCTGTAGGTCGTTTGAGATCTGTGACGATCATCTGCCGGGTCTGCAGGGAGAATTTGCGAAGTGATAGAGATGAGAAACGAAAGTCCTCGAGAATGTTCTAGAAGCTTGAGCCACGGACCAGGTTCATTCCCTAGAGTGCTATATGCGTGTGTCGAGCGAGCAACCAACCGCCAAAAGCTCGGAATGGCTTCGGAAAATTCCTCTCATCCATTGTTTAGCTCTTTCCCTTCACACTTCTCTCCCCGTACGTAGTAGCTACAGGCGTGGCTCACTTGGTACGTTTGTTATGCCTTGAAAATAGTTCGCCTGCCATAATTAAAAACAATTATTTTCAGAACCTGTTCAGTTTTCTATCAATGGCAATTATTTTTCTCAAATTTTTATGTTCATAAAAACAACCTCAAAAACACACTACTACCAAAACCAAATACATCAAATAAATTCAATGCATTAGACTTCCATAAATTACCGGGCTTATATTGTAACAAATTCTACATAGGAAAAACGACTTAGTTTTACTGAAAGATACGAAGAAAAAATCAAAGCAATGAACCGCAACACAGACTCTGTCTTCGCCAATCACTTACTCGAAACAGGTCATTCATACTCTGACATCAAACACAATTTATAAGTACAACACATTCACAAAAAAGGACAGTACATCAACAAGCTGGAACAATTTGAAATTTATAGACACTTATATTTATAGATACCGAATTACCACAATACCGGAATACTGCTGGAACACACCATTTACAAATGATAAACACTGTTTGGCCACCTTCTCAACATTCAAAATCTACCTCCGGGAACTATCACTCACCCTGGAGCCACAGCAGGAACTGATCATAGTGACCTTGAAGTCGCTGACAACGTTACATGTAAGCGCTTACTTATTCCATTAATTTTGATCCTGCAAGTCAGTGATTTGATTCAAATTGTAAATACGCCGATTTCCATAGACACGTCTCTCAAGAATAAATAAATGCTTGAAAATTAGGCAAACTAAGATTCTTGAAATATATAATGTGTATGGTGTAAACCTGTTCTTGAAAAGTTTGGATGATAGGACGGACTAAATTGTTTATAAAAGGGAAGGATAGGAATCCAGTGAGTGTGAAGGTCCTTTTGTCTTATCCCAGCGTGAAGTTAATTGTTAAACAAGTGGAGTACATAAAAATTACCGGAGAATCGGAGAAAAGGAAAGAAATCAGAGATAGAAGAGTTTTCAAACAGGATTTGGTAAGGAAATGTAATTAAGCAGTTATTCGAAATTATATCTAGGAGAAAAACAACAACATTGAATTTGTCTCTTTGTTGATACAGAAAGTAATTTTGATAGGGCTTATTGGAATATTCTAGAGATTTTAAGACAAAATCAAGTATAAGGATACTTTTATCAAAAGGGATATGGCCAGTAACTCGCATATGTGTACAACATTTATGTTCGTGTTTCGATGAAGATCTCAATATGTAAATTCAGGAGAGAAAATAACAAGAGGCTGCCTCAATGACCATTGAGCCGGCCACCTCTGTGGAATGTCTGGATTATATTTTAAACCATCTATAGAATAGTAATGTTGAAGTTATAACGTATGATGATGGTTCAACAGTGATTATATAACGGTAGAATGCGGCCTCTCGTCAGTTATGGAGAAAGTGTTTGGTATCTGAGAATAATGAACATACGTGTGGAGAGGAAGTTAATTAGTGTGCAATGTATACGCTTCCTGCGTTTAAGCAGATGCTATGCTACAGTAGCAACTAAGGCAGTAGAGGTGCTATTAGGTGTGATGCCAATAGATAAATATATAAAGTTCGCTTACGATACTGGCTGAAGAGAAAGGGCAACGTAGTCGTTGATGGAGAGCAGATCAATAAAGTCGAGAAGGATGTTTCTAAGAAAATAACGCAGAAGTTAACTCAAGCATGGCAAATCCGATGGGAAACAGCAATGTAGGGAAGCGCACTTCATAAATACACACATGACGTGACATTTCGAGAAAAGAATAAAAGCTGGCTCAACCAGAATGAGTACCAAATCGAGATTTTAACAGGACAGGGTAATTTTAAGCAGTACTTGAAACGGATTAGCAAGAAGGAACTCGACATGTGTGTATGTAGAAAGGAGATGGAATAACCTGAACATGTGATGTGGTCATGCGAGTTCTATAATTCTGAAAGGGGTTGGTACATAAAAGATTTGATGAAGCTTGGGACAAGAAATATCAAAAGCTGTCCAAAGATCATAGCGACAAAAACATTTTTCGAAAAATTCCAAGAATACAAGAACATGATATGTGCAATCCGAGATGCGATAAATGACTGAGGAGAAAAATGGAACGATCTATTTGAGTTTTGTGTAACTAAATTTCCATTAATTCCAATATCAAGGTAAAAGAAAGATAAAGGGGTTATGTGAGAGGGAAGTGATACAAAAATTAGAGTCTAACTTGGGTGGCAGAGTGATCATACAATTAATGATCCAAATAAATGAAATAAATACCCATAATATGGACTTTTCTCTAGTTGATATAGAACTCTCATTAAAGGTTTTGAAATGTTTGTATTTTTCTTACATGCAATGATTTATTACTCTCCAAATAACCACAGCTCCGTTGCAAGAATAAACATTCAATAATTTAAAAGTAATATTCAAGAATAGCCGAGATCGCTGAGAGGTTTTAGGAATCTGGAGCAGATTTTGAATTTGGAACCCCCACCCCCTACTCCACCCCCTTCAAAAACTTCCACGCTTCTTCCCAATTAGTCGATACGTATGGTAAAAACGTACAAAATATTTCCATATTTTTAAAATATTAACATTTATTCGATCTTTCATAATTAGTACCTCTTAATATAATAAGATGATATTGTATAAATAAAACAACAAGAGAATGCTTAAAAATGTACAATGTTTTATAACAAGCAAACGAACGTAATTTTACTTCAGTCGCTGTAATTTAACAAGACCGACGATAATTTATCAATAATTTTTTATTGACTGTTAACTATCAACGATCATTTATCCTTGTGGAGCCCTTCCTCTGAACCGAAAAAAAAACAATTTAGCTATATACATTTAATGAATAATTTTAATTTTTATTGATTTGACATTAAAAAATGATACTTATATATCAGACGAGGCACGTCAATAGTCCCCATTTTCTGGGACCCAGGTCAAATTGCTCCCATCTCCAACCACCGTCTCGACGGTCCTACAAGAAAGAAAGAATACGTGGAAACACTTTTGCATGAATTGCTAATATTTTGTCGACGAGTTGACTCATCTCACAGTTGATGACATTGAAGTACCTCATCTTCAGGAAAATTATGTGCATAAAGTTATCTTCCTCTTTTCCCACAAGGGCTGGGCGTTTGGCGGCAAGATTATGGTATCATTACGTAAATAATGACTCAAGTTACCACCAAATAACATTTTACCTTCTTACTCTGTGCAGGTCCTGTTGGGTGAACTGGCTTCGGGAGTTGTGAGAAAAACCTTGCCATTAGTGGTTGACGAGCAGTCACGAAACAGACGCTCTTTAAATAACCATGTTAAATGAAATCTTCCACAATTCCCCTCCAATTGGAAACGTGGGAGAGGCTTTGCGGTCACAATCACTCACCCGTATGAGTCCCTAATTGGAGTTGTTTATAAAAGATCTTCTGGGAAAACTGATTAGAGTGGAGAACACGATTCTGCATAGTAAACGTATTTGAAAACTGACTATAATATTGTTAAATTAAGTTTAAAAAGAGCTGTCTTATAAGAATGCATCAAATTACGCCGCCCAAGTATGGCTTTCGTTTGTTCTAATGCAGCTCTGATAGTTACGCGAAACTCTTTACCACTGTGGACCTACTCGTATGAAAAATGTCCTGTCAACTGTTAAATATAAAGTGAAATTGTACTCTAACCTTTCCTCTTACATTCTCGTATTTACATTACAAACAACTGATTCTTTTTGACACTATTTCTTGCATTATAAAGTTAATTAATAAAAAATTTATTGTCAAAAAAGCAGTACAAACTGCGTTTGACCACGTGGAGGACAATAAACTAATTTACTCTCCGGAAACAAGCAAGGGATTGACGTTTTATCTATTCACATCTTCCTTTGAATCTTAAAAAATGTATCAGTCATTAAGTTGAGTTGACAAGTACATCTTTTTAAATTGTATATACTGATATTTTATGACATAAAAATGTATTGTCAAAATTTCCAGACACATCAACACAATTAAGTTTTGGCAAGAGCCATTGTCATTCTCCAATGAACACAGTGCACCCTACATCCCCAAATGCATTCATAATCTCCACGGCGACTACTGTGTTTTGAGGTTAGTGCCTCTGTAATTGAAGCACTCTTCCCTTCTCACATGTAGCCGAACAGCGTACGCGGTGACTTGTCTGTCTTCTCAAGCGTCATGTGTGTGTGTGGGGGGGGGGCGGAAGGTCATTCGATTTGTGGGAGCAAATTTCGTCAAGGTTGGGCGACTACTTCATGAATAAAAGATTGAAGATCGAATGGGAAGGGAAATTTCGGGAAATCATGGTCCGGAAAATTTTAGCTTTGATATTCAGGATGAGGGAGACTGAAGAAGGGTGTCCGGACCTTTCTCGTGCATTTCGGTCTGACACCAGACTTCGTCTGTTCCCATGGAAGGTTCGACGTTACGAGGAGAAAAGAAACGTGTGGGACGATATATAAAAACCATAATATGATTTTAAAGGTGGTTATGTTGCTGATACTGCTTTTGATAATGAATTTTCTGCTTCTACAGCGCACTTATTTATGAATAGAAGTTTTTTGTCATCATACAAAGATGCGGCCCGTTTCCTACCAGTAAAATCTTACCCTAAAGACAAATTATTTTTAGTTCTGAAAACTTTGGTGAAAAGACAAATTGCAAAGATTGATCTGAAAGTAGTTTGTTGTTAGTGATAATGATAACATTCACAGAAAGCCATATCCTTGTTTAGTGATGAACAGGGATGTAAATTTATGTCTTAAAACCTATATGAAACTTCTAGATCCCTTTTTGTCATTGATATAGTCCATTTCCTGAAATGTATTCAAAATAATTTAATAAGTCACGCAAATGATGGTGTATTCATGAATTATCCGAAATTCGATGACTCTGGCAACAAAATATTTGCTTTTGCTGTTTGATACATCAAGGGGTCTTCATGATTTAAATTTCAATAATTAAGTGAAATACGTATATCGATTAATTCGTAGATAATTGCGACTGAATCTTCTAATGTACCCAATTGGAGGTGATTAATTGGAATAAAATAATAATTAATTAACTTCCACAGACACATTAAGATTAAATAAAAATAAGGATTCGGAACTTAGATGCAGATTATCACAATTTTATTTTGATTTCTCAAAATTGAACATAGAATTGACATGTACAAATATTTTTCCTCCATAAAACAATTTAAGAAATATTACTCTGCGATATTACTGTGCCAAATGTTGTTATTCAATGTCTTTCGTGCATTTAAGTTTCATCATACAAAAAAAACACTAATACTCTTTAAATTTAATGACAATATTGCACGTTATGAGCTCATTAAACAATTTAAGCGTAGAGAAAAATAAAAGTTCATCTAAAGTGATGCTTGAAGTTCTTCTCTCTTCTATAAAACAAGTACATCAGGAAATTCTTTCTTCCGATGGGCCGTTCTCTATTAACTATATGATTCATCACTGTCACTGAGCGAAGTTCATGTTTGATGGTCTACCTGTGGCAACGTTTAAAACCAGCACTCAGGTTTTGCACTCTTAAGTGGCTTTGGCTATACATGTAATTCCAACGTCATTTTGTTAATTGAAGGGAAATAATTTAGATTTAATTTCATATGGAGCCGTACGCTCGTGAAAAATGCATAAATACAAGTATCTCACACAAAATGTTTTGTATAATCTGAATCTGCCCATAATTTTTCAATTGCAGAAGTCCTGCGGCGGGAAATTACAAAGAGCAAATGATTTATGATGCATTACTTATCTTATTTTAAATCTTATTGAAGTTTTGAATATTGAATTTTATGGAATATAATGAATTGCATAACCTACGTCTTTTCGTTATAAAAGCGAAGGCACTCGTCATCTTGTCATTATGATTGCTTCTCAAAAGATGTTTATGCTGTCGGAAGGTGTATCACAGGGACACACTTACTTTTACGCTATTTATTTATATTTAAAAAAGTTTTTGTTTAAGAAGTACTTTTTTGTATTACATACACATGATCAAACAAGATTAATTGTTACGAAAAATATATAAACAAATTATAATACTGGAAAGTACTGTGGTGTAGCTATCCAAGTCGGGGCCCCCGGGCAAAATGTGACTCGGGGTTCCTTAGTGGCCGCAGTTTTAGTGTTTTAGTTATGGTTTTTTAAAAAATTTACGATTTTTTTTAGTAAAAATACAACATATCTTAGTAACTATTTAGTCATTTAATTTAATAATATTTACACACCATATACTTTTAATGCGGTAATTATACGAAATATTCAACAATACATTTATAATTTCATACGACGTACTTTTATTTCGGCAATTCTTTTAACGGACTGATGTAATCTGCTTCTTAAATAATTTGTTACCCCATATTTGATGGATATAACACTTAAACCACTCAATTTTTCTTGATTCAAGGAATTTCTCTGGTATCTTTTGACGAACTTCAATTTCGGAAACGACCGTTCTCCAGTCGCAACTATATCTGGCAGAGTTAAAATCGCATGACAAGCGTAGACTTGTCCAGAAAACTGGCCCATAGCGTAAAAAGATCAATTTGTAGAAATTGGGCATTTGCAAAAAGTTCGTCGATTAATTATGACTAGTTTACGTAAAATTATATTTATGTAATAATTAGAATTCTTTTGTTTGAATAATATTTTTTTCTTCACAAACAGTTAAAAACCACGAAGAAAGCCCCCTATTACTTCCAGAGGTTGGGGGCTCTATGAGACTGGGGACCCTGTGCATTGTGTGGGTATACAGGGTGCTAGTTACGCCATTGGAAAAGTATGAAATAATTAATAAAAAACCTTTTTAAAAACAGGCTTTTATTTAAGTCATGTACTAAAACGAATTAAATAACTTTAGGGTTTTCATTAAGGTAATGCAATGCCAAATGCTAATACTTCCATACATATTCCATGTTAGTAGATCCTAATAAAAATATATGTACTTTCTATCCTTAGCTCTGAAAATGATTTAATATTTTATGTTGAATTATTTGTTTTAAAAAAGCTCGTCGCGCGAATTTTTAAAGAAAATACATATTCGGTATGTACTTACTTACGAACGAATCACTGTCCTACGAAATTAATTGACATCTACTTTTGCGAACATTTCGCTCGTTGCATTACCTTAACAAAAACCAAAACTTATTTGATTCGTTATAGTATATCGCACAAATAGAAGCTTGTTTTTTCAATAGATTTTTTAACAATTCATTGTTTTGTATTCTAAGGTGTAACATTTCTCAGGCAGAACTGTTGTGTTGAATTTCCTTTTCGCATATCTTAAAGATTAGTTTTGAAAATGAAACGCTAAATTTCTTCCAATTTTGGAAAATTAGAATTTTGTGAATCATTCTGACTTATAATTGGTAAACGAAGGAGAAATCGTCGTAAGCAGGTCGCAATAGGATCGAAGTGATGTGTCTTTTTCCTTCATTGTTTTGCGGGTTGCTCTTGCGTTGGATTCCGTTGGTCGATGCGGCCCCGTGGATCGCATGTAGATCGCATTCTCGCCAATTACGAGAAATGGCATGTGCTTGAGGTGAAAGAGCAACTTCGACCAATGCGTGTTCTGGAACCTTCTCGACGCATGGTGTGAGTCTGCTCATAAATTAAACGCGTTGACGGATTAATTGGTCGAACCACGTTTCGGACTAACATTTCTTAGAACTTCCTCATGGAGACGTGCCTAATTACTTATTATACCTTAGACGGCAATACAGTATTTCTTTTCGTGACGAACTTACTACCTGTGTAAAATTCGTACTATTGTGAATCAACCAAACTGTTTTAGCATCTCATGTCGTTCACTTACAGATTTTTTGTGTATTGTTATATTTAACGCAGTCATTAGAAATGTGTATTAGTTGTCTTGAATAGTGCTGCAGCGTTATCAATAATAGCATGGGCCAAAAGTTGAATAACAACACTAAGCCAAATGTTCGATCTTTTTTATCTTCATCAGGGCTGACGAAAAAAAGAGAGACCAAATATAATAAGTGCAATTTCTGTCTGACCTGACAGTACTAGTTGAAACTTTAACTGAACTTCTGTCTCGAAATGGGTGTTTTGACTAAACTTTTGTCCTCGACATAAGAACTGTGCTTATTATTATTTATGAATGGTTACTATTAAAGAATGGTTCAGTCTTAACATTTTTATCCTCTAGTGATTTTTTCTGAAACATTCTGAAAGCGTAAGTCGCTTTGGAAATTAAGTGGTAACGCGGTCATTCGATTGTAAATAATGAGTCAATTGCAATACCGTGGAATACAGTTGTGATAATGACTGATAATATCTTCTAGTGACAGTCAAAGACATCGGACTATTAAAAATGCGCGAATCTACCTATTAACAACACCTTTTCGTTTTTGAAGTACTTGACTTGTCGAAGAAAGAATAAAATGTAGAGTATTCTCAATGACATAAGAACACTATCTGTTCTTGAGAGAAACAAAGAAAATAGCTGTAACTGTTCGAGGTAGGGAAGACATGTGGAGTCATGAAGCTGATTAACCACTCCTCTCCATTAATCCCGAGGAGTCTCTTGCAACTTGTTAAGAAAAGTATCACTTTTGATGGAGCGTGGTAACCATTGAAAGCAATACCAAACTACTTCTACAGCCAGTGACTAATAGTAGATTACAGCCAATGTCTTCGTTGTAAACACAGTCCTGCGATCGATATAAGTGAATAGTCTATCCGACTGGTCCAAAATGATTATAGACCGTTGGTCTCCTATAATATTAAGAAGAATTTTTCCACAGATTCTGCGGGAAGTTTGCCTCATACTATCTTCATTTACTTGTCAAATCTGTGTCCATCGTTTCAATCCTGCATAATCGGTTGATATGGGGAAGAAAACCTCTTTTTCTCGGCATTCCAAATAAAAATAAAGATGCACGAGTATACTTCCTTGTCACAAGACGTTTCATTAACATTAACGAAACGAAGATGTGATTGCAGATCCAATTAGAGGTGACTCCTAGGTGGAAGAGTAATTTTGGGATCAAGTCTGGTCGTAACATTCGTTCCACATGGTGAGGAAAACAAACACCATGGTGAGGAAAACAAACTCGCCAACATTGTAGAGTGAGGACGTCGGCGAAATTTTTCTGATACCCCTCCCTTTCCTGCGTCTCCTGTTGCCTCACCACTCTCCCCCTTTCACCATACGCTCCCTTTATAGTCCTTTTTCAAGCACATTCGCTGAAGAGAGATTTAGAAATGAGTCACGATTAAAAACAGCATTCGTTTGACAGCGTTGAGCTTGTAGAAAGTTGTGTCATATCTCATTTAGCAATAACTTAGTGGTTTTGTTTTGCATTTAATACCTCATTGTCGATAACAATATAATTAATAAACGCGACTATATTCATTACATTATTGTGTCATTACCATTTTTAAGCATTTGTAATGTGCCACACAAATTGAATAGTTTGTTTATCAGTCATTACGATTTCAATACCCCATTGTGAATAAATTATTCGGTAAATACAGTTAATTTGATTTCTTTTACATCTCTGAATGAAATAGTCTAATAATCGAGTAAATTAACGGTCAGCTGTGTGGTATAATCTGTTTTCAAATTATTTACCTCAACTGTATGTACTCAATGTAAACTTTATGACTTACATTCTTCAACTTGTGCGTGACCATGAGAAGTGAATGACGGACTTCCCCCTATTTTCTTTTTTCTTCTTCCTCCCCTCCAAACGTGAAATGGAAGACAAAGTGTAGCAGGGTTTTCTCTCACGGCGTCTCACTATTTCCTCTTCCTTGGAACTTCACCGGCAATCTCTTTCATTTAGATGACTCGTTGCTTTCCCTGAAACTGGGGAATGCTCCCCGCAGCACTGAGAAGACTTGCAGAGAAAGAGTTAATACCTGAGTGATGGGACGTTCAGGAGAAACCGTGTGTCGAAAAATCCGACCTCAAACTCCCAGAGGACTCGAACTCTAAGTGGGCTCTAATGACCTAGTTGTTGGTGAGCCCTAAAGTCCCAAGAATAAAGAAAAATAACCGAACTCCTAGTAAGGTAGTTGGAATTGGAAACACCAACTTTATGCGAGCGCAGGGTGAAAATTTCACCACAGTATTCTATTCATTATTTAAGATTTCTATTACTTATTCCATGAATTGTTTGTGTAAGGAGGCGGCTTCAACCGAGGTGAAACGCAATAAAAATTTCAAATTCTTTTCAATAACCTCGCATCAGTTCCATTCCTTGAGGAAGTAAAATAATTTTTCATTATAATGTAGAGTCCATTTCCAACAAATTGAAAAATATTGAAATTCATTTATAAGAGTATCCATTTGATTTGTTGTGCCTAACAGATCATTTCCTTTATATTAATAAATTCAACCACACTTTTATTTCTATTATTTAGTAAGCTTTTACTATCGACAAAATTTTAGAGGAAATAATTCTTACGGAGAATCATATATCTAATCTGAAATGATATTTTATCTTTTCGTTTGTTAGGTCACGAGAATTATTGCATGGATGGTATTTTCGACTCCCCACCGATACTTAATTTTACATACATTATTGTTTTGTGTATTTAAAGACTTTCATAGTCAGATCTTGAAATTTTTTTTTCGGAATTTCGAAACTGTTTTAAAACGTCTAACGAGGAAATATATCAAATCTATTGTTATCTGTGGTGATTTCATAATCGTTTTTCTCATTTATTCCGTACTCTCTCCCAAGAATCGATTCAATAATCTAATCAACTCCTTCAGTATTGTGTCAACGATAATCGACAGACTCTCCTCTCCGATTTACTTCGAACATTGCTAGATCAGACTATTGTCAGTAACAGATTTCTTAAGAATTTTACGCGGGAAATAGTGACCAGCTGACTCAAATATTGACTATTAAAGATAAATTAAAACGGTTTTAAACCCTTCACAAGCTTTCTAAAAGATTTAACGACAAAAATGTCTAAATTTTTCCATATTAATTGCATCAGGAAATTTAAAATGACATGTTTAATTGTAAAAGTATCTTCAGTGAACTCTATTCAATATTCTTAAAATAACTCCACTCTTGTTTTCCCATAAAACGCGAGCCATACTAAAATAAACAATTGCAATAGGTGGATAACCCAACAAATGAGATTTTCTTCTCCAAACAAACGTTGTTTATATTATCTATCAAAACTCCATAACCTACCATTCCAATTTCATGATTATTTCCGTAAATATACTGGAAATTCTTTTCTATTAGCATCCTCCAGAATTTTTATCACACGATAATGACCTCTCTAACTCTCAGCACGCTTTCGGGAAATCCCTTTCAAATAGGAGCTGTGTATTTTCTTTCTTAACTTGTGTAACCATTTCCCTTGACCTTGGAAATCCTCTATGACTTTTCTTGATCTACCTAAAGCATTCGATGTCATGGATCACGAAATTCTTCTTTCGAAACTACATTCTTATGGCATTCGCAAATTGGTACATCAATGGATAGCTTCCTACTTAAATGATTGGCATCTACAAGTAGAGACTGATGTTTTAAATACTGATAAAGCAGTATCAATGTTATTCCGAAATAGTTAAATCTCTTCCCCATGTATCTTTTTCAAATCCAAATCGGTAAGTTCATTAAATTCTTAGGTCTTCATCTTGAAGACAACCTCATATCGAATTGTCACATAGATAATTTTGATTCCAAAGTAAGTAAATTGTGTTATGTATTCCGAATTCTGATCAATTTTGTTGGTCAATACGTTTCTCGACAACTTTAATTTGCAAATATTTATTCCCATTTACGATACGGTATTATCATTCGGGGTTACCCAATTAAGAGCATCCAAACTTTCAGAATAAAAAACAGAATAGCTCAGATAATATGAATATCTCACTCCAGAAAGTCATGTAAACCTTTATGCAATAATTTTACAATTCCCCATAAATATTCTAACTCTCTCTGCATGCACATTTATGAAGCGGTTGAGTGTGTTAAGACTCCATTACTAAAACCCAACCATTGCTTTAAAAGAACTGTCTGCTTCACGAACACAATACTGGCTATAAGGCCAATATTCATCGACCTAGCGTGTGAACCACTCTTTGCCGTGAAGGAACGTATCACTCTGGAATCGTTTTGTACAATTTCGTCCAAATATGTAAAAAATATTATGAAATTGAATATATATAATATAAGCGAATATAAAGCTTTTCAATTCGCCATTGCTTCTATTTATATTAAAGAATTTATTTAATTTCGTAAAAGAAGTACGAGTCGTATATAAGTGTTTCAACATCCCAATAGATATTGTTTCTCCATATGATTCTGGTTATTGTAATATGATATTAATTCCCCGTAAACTTTATCACGTCACTGCCATAGTACTCTAAATACTGATTAAATTACAAGTTCTTTCCATGTGTGCGTTTTTTTGTACTTTTCATAACAGTTTATTTGTATGTACTATCAGTATGTAACGTGGCATGGATGTGTAGTCTACATTATCTCTGTAGCCCCATCCTTGCCTCGGTTTTTCTCAGGTTTTCCTTCGGGTAGAGGCGGATTTATATAAAAGTGGGACTGTCATTAATACTTTTGTTATTATTTACCTCGAGTTTTTACTGATTGTTATAGCTATAATTAATTTTTGGAATCATAAAGAAGTAACAGCACGTATTTATTAAATAAATTATTTTAGAAATATTATATCCGCCACTGCCTTTGGACGGAATTGAAGGGTTGGTCTCTTACTTGTTTCCGGGGAGTAAATTAGTTTGTGCCTCCCCCCTATGAAATCACGCGCTTTTTGTAACTTCCTCTTGACAATAAATGTATTTATTTCAGAAATGACAATATTTTTCTAAGCGTTGACATCATACGCTCAATGTGAAGTACTTTTGGGTCGAGTTACCCAACATTAATGAAGCCTCTACATGTTAATTACACACTGATTAAAATTGTAAATACCAAGTGGCAGGACTCCACGTCACACACCTGGATAGGTGATTTCACAAACCGAAGAAAGTGCGAAAGGGTGCAGTAAAACGATGAAATACTGAAGGGAGAACGCGAGTACCCCGAGAAAACCTTCCACAAAAACGTTTTATCCGTCCGCACAAATGTCTCTAGGATTTGGCGTGCAAAGCAACCAAATCAGTTCCATTGCAACAGTTATACGCGGACCAAATAGGTGCATGTCGACACTAGAGAGCATCAGCGCAGAAATGTACAACAAGTATCGATCACCTCAAGTGTTGTCGCCGCTCGCGGTTGCAACGGTGCCACTGAAGTATTGCATCACTTTGATGGCGATCACTGTTCAATCAATATCCTTGTATTAGTTAAGCGGTGCTGAGACTGTTGCAGTTCTTTCGTGGCAAAACTGATGTGATGAGTCCGTACGTTGCACACGTAATTTTGACGGAGAGGTGGAGGTCGGAGCACGATTAATTAATTATGCTCCGACCTTGAATATTACTTGAAGTGATGTGGATCAACGACTGATGCAACTGTAACTGATTCGGGAAAAAACATCTACTTGCAGAAAAACATTACTACTTGTGTTTGAATCACATCCCCAGAGGTGGAAGGCGAGTAAGCTAACCGTTACATTGCGAGTTACTCCTTTTAAACAAGCTCATGAATTCACGAACTTATATCTTAGCATTCCTATGTTGATAATTTTAAATACTATTTTAAATTTATTACTTTTAACTCTACAAGTAAAACATCCTCTTATCATAAAACTAGATTAAATTAAATAATTAAAATGTGTGTGGATATGCATATTTTATTTTGCTTTATTGTCTGATTTCTATTTAATCATTGTTTGTCTGGAATGAATTGTAAAACTATGTGAATCACTTCGAAAAATTGAATAGAAAATATGAAAAACATCCACTTTATGGCTTTAAATTCTCGAACGTGGCAGATGCTAAATTCTTATTATTTTTTTCATGTCGCATAGCGAGGTTCAGACCATGAGGCCTGCTCCTCTATCTAACCGTGACTTGGGTAAGAGAATTGGGGAGGAGAGATACGTCGGTTTGCCGGGGACCTGAGCGTAGAGAAGATGAGGAAAACCCCAGCAACCCAGAAAGTGTGGAAATACCTCAATTAGTTCGGTCGAGCAGGGTTTGAACCCACGCTCTACTGCTCAGCGAAAGAGAAGCGAAGACCTATAGTTCACACCTGTCAGATTCTTAACCTTAGATCGAAAAATAATCGTTTTCAGGATATTTTTAAAATTTATATTATCAATACATTACATTTCAAAATTTCAAATTATCGTAAGCTACTCTATAACGAACTCTACTAATGAATAAATAGAGGAAAAGATCCTACAATTGTGATGGTGTATGATAGAAGAAACCACGATGTTGCTTACTTTCAATAAACTTGTGAGTTGTATCCCGCTTCTCACCATATTCATGCCGTTTATCAAACTGGATTGCTTCAGAGTTGAGAAACAGATCAAGACAAGCAGGTCAAAGAAGATTTATCGTAGTTTCAGTACGGCACTTTTACTGGAGCTTATTCATGATGCCCGTTCAATTGAACATTGTCGATTTGGAAATTATTAGTTTTGATGTCTCACTTTTCAAGATAGTGTTCTGGACATTTTTAAGGATCACATAGAACTTGATTTGCTTCCGTTTATCGGACACTGCCACGTATTTCAAGAGGAGAGAAAATTTCTATGAGCAAAAGGAATGAGTATCAACGGGTAGTCCACTGTCGCGTAGTAGCAAATCTATCTTTGGAGAAGATTGAAAAAGAAACCCTTTCAACATTTGATCAGAAAACATCCACGCAGCTGCAGTGTGTAGGTGATACTTTCGTTGTAAAGCCACACAGAAGACAAACATTTAGTTTCCCACAACACCTCAACTAAAGACAGAACAATAATCCACCATGGAGATAGAGCAAACAACACTTCCTTTCCTGGGTGTATTTGTAAAAAAAATGGATCACGCTGCGCTGAGACGACTGACGTTTCCCGCCACTGCCACCAGCGGCGAGCGTGGCCATTGGTCCGGACACGCGGAACCGTCCACACATCCATCGAACAGTCAGGGAGTACTTAAAATAGTACTAGCAAAGGTAGAATTAAATCACTAAAATATCTTAAATGGGTGAAAATAAACAGAGTAAAAAGTACTTATTGTGAATTCAACTTGAAAAACATACTTCATCTGTCATTTAAATAAAATAATATCAATTATAATTGATGGTGTAAAACATTGTGTTTTAAGGAGGAAACACTTATTTAAACCAAAAACAACTTTTAAATCTTGAAAGTGATGGAAGTTTATTTTGATTTGTAGTAAATTTTCCGTAGTCTTTTCACACCACTTTTATCTATGTATCACTGGATATTACAAAAAGATATTTCACTTCTTCGGAGGTGAGATGCGTAAATCACGAAACCGTTGTGCTCGGCCGCCATGTTTTTACATGCTCTTTTGCATTTTAAACGAGTCAAGCGAGTCCCTGAATATTATTTATAATAATCTATTAACTAATAGATATAAATTAAATGATGGTTTTTCTTCATTATAATTCATAATGTTGTGTTATAAAACAATGAAAATAAAGAAAACAAATATACTTCTTAGTGATATGACTAACTTGGAGCGCTAGTCCCACTTTAAGCGCGGTCACACGCGGTTGCGCAACTCACTCGCCGGCATCCACCACGGTTCTCCCTAAACCTCGATAGAACAGCTATCGAAAACTATGATAATTTCTCTATCTGCTATCGATATTACTATCGTCAATGAACATATTTATATAGAGAACTAGGATACCATTTCAGTATTTTTTTAGAAGAAACAAGCGTTTCTACGTTACGTACGAAAAGTGCTTTCGAAATATGTTTTCTCATTGAGCTAATATAGTTTGAAAACGTTGCACGTTTTGGTGCTAGTTCTGTTTTTGTTCGGCTAAAATGAAAACAAAATAGTTTCGTTATAACAAATTGTGTATCAAACTGAGAGAACATTTGTACACTTTTGTACTGGTTATGACTTCACTTCTCTAAGACTAACCAGTAGAAAATGAGACATCGTGTTTGTTTGTACCCAACATCAGCATTAATTTACATAATTTCAACTTGATGCAACTAAATTATTTCAATATAATTTTCAATCGAAAATGGACAAATGACAGATAAATTGGAATATGCATTGGAGCAGTATTTGTGTAGAAAATTACATTTTATTTACTATACACTGAAAATATGTTTTTCAAAATTCTATTATAATTTTTATGGTCTCGTAAGTTACTGCTTCGTTTTCAGTAGTAAAGATGACGTGAGAAAAGCATTCGATAGTATTTTGAAGAAATCGATAGTCCACACTATCGAAAACTATCGAGGTTTAGCGAAACCAACACAGTCGGACTAACTTGAAGGTGCCTGCAGCAGCGAGGCGAAACGTTGTATATGTATAAGAACACAAGACAGGGTGAAATAAGGGAAATGCTTTCACTAATCTCAAACATTCTGTCGTCGCGTGTAATACTAAACACACGTATGTTGCATTGACGAAGAATGGAAGCAAAATTAATTGTATCCGGAGAACACTCTGTCGTTATTTTTCGTCCGTATGGATATTAACTGCATACTGATAAGTTTGAATTTTAAGAGTGACTCATGATGGCTATCGGTCACGATATTGACTCATTTACTCATATCAAAATCAGATTTTACGTGTCGGTGAACGCTTATTGATATGAGATAGATTAGTATCTTCATTGCATTGATTTTCTTTAAAGTACCACTTGTTAAGTACAATAATGTTATTTCCAGTTTTGAATTAATGTGTCGAAATATGTTAAGGTGTTGACGTTTTTATTTTGACCTCATAGAAACAACGTTTGGTTCGCATCACCACTACCAGAAACCACTCGAATGAAGAAATGTCCTCGAAGACTTACATGAATTCCACGTTAACGATGCATACGAGGCAAAACTTTTATGATTAATATGTATTCAGAGTTGCCAGTGAAAATCAACTAATGAAGTTAAAATGTTTATATCGCGCGTATTCACGATACTGAGGACATACACGTTAAAATCAAATTGTGTTTTACTGATTTACTCCAAAGATCAAATCAGAATTATAATCTATTCGGCTCCCTGAAGAGTTTCTTCCCCAGTCAGATATTTTACATAGCTGTATTCAATCAAGTAGAAAATCATTACTCGGTTCAGTGTAGCGCAAAGGTTTGTAAATTGCACAGCGATGAATGAATTTTTCGTGGAAATTTCGAAGTTTCAAATCAAAACTTATCTCTTAAGCTAAGTCTTTATGGAACTTTTGACATATTTATGTCTTTTTGTTCAACCAAAGGGGACGTGTGATGCAGTTTGAATTCAGGAACAGAGGCAATGGATCATGGACGAATTAACAAAAGGTATTATACATTAATTTTATGGATGAGTATTCAGTGCGCACTTAAATAATTGTGATTTAGAAACTGAATTTAACGATGCGTGACGAGGACACCGTAAATATGAATTGAATGTATTATGACCATTCACTAATTATATCAAAATTTTGCATTGATGTATTAACTCTGTTCTTGAATGAAATCTATTCTAATTTTCCAAATCAACAACGACGTTGCTTATCTACCCCGTAACAAGCAGTAAAATACTATGAATTACTGTTATTTAACGAAATCGTCATGAATGCGTGAAAAGTTTTTCCGTGGACCTTTTAACTCAGTAAAAGATATCCATTAATCTCACGGTACTACATTCATCTTCACCACACGACTAATGTGAGGGACTGAAATAAGATATACGAATAAATTAAAAAAACCCTTTCTGAGAAAAAAATTGAAAGTAACTTGGCCCAAAGGGCGAAAGTGTGTAGATCTAAAATACTTACTTATGTAGTATTATCTTGGTTTTCGTCTACAACCCGTCCAAATCAATCGACAAAAACAGTTTCCAAATGACTCGATGTAAATTCCATTGATTCGTTCTCGACCCTTCAAAGGACGTACCAAAACATGTCTTATAGAGAGTAGATGTAGTGTTTAATACTAAAGGTAATAAGAAATTAATACAAAACCAATTACAAAGACTGATGTAATGAATAAAGGACCAGTTTCCAATTCATCTCCATGAGTACCTTAGGTATCAAGGCATTAATCGGGGTCACTTCCCTTATTGGTCTTCTGGCACTAATTTCTTCGCCACCGTTAATAGTGTATGGCTACTCAGGTGCAGATAGAGAAACTTAGGTACGGTTGACAAATTTCTTCCTTCTAGTAACAGTTCTCGTGGCGCCTCGGTTGGCAGCTCCTACTCTACGGCGGCGTTTAGGTATCCTATTCTTCGAAACGATTAACTCGCTTCCTATTCTCACTTAAAATAATTGTTCACTCGGAAAACTAAATCCCTGGTGTGCTTGTACAAAACTTGCCTTTTCTCTTATGTGTCGAACAATAACAGCTAATCATTGTAAAGAGGTTAATATCTAAGAAATTATTTAATCATCTTCTCACTGTAGCGACCGAGAGATAAATGACGCCATTCGCGGTACTAAGCACATGAAAACAAATGCCATCATCCGTGGTACCAAGAAGGACCAGTTTCAGTGTC
Source organism: Laupala kohalensis (assembly GCA_002313205.1). Taxonomy (NCBI): domain Eukaryota; kingdom Metazoa; phylum Arthropoda; class Insecta; order Orthoptera; family Trigonidiidae; genus Laupala; species Laupala kohalensis. The sequence continues at coordinate 479,026 of NNCF01126342.1, read as the reverse complement.
AGTGGACTAATGTCGCTCAAGAAAGCTGCTTATAGGTGTCTGTGTATGCCTAAGATGGGCCAAGACTTCATCATTAAACAAGTTTACAATCATTGTCTTCTCAAAATTAGCAGCGACGTCACATAGATACAACAACAAATTACGAGGCAACTGAAACCCAAGACAAAGTTTTCACGAAAATATCGACGAAAACTGAAACAGACTTTAAACGGAGTCGACAAAAACCGAGGTATTACTTTACTTCAAAATTTGACTAGAGATCACCTTAGGTTCAACAATACGTTCCGTTATTCCTAGGAAGAAAATAAGGAATCAACAATTGCCTTCCAGCGAACTCTGTTGCTTGCTTCAACGCTCATTAATTTTACAGTTTTTCCGTATTATTTTTCAACCTATATTCTCCGTATGTTCTTAGGCCTGAAAGTAGAATTTCCTCCTATTCAGGTGATAGGGCTATCCCGCCCATATTCGGACGTCAGAGCCTCGTTAGTGCTAACAGGGTCCACCATATAAAGAAGAGGATGACATTTGTGGAGGAGAGGTTATATTAGCTCTCTAGGCGCGTCTCATCACTCCCCCATGGGCCCCTTGGTTTAATAATGATATACATGATGTATTTTTTTAAATTATCGTTGTGGCGTCAAATGTAGGCTGGATGCAAATTTCTGACTCCAGATTTCAGTCCTTTTCATTCTTTCAGAATTAATATTTGTTCTCTACTAAAATATTGTGTTACTGCAACGAGCACTGAATGTTCTAAGTCAGTTTCATATTTATTGTAACCGATCGACTTCCATGTGTTCAAAATTATGCATAGCCAATAGCGCCTATTTCATTTCAAAGTTACCCCTTCCTTTAATTGATGGAAAATGGATTCTATAATAATAATAATTTTATTGTCAAAAAACAGTACAGACTGCGTATGACCACGTGGAGGACAATAAACTAATTTACTCTCCGGAAGCAAGCAAGGCACCATCCCATCAATTCCGATCAAGGGTCCTAAGGCAGAAGCGGATTCAAAAATTTCAGCAAAAGTTCCTAGATAAGATAAAATGTTAGCTGCGAGTTATAATACATATATAATGTCAATATGTTTGCAATTTAGCGCAAATATGTTTGAAAATTTACATGTACAAGTTATTATCGAACTATAGATTATTCTGAGTATAGTACTTAAAAATCATAAGAGTTGAAAAAACACTAAATTCACGATTTATTGTTACAATAAACACGCCCCTACACAAAGCCTAGAGAACCTGTATAAGAAATCCGCCTCTACCCGAAGGAAAAACGGAGAAAAACCCGGGCCAGGATGGGGATTCGCTTGATCGATTCGATGCCGGAACCTCTAAGTGCGTTGAGAAATTTGGGAACAGTTTTGCGGGTTGTTTACGAATTTAGCGTGTCAATTTTGTAGGTATATCCCGAATTTCAAACGTTAATACCGAATCTCAGTCATCGAGCTTTTGTTCAGAAAAATGATATACAATATCTCTTTTTAAGTTCTGAGACTTGAGAGGAGAATGAGAGAGGCGTCTGTCCTGATGTTTCGCTGCATATCTTTGGGAGGCTGAGTCTTTCGTCAGTGTCTCCACCTGCAGAGGGATCACTCGCTTGAGAGAGTTCTCATGACTTCTTGCTCTCTTTGCCTCTCTCCTTCTCTCTTTCTGTTTGTCACTTCATACACCTGCCGCACGCCTGCTCGCTGGAGGTTGGCTTGCCGCGAAACGGACATGAAACGCTCGCAAGAGTTTCTTCAAGGGGTACCAGAGCGCGTGGTGGAGCACTAGGTGACGACAAAGTATCTGTTTCTCACTGCTTCCATGATGGCCTTAAGTAACTTCGATAGACCTTTCATCTGTCGACAGACGCATCTGGGCTGTTTGTTTTAGACATCGGGCGTTCATGGGTTGTTAGAGAGCACGTATGCATGAAGAGTCGCATTGCCAGAGATGATTACGAAACGTCACGTTTTTACAGATATTTCTGATAATTTCCTGATCATTTAAAGGCTACACGCTGTATATCGTGGTATCGAAAAAATGGGGGGAGGATGAGTAGAGGTTGGAAGATTCTCGGGATGCCTCCTTGAAAACGAGTTCGTGAAACTGTCGACTGGTCAGAACGGTCTGTTGACTGTAATATATTTGGGAAGGGTGGCGAAGAACATAATGTTGATGTTTGATTACTTGACCGGAGTGCATCCTCTCTCATCTGAACTAAATCACTTGGTGAAAACGCCGTATTTGAGATTCTTATTCAAAATGCCGAATCACAAGATCGGTTTCAAACCTTATAAAAAAACTATTTATTGAAATGTTTTCACTCCCTTTAAGAGAATTCAATAAAGGTTTGTGGAGCCAAGCATCGTCATTCGTGGAGGCCTGTGAAAAATTCACATTAATTTAATTTTGTATTTTATGTTCCCATGTGAATTTGGAGCCATTTCGTCACTATTGTTAGATAAACTAATATAAATTCCAGAGACCCCATTCTTTTATTGATATTGCGTACATTCCATCGCTAATATATAACGAATATTTTCCCTCAATTATTTCTCTTATTAATAAATCATATTCGTGAGTTTTTTTGTGATGAGGATGATATATTAGACACATGTTATACTAGAGAGACACGTTTTAGTGAAAGAATATTGATATACTGTGATATAAAGATATAATAATGAAGCATTTAACTTTATATAATGTGTGGATTACTATACATGGAATTATGTAATTCCAATGTATTTCATCTGTTTGTTGCATATATTGTTCCGAAGCTATGTCTGTCATAAATGCTAATCAGGTCTTACCCATACATGCGGACCTGTCAGGAGACTATGGACGCCTTAAATCCCGCCGATCAGCTGCCGTGGTAGCGGGATCCATCACTGAGGATCCTGCGGAGGAATGAAAGGAGGTATGGAGGCGGCACGTGCCCTCTGGGTACCACTCACTCGTGAGCATGGGAATTTTGCCGGAAGGCTCCCATCTTCCTCGAAGCATCTGGGTCGCATTGAATCAAGTGCGAACGCTCAGCGGTAGGTGCGGCAACTCACTCCATAGGTGGGGCATGCGTAAGACTCCGCTGTGTAACTGTGGTTTGAGGTGAAACAGACTATGGCCCACATCATCTCTGATTGTCCTCTCAGAAGATTTGCAGGCAATATGAATGACTTTGTTAGTGCTACGACGGAGATTGTGGAATGGCTTAAAGCTTTAGACATTGAATTGTAATATGCAATTTGTGATATGCCATGATATCCCCACTGTATTTTTACGCGCGTTTTGTGTATTTCATGCAAGTTGATGTATTTTGTTTTATTATGCACGCAGACTTACGCTAAATAAATGGTTCCGAAAATTGATACTTTCTCTTTCTATGTGATAATGACTTCGTCCAAAGAAATAGGAATCTATTCGCTTTATTACTATTCCGAAGATTTAACCTGGAGTTATTGACGAATCCCAGTCAACATGAGACTTTTCGTACACACGAATTTATTGTTAATTCGAGAATGCATTGCTATTTCGTCGCTTTACTCCACCCTGTCTGATTTCAGAAACAACTGAACTGAACACCATTTTCCATTGCTCACTTCTGCTGACAATAATAAGACATAGAGTACTCAATATTTTTTTTATTGTTTGCTATATTGTGTTCCTATTATATCTTATTTCATTGGTTTTGAAAGCGAAATGCATAGTCATTGTAACAATGTAATGTTTCGAAAATCCTCATAACCTTGTTCGACTATTTTGATTTGAGAATGCAATAATGATTTACGATATTTGATAAAGAATTTTCCTTCACATACCATAGCATAATATTTTTTCCATCTTCATTCAAATGTTGCCAGTTATACACTTGTGAGGGAAGATGTATTTGCTAGTTCAATACTATGTAAACAGCAACCTGTCAGGTTCCGTCATACCGAGTGAGTTACCTTCCTAGCAATGTGGTGGACAGGCTTGGAACTGATTGATTTAGACATAATACAAAATAATGTGCATTACCACACTCTGCCAACTTCCGGCAGCCCATGAATTCCATAGAAGTGCGATTGACGTGCCTAGTCCGATTAGGAAGAAACTGCACTTGGCCTCGACAATCGAAATGGCACACATAATTCAGGTCTAGTGAAGGCAAAAACTACCTCTCCAGCTTTGCAAGGAATGTCTATAATTTTCAAAACACCAGGGTTTTATTCGCGGATATCCAAATTAATTCCTTCTATTGGATGGCGAGTTCCTCCTATTGGATGCTTCGATGGCGATGGTTATGTCACTGTCATCGAAATGAACCTCTATGAATAAATGACGCTCTTCATAGCCAACGATAGACTTCTTGATGAACTGAATTACACCTTAAATTCTAGATGAATGGGTATAGCTTTTCACTCTTGCTACTTGCTGAGGACGGTATTAGTGCCCTGTAGTGCTTTCTCGTTGTTCTTGAATGAGTGATTTCGATGTACAAGCGATATTTTCTTTCACATGGACCATACCAAGTTGCACAGAAAACAATTGTATTTGAAAGCCTTCGCGATCCGTTCCTCCGAGAGAAAATACAATGCGATTAGGGATCTGTGGTTCAAGGATCCCTCTGGAACCTCCATCACATCACACCAGCTGAAAAAAGTATTTAACATCAGTTTGGGTTTTCGCACGTCCAGAATAGTGAATGAGAAGGTTTTTTTCTCGAAAACACGAAGACGGGACAGTTTCATTTATTCACTTAACTTTGTAGATAACTCAACAGTACCACTCGACTCAAATGTACCACAAAATGGCCTCATTTCTTTCCTAATATCTAATCTATTTTATTTCATTTATAAACTTAACAAATGCTCAAAATTTTCTTGTATTTAGAGCACAAGTGAATTTAAACAATAAATTGTGCAAGTACTGGGGAATTATGTATTTAGTATTACACAATACCAGCGGTCCCGTGCAAAGATGTCGCAGTCATATTAACATGGGAGAACGAATAAGTGGTCCCTCTGTATCGTACAAACATTAAAAGGTTTATACAGTGGTAATCCAGTATTTCGTATTAAAGATATATTGTGACCCTTTTTACTCATCGGTCACTAAATGTCTACAATTACAAAATACAATAATTGAAAAAGAAAATAATGTACATGTACTTGATTCTATGCATTTAATAATTATCATTTCCTTCAAAAACATAGTGTTGATTACAAGAAATACCCTTAACATGAATGGCAAACAAATAAATCCGCAAAAAAGAATTGTGAATACGAAGTGTAATTAAAACTTCAACTGTTACCTTCAATCTTCGATTTCTGTGGGGTAACTTTCGCTCCTGGACAATCCACATTAAAATTAAAATTACTTTACATTTTCATCTTCTTGCCGAAATCAGATTCCCCATACATGACATTAAAAGCTGAAGAAATCAATGGAGATAGAATGGTGGGAATGTTTAAAGAATTCATTGTATAGCAGAGGTTTGAACCCTGCTTCCAGTGAAGGTCGAATCTTCTGAGGAATGGCATCTAGCATGCACGCGTGTGGCATGACTACTTCCACGCATACGGTGGCCAGACGTCTGTGAGGGCAAGACACATGTGCCGATCAGAGGTCATATCTGTTCATTTGAAGCCGTTACGAAGTGTACAGTACCAAAAGAAAGAAGCAAACTTGAACTTGTCGTCCTCTCTGAAACGCTGGGTAAACAAAGGTGCCGGGAAGGAGCATTTCGTACGTCAAACAGAACGTTATCTGAGTTGCTCTATGAGATAGCTACAGCTTCCTCAGTACGGGAGTAAACACAAATTTGTTGACAGAACAACTCCGTAAGAAGCAAACTAGAAGTTGTACGACGATGTATGGAGCTCGGTGAATGACATCGTAACAACCTGTGTAACACTCTCCTACAGCCGAAGTGAAGCTTCATTAATTCCGCTTTTGCAGAGTGCTACGGGCGATTCGCACACTTCAAACGGAAAGAGAGTAGACCGCAAGTCAGACCTCAAATCGGGAACCTGCGCACGAGACGTCAGCGCGCTCATATACAACTACGTTCCTGATGCACTCAATACGCATGAAACACCTTCTGGTGATACAACAATGCAAACACCATCGACAGAGGACTCTGTCTGGTCTTTGATTATCTTCTCGAAAGTGTGGGATCTTTGTTGATCGGATGGACGAAAATGTTTTATCTTTCACGTTTTCCCATCCATTTTCAACGATACATTCTGAATACATGAACTTGGAAACATACTTTTTTGTTAAGCTACTTATTAGGCTTCATGATAGTATTCAATATGAAATGTTCCAGCATCTAAAACATTGGCCTTTTTTTGAAATTTCTAATTTTACTTGGGACCAAAAAACAATTGAGACATGCGTTGTTAGCGCCAAAAAACATTTTTTACAGCAAACACAAAAAATTCATTAAACGCCATAATTGATGATGAAAAATTCTCCAAAATAATTACTTGTTTGATGTTGCAGCTAATAAAACTTTAGAAATAAATATTTTTTTCCAAATTTAAAGTGCATTGTTGAAATCATTGAGAACCAAACAATTAAGACATGGAGAGGTGTTCTGTTTAAACCACCTAAGTACTAAATAATTAAAATACGGAGAATGATCTAAGTGCCGCAAAATATCTCTCCTAGTATCAAGGCTAGAACACAAAAGAGCCACCCACGCATATAACCATAATTTTGCCTCGCGTTACTTCAAATTATTGCAAAATAGTAAAAAGATATTTTGTAAAATCGATTTTCCCGACTGTTATTGCATAACACGCGTTAGCCTCACGACGATGTATACGCCCATGCTATCTTCTGACGGTCATAGCAATTAAACGATTAACAGGAAGCACTTGGCTACCACAACATCGGCCTTCTCGAGAAGAACGCTTTTCGCGGAAAAAAAACTTTTTTGAGTCACTTAGATACTTTTTCAATTACACATATATCTCTTCAATTGCGGTAACAGGCCGTCAGGTAACAGAGTAATTATGTTATATGGAATGACAATAGTAGACGGCGGTGGAGGGCGGACGGAATAGGGTTGTGGAAGCGCGCCAGCGCGCAAAGCTAGAGGTACCCAGTTCGATCATCGGTTCTCTATCCCATTTTTATTCAATATAACATAGTTCATCTTTTTCAATTAATTGACTCAATTTATCTTTTTCATTTGGAGGGTTCTTGTGTTTCGTGTTGTGCTGTTTATGAGGGTATGTCCGGGACAAATTAAAAGTATGTGAAGAACATATTTGATTTGTCATCGAAAAGAGCAATTCACATCTGAATTATACATCTGGAGAAAATAACTTTCAATTTTTGAAGCTCTTTAAAGGTTTTTCGATGTTCCATGAAGATTATTACAATTATCATTAAGATTATCACAATCCTTTTTCGTTTATGATAGATTTAACCAAATTCATTTCAGTCGGTACATTTGAACTACCTTTTTTGACTGTATATTGTGACCGAAGAAAGCAATATTCTCTTTCAAAAGAAAAAATTGAAATATGAATATGAAATTTTGGTCTCTCACGCATACATTCCTTCCAGTAATTCACATTGCCTTGAATTTCTCTGTTTTGTCTTAATTTCCGCTCTTTCGTCCTCTTTAGTTTTCTCATAAGCGTCCTTACATCACTGCGATTCAAGATTCTGAATGTTTTAGTTATTTATATTTTTATCACTGGAATATGAGAATTGGATACAACTGTTCTTTAATTTCCTTTTATTTTCATCAGCGATAAAACTATATATATTTCCTTCGTCAATGCAATCCTGTTATTGCGTTTTCAAAAATATTCGTCTTCTTTGTGTACTTGGAAGTAATCAAGCACTTTTTCGCGAAGATATGCGTTTTTTTTTAAATAAAAACTGCGCATTATTGAGAATAATGCGATTTTATTGGATAAAACGGCAAAGAAAGTGAAATCTATTGAAAAAGGCATATGAGCTTATACATTCGTCAATATGCCAGGTTCCTTTTCTTCAAATGGGTGAGAGGCTTCTGCATTGCAAGTCACTAGGTATCTCCCCTGTCACTGTTTTTGCCTCATCCCCCCTTCTCCAATTACTGCTAATGATGTACATTCCGTACTCACTCGTCTCCATCTCACACTCCCTAGTTCTCTAGCGTACATCTTTTCTGTTTCTTGCCCTCCTGCAATCAATCTCAAAGCCATTGCTTCTTCCCACACTTCCACTCTTCACTCTACCCACTTTCATACCCTCCTTTAATCCTAGTTTCAACAACAGTATTTTTTTCACCCCTTGACTTGTAACCACGAAATCGCCATACTGTGAAACATCCTAATGGCCATCTTCATCGCATTTGTCATTTTCCTCTGCAGATGTGAACCCAACGCCGCACCGCCTAGCCTCGAGGCAAGAGCACTGCGCATGCGCCTTCAGCCTCGCCCCAGCCTCCCATCTTCACTGAGGAATCTCTCTCTCAGATCAGCTTTCCTTGCAAGTTCAACTCGGAGTTGCCGGCGTGTGGCCATCCTGAGACCGCCCTGTGGTAGCTCCCGCCCCCGCCTGGTCCCTTTCCACTTTGCTTGGCCACTTGCCCTTCACTCACCCTAGTTCTACCATGCCCTGCTCTGCACTCTCTTGTGTGCTTATTGGGTCGCTGCAATCACGTGACCAGCGCACATGAAAATTGTCAAGTCTCTTTCAATTTCGAGAATTACCGATCGTTGCTGACCTGTTGCCGAGCACTCGTCCACCCCACATATTCATTCCATTGAATTGAAAGAAAGCCAAGCTGAGATGTGTATGTATCTTTGTTTTACCGCGAGCTGCCTTTGACAGAGTGTACTGAATGTGGATGAAATGCTTTGCACCAGCAGCGGCCAGGGGAGACGCTCCGATTGGCTGAGTAGGGAGTGGAAAACGTCGGTTGCACAACCAACTGCCATTTATCTGTTCTCCTCACACGAAGCCTGAATTCTCTTCCAAATGAGCGCTGTCACTTCCATTCCAGCGAAAGAACAAATGAGCTATCTGTGGAGTGATGCACTGTTTCCCCATGATGTTTCAGAAGTGTGCAAGAAATTTGGAACAGAATAAAGTTGAAGTTTCGGAGAGGGGATGAAACACGCTATCCGATCATTGTTTGATACTCGCTGAATTGAAAGTCATCGGTTCGATACAATACTGACCAGAGTAAAGTCAGCCATCCAGTCTCGAAGGTCAGACAATGACTTCATTGCTGTCTACGCTGCATTCTGGCGTGAAAGATCTGGGTAATAGTGTATGTTCTATTTTTCGTACAGTTTTGCATGCAAAGAGTGTCAGCCAATGCAAACCTTCAGTCTCGTCCCCCTTTCCCCCTCGCCCACCGTTCGAAATAGAACTTTCACTCATAAATTTAATTTTTATTACCATAGAAGTAAATTAAACACCATTTATTTGATACAAATAATCGTGGATACAATTATTGGTGGAAGCCAGCTCACCACCGACAATGAAAAAAGCACTTTCGGTCACCTAATTAACAAGCAATCATTAATTTTATTAAAGGAAACAATTAAAAAACGTACGTTCAGGAATGAAAACACCTCAGCAAGGAAAATATATGCAACCAAATGTTATCAGTTCGTAAATTTCATTTATAATAAATTGAAATCAAACCATACGTTAAGTTGTTGTAAATGTATTACCGCGACAAATTAGAGGGTTAGGGCAATAATCATTAAAATATTATTGGTGAAAAGAAGCAATCGATAAATGAAAGCACTTAAAAGAAAAGTATCATAAGTACATTTTATTTGACATTTTAGGTTATATTGGAGCTCATTAATCTTCGAATACTCCACTCTTTGCCACTATGTAAAAACACCAAAATACTTAACTATCTATGTTGTCATTACGTTCGTTTATTTGCATTTACACGTTTAGTTAACATATCAGCGCTAGTTGCTAAATGTCGTCAATGAACAAACTCTGCTATAACCACGTCCCTTTTTCCGAACTGTCGAGACGCGCGCCTTCGAACATCAAAACTGTCGCGGTAAAATGCATTGGCGAAGCCAACACAGCAGGACAAATATCACAACTGCCTTAATTACAAACGTCAAAGGACATTGAAAAGAAAAACTTAATACAAAATGTGAACACGAAATACATCGTGTGAAACGAGTGTTGACATTCTGGTAGGATTTTGTTTCCCACATTCTCCACAGCTTGAGAACACTGGCTTTACCCTGTGTTCAGCGAAAGTGGATGAGGGTCCTCTGTTGTACTTTCAGGTTTTGTTGATACACTCTCCTGCAACTTTTTGAACTCAACAATGCTATATCGAACACATAAATTTTGTGGTGCGTTATTTTTCATAGGTATCTTAACCCCAATGTAACTGGAATGTCTGGAAACACTGTTCGTTATCTAGAAACTAACTTGAAAGTGTTTGTATGCCGAAATTTGATCGGACTGTTCTGCATATATGAACGTAATGCGTGAAAGGAACGCCTTAAAAATTGAAGAATAATACATTACTCGTTATTTCTCTTTCTTGGCGAACTTCGTACATTCGGATGTCCTATTTTACACAACTTTTCTGGTGTTGATAGTTAAGCTATTTGAGCATCAATGATCATTGAAGCTTCCGGACAGAGAAAATATATTTAAAATTACTTTTTGTGTTCCACAACTCTGAATTAAATCCTTATTAACGTACTTATCGATTTTCTGTTTAAATTGTTGTTGTTTTTGTTTTCCTATAGGAGTAGTTTATAAAATGTCTGCAATATCCGACAGTACATTTCAAAACCAGATTTATATGCTGGGATACGCGTGAATGTGAGTGGAAAATACATCATATTTTGTTTATTACGTGCTTTGGGACGCGGGTCACGCCGCTGGCACGCCATTTTGAATTTCGTAACCAACCTCCGTCAATCGCATTATAATGTTAACTAGCGCTCATTTCATATGGAATGTTCGAGGACAAAAGGGTAGTACTCCACCGGTATGTCATCCACATCCAGCATCATCGGTCTGTGGGATCAGTGCTCATCCGCGAAGTGTTACAAAGGAGCAGCATCCTCGATCCGTCATTGCAAAAGATTCACTGTCATTTATTTCCTGAAGATGCTAGCGTTGCTGATCCGACGTACCTGCCGTCGGAAACACTATGTAGTGACAGAGCCTTACAGATATTGTCCGTCTCGATTTCTGATGGAGGGGGAAGCGCCGAGCGCGGCAGGACCGTTTTCCGGTCGCTGAGCCAAACCAGCAGTTAAACATTGTTGATTAAAACATCTACTAGTGACGAGTATTAATTTGTAACGATATGCAAGATATCTCTAATGTCGAGAAAAACATTTATGTTGAAATAAACATAACTATTTCTAGAAAGTAACATATTGGTCACCATTTTGGGTTCCCTAACATTCATGTCGACTATCGGCATATTCAGTTTTTAGCACTGACTATTGGTGCAAAATAAAATTATTTTAGGAAAATGTATTTTTCGAAGCAGCTAGATAATTATTTTAACTACCAGGGGAGCAGAAGAAGACATCGACGAAAACAAACAAAGAAACTAATAACTAAAATTTCATCAATTTTTATCAGTTAAAGTAAGTATTTTAGCTTATGATGTCGATCACTAGAGCACTTACTCTACGAATTCTTTCAGTCAATCGAGGAAACAGATGAATTCCAACGAAAGGTATTAAAATTCTAATCAATTTAACAACGAAAAGAATTAAATAATTAGTATTGTGACAATTTTAATGTATATGTAATTTATGGTTAATTATAATATATTTATGGTTTGTTTGTTTGTTGTTGTTTTTTTTGTTGGGGCTTTAGGGCTCGTCAACATCGAGGTCATTAGAGCCCATTTTATGGTTTGTTTTAATACGTCTGTAGCCCGTTTTAATTTGCTGTCTACTTTAAATGACCGTTTATTTCGGTACCGGATGTCATTTTTAATAATAACGTTCATGACGTAAATAAGATATTTAATTTTTACGTGAGAAATGTAAAACGATTGTTTTTCAACTCAACGTCATTATGAGCATCAAATACCATGGAAATCACAGAATGAATGCCATACAGCCGTGAAGAGAAATCGTTTTTCCTTTTCTTGTTTTGTTCATATTTCGGTTGCTGTAACTTCATTACTAGCTCAATAAACAAAATTGTGTTCTAATTTCCATAAACCTCATACAAAACATTGCAATTTATGTCGTTTTCAGAATTTTATCAACCCCATCGGAGATATTTTAGACTAAACTTGACCAAATTTGAAGAAAAAAAAAACTCAAAAATTCATAAAAAATTAAAGATAAAAGGAAGAATGTTGATATTTATTTGAGCAATGTTACTAATATGAGTCTACAACCACTATTTTTGTTGTATATAGCGCTAATTTTATCAGAAAAAATTCATAAGAAGGGAGATTTCCTGATTTTGATAACCAAGTTTAGATGAACTTATCTCATGGAAGTAAAATAAATAGACAATATATGTACTTTACAAATTTTATACAATGAAATGTGATAATTGCAGTGGTTTTTGTTTGAGCTCTATAGAATAAGTAGTTCATGAGATAAAAGCGAAAGAGTAAATACTAACAAACGCGAAAAACCGCCCGCGTGGGAGGACAAAAATGGCCGCCACACGTAAACTGTTTGAGATCGATTGTTTAAAATCAGTTTTTAACTCTCGAATGACAAGGAAATGAACAGGGAAAATATTATTTTTTAATGTTCGAGCGATGAATTTAATTTAATTTGGACCGTTTTGTATGGAATGACCCTAAAATTTATTGTAGAAATTTTAAATTTTAAATTCTATTTACGTTAGTACTACCTTAATGAGCTATGGCGAGGTTCGGGTCCTGAGGACTGCTCTCCACTTTAACTGCATGTTTTGGCTGAAGGAAATTCGAAGGGCATATGTTGGGTTTTCTTTTGGAAAATGACGCTCGTTTGCTGTGAGGATCTCATCTCATTAGGTTACCAACTTCGGTCGAACGGAGAATTAAATTCGCAATCCCCGCTTAGCAAAGAGGTGGGGTTGCCTATATTCTACCACTGTCGATGGGTTTCTGATACACGGATTAAGTCTTCTTTGTTAGTTTTATTATGGGAATATTATTTTTTTCATTTATTGGAAAGGTATGCACTATAAAATGTACTTTAAATGTTTTCAATCTACTGAATACATTGTCCCTGTTAGTCTAGACATGTAGTCTCAAGAGAAAGCGCACTCGAGCAAAGTTGCGTTCATCTGCGTGTACAGAGATCTAAATCACGATATCGCCTTCTGTTATCGGACAGCAGAATTTCTTTCGTGATCTCTGCGACACGCTTCAGCGCAATGAAACTAACGAGTTTGCAGTAGCACAAAAGAGAATTTCTGAAGACAAATCAATGTATTTCAGTTTTGATTATATACAAATTCATAATAGAAAAATCAAAATCATAATACAGAAAAATACAAATAAAAATGTTTAATTGAGTTATATTTATGATTTCTCGTGAAATACTTGGCAATGCTGTGTAATACTACAATCATTCGTTACTAAATGTTTCACAAATAGTACACTCTCTACCTCCTCATTCATCACGCAGAGAGTCAGAGGTTCATTCACTGTATGACCTCTTCCGTCCCACCGTGATAACCTACTGACCAACCCTGGAAGAAGACGGTCTCCACAGGTGGCGAACACGTGCTCTATCTGATAAATCATCAATAAACTTAGAATTAAATTTGAATCAATACATTTTAAATTAAAACTATACAACTTCTTGATACGGGACAATGCAGATAAAGTAAGGGATAAGATTTCGAGTGAAGTGAAAAAAAAGTGACCTTCTCCTGGCCCAATTCAACTGACATTTTTGGGGGCTTGAAGTATGTTGATCTCCTAACTACTCTTAACACAGCCATGAGGTAAAATATTACCTCCCCGACTATGTCGTCTTCATTTCCAATATTCCCACAGAATAGTTCACTGGGCTATTCTCTATCAAAACACAAAAGACGAGTGTTTTCGCAACCGTATGGACGTAACTATGATTACACGTACAGAGACCTAGTTCATAAAAATCGAATTGGTCACATAATAGCTTGAATATATGAAAACACCAACTCTCTTAAGCAAAATAGCATAGCAGTGAATGCAACACTGTGGCAACCCGAGTCTACAACCGGCTATAAGAATTCGTTCTTGTACTTTGCGGGGTTTTGGCAAGAAGCTTGACTTTCGACATCCGATTGGTTTCATGGGTCCACTTTTTTCATAAAAGGGGATTGGAGGTGGGTCATTAACGAGATACATAAACTGATGAAATCAAAATAATAATAATAATGTATTAGCATGTTAAAATTGCTTAAGACCATTCATGTACAACTTCAAAAAGCTGTTTTACTTGACACATCAAGAATAGTCAGAAAATTTTTGGATCATCCAGAGTGAGTGTGCCTGGTCTAGCCCGTACCTCACTACGACCAGCAGAAGAAGTTGAGATCCTGAACGGAATAAAATAATAATAATACAAAATAATAATAATAACAACCCTTTAACGTCCAAATTATTATTTTATCCTTAATTCGCTTAATATATTTACAGTTAGTCATAGGAGGTTGTAGTACGATAAAAATGAAAACAAAAAGTCATTTTTACAATTTTTTTCTCGATAATAAGTCGATCTATAAATAGATCGCTGGGCAGATTCATTATGCATTTAGTATGCAGCACGCTACACACAAAAGTTTCTTTTTTTGCAATAAACTGATTATAAATAATGCGCTGTATTGCTATAACACTTCATTTTCCTTTCTGTTGAAAACGATATATCTCTGTACAAAGCGTGGTCTTGTTCAAAACCTTTCTGGCACAGTAACATTGCATTTCGACAGTGTCAGGGGTCATCCCGGACAGTTTTGGTATTGGCAGCATTTTTGACCCTTCCTTTTCACTACATAATAATCCATTCCATCGTAGCGCATTTCTTAATGCACATTTTTTTTGAAATTTCAAGGAGATGTGCAGCATACTCCGACGAACATACGAAAAACTTTCATGCTATCGTCACATTTACATGTATGTTCTGACTCTTTCACAATGCAAATCAAAATTTTAGCAATATCATCTGGTTCCACAGGGATGCCATGGCTTGTAAGCGAATCTAATCAGCTACCCTTTTATGAATTATTTTTGCCATCATTTCGTTTACCGAGAAATTCTGTTCGAAAATTCCAAACCGCTGAAACGAGGCATAAAGGTGAAAAATTCCGAGAAATAATCCATGTTCATCAGGATCGAAAGTACAATCTCAGCAATTCTTTGATACAGTCGCATAGTAAACCGACTGGAAAAAAATATTCTCCATGTCCTCATAAAACAGGATCAACTCCGTTAGTTGCAATGGAGTCAATACCTTCAGTTTTTTCAATTTATTTTGATTGTCGCGCGTGCCAGATTTTTGCTACCCCCTAGTTACCGGACCCGATTTTTGCGAGAGATATGTTCGTTATCAGTTTATTTCGTATCGAACGTAACTATAGTACATCGTTGAATTACTCCTGAATCAAAGAGTAACATGTTTAGTAATACGCAGAAACCAAAGTTCTTAAAATGAAGTTTTACGAACTCAGCACCCGTAAACGTACAACGGCGCAAAGAGTCTGACGAAGACATTATTATTATTTTTCAAGAATCAATCATCATAATTAAAACATATGTATTAATTCCTACACATCTACCAATCTTCAAAATACTTAAAACATGAGTCTAAATTTTTCAAAGTGAAGGTAGTTGTAAGAAATATATGATTATTCTGGCTGATCTATAAATAGATCGCTGGGAGTTAATGGCATAATAAAGGAACGGGCTGCGAATAAAATTGGGGGGGGGCGGAGAAAATTCTCTTCATTTACCTATTTGTTTTTCGGTAAAGGGGAATTTAAAAGCAAATGCTATTGTCAACGTGAAAACAAAATTTCAGATTTCTAAATTGTTTTACGTAGCATGTTCTAGCACAAGCACACCTATTAGGACTTGACGTGGCCCTCAAGTTTAATATTGCGAATGCAATTGATACAAAATTTCTTCAGTATATATTCTACCGTGTACTCTACACGTGGAGAAGATATGTGATAACTTTCAGTCAGGTGAAAATGATGACGAGCCAGGATTCGAACCCGGGTTTCCTGTTTGGAAAAGGGTGGAAACGGTGTACAATTGTGGAAAGCAAACGGATGATATAGTGATTAACACCCCTGCAATCAAGCAGGAGTCCCGAGTTCGATTTCCGGTTCGTCGCCATTTTCACCTGACTGAAAGTTATAACATTTCATTAGTAGCTTACAATAAACTAAAAACAAAGCCAAACTTATCAGCTCCACTTTGAATTTAGGGCTATCCGACTTGGAAAAGATATATTACTGACGTTTTAAATTAAATAAATTATACGATCTTATTTTTACAGATTCGATTTATTCTCAGTTATGTATTCTTACAACTTTCTGGCCCCCATTATGGACTATCATCGGGCAACTACTCACAAAAATTACGGAAACTAGTTAAGATGCCGGAAATGAGACAAAGGCCTCACATAAAATCATAGAATAAGGACCAACATGGATATTATATGAAGTCAAAGAATAAGAAATTCATATAATAATAATAATTATTATTATTATTATTATTATTATTATTATTACTACTATTATTGTAGTTGAATTTTGCTTTCTCAGCAAACGCTGATTGTTAAAATGTTGCGGGTCTAGAGACCGTGTCCATTTCTCTTTCAATTTTCTAGAGACAAAAACTTTCTAACTATATGGGATGTTGCAATAAAGATGGCTTTTTGCAGAGATATGTAAAAGTGTTTGGGTAAATTTAATGTTATTAAACTGGAATGTATAGTTTTTGGAATTACTCCTGTTGCAGAGATTACTATTGAGACTATATGGACTTGTTTCATCTTCTAGATTCTATGAACTTCCTGAGAGAGGGGAATGTATTTTGAAATTTTCTCAGCGATTGTCTTCTGTAGGTTATTTGTGTTTGGCACTGCACTGTATATGAGGAGTGTGGTCTTACTACTTTGGTAAATTAACATTATATCTGGACGGTTGTGGTGGATGGATTTGTCAGTGACGATGGCTTGATCAAAATATAATTTATGAGTTTTGTTATCTAACACTGTTTTTGGTTGATACTTATTATATGGGGTTTTATCTTGAGTGAGTTTGTATTTATCCGCGATTTTTTCATGAATGATTTTTACCATCAGGTTGTGCCTGTGCAAGTAATGTCTCAGCAAAAAGTTTGCATCCTGCAGTGATGTATTGAATAGTTTCCTCTATCAGATGGTATTGACGGCATTTGCTGTCACTTACAGTGGGATCTTTTAGGATATATCTCCTGTAATTAGGGGTGTTGATAATTCGGTCTTGTAATGTCTTCCATGCAGTTGTTTCTCCTTCCAGGTTGTTGTTGTAGTTATTATTTATATTATTATCATCATTATTATTAGGGGCTTCAGTCCGAAAACATTTGGGTCGTATGAGCCCTGGACCCTGGAAATTCGTACAAGATCCATGTTACTCCATATTATGTGATTTTACGTGACCTCTGTCTCATTCCGACATCTTAACCATTTTCGTTTTTATTTTGTCATTAGTTGATGACCCATAGTAGGGGCTGAAACGAGGTTAAGAATATATAATTGACAGTGTCGGTGAAAATAAGGTCGAATAATTTTTTTTTAATTTAATATAAATTCTACAGACGTAATTACAAAGTGGATTAATGATATTTTATAAGAGGAAAAGTACTTGTGAACTTAACCTATATATAAACGATTAACTTGAAGAAATAGGGTACATAACTCGCAATGATTAATTTCACATCGATCTATTAATGGTTTCAAAAGACATTATATATATCTTTGAAATATCAATAAGTATAGTTAGTTATTTGCATTCATTAGTTCTATAAAATATATAGATAACAGTAACACTACCAACTGACATAATTATTGTATTGGAATCATCTCGGGGAATGAATTATCGTCGGATATCGGAATTTTTACACCTTTTATTAGAAAAACCAAGAAAACGTTTATTTTTTTAAATATATAATATTAACAATAATTTTCCTTCCTAAGAGACTGGACTATTTTAAAATATCGAACATGACAAAAAACCTTTCACATTAAAAAAAGAACCACATTATTGAAATACGTCGCGTAGCGTCGCAGACGAGGATAATTGCCCACGCAGAAATTTCCGACGTTGAGCCGACTTTCGACGTATTACGACGTCGATATCGAGTCGAAGGACGACGTCGAATAAACACACCGTCCCGACGTCGTATTTCCTGGAATTTGAAGTTGAGGTAACGTCGTTATGCGACGTCGAGACGACAATCATAAACTACGTTGTTTCGACGCCCAGATCGAGTCGAAAATCTACGTAGAGATGACTCTGGTATACGACTTTCAGATTCAGTTATAATAAATAATAATAAGGGATCCGTTTAAATTTGTTTGAATTCTTAACGAATCTGCGAATTTTTGTTTTTCTTCCTTAGTTCGCTTAGAAGCTAAGCTGAACAATGAAGAATCTGGGCACCTAAAGTTCCTTGTTGCTCAGTTGGGCGATCTCCTTACCTCTTATGTCCAACCATTGTTTGGAAAATTATGTGAAGTAAAAAATTGATATGATAAAAACTACGCCAAAACGTTGAAATTTATAATTTCTGAGGAGAGAAAACGATTCGGTGAAAACAATTATTTAATAAAAAATATCTTCCTAACTTACATTCATGGTTGTACCATGCCGTGCATGGAGATGGTGTCAGAGTCAGGGTAAACATTTCTTGCTGTTCTGCCCGTTAATGCAGTCTCAAATGAGATATCTGTTACAGTAAGTGGATGGTTCGCTTTTCTTTACCTCGCGCAAGAGGATAACAGAGTAATGTCCAAGCGCCATCATACTGGACCTGTTGGCACAATTGTTCTCTTTGAATTTACATATTTAAGTAAATAATTGAATGAAATCATTACGTGAGAAAAATCTAACTAGTTACAAATAATAAGTAGAGTAAGTAATTATATTAATATTTTTGCACTTCCTTACTAAGCATTAAGTGTGAGTAAAACTTCTGAAATGGAATAAACGTATGTTTTGTTGAACTGTTTTAATGGATTAGGAAATGCGTGTTACGTTTGGTTGTGGAATGCATAATTCAGTTTGAACATACGATTTATTGTCGATTGATTTGGTGGTTCTAACATCCAATTATGAAACAAATATATACAAAAATAGCAGACGTCCATAAAACACGTAGCGGCCTGAGGTCCTCAATATGGGGAAAGAGATGTACTTATGTTTATAGAGCTGTCGTAATGAGAAATTACGTTTAGTAACTTCTATGAGACTGGCCTAATAAGATAATATGTAGTTCTCAAAGTATTTTCAAATGTGAACGAAATTTAGTTATTGGTGTTCGGAAGCATGATAATTTGGTTAATTTAGAAACTGGAATGGATTATTTGGGGTAGCTGTCCTCCTGGTTTATTATTTAAAATTTTTGATGAAGGGTTTTGTATAGCTACATACCCCAACTTTTTCATAAACATTTTTGTGATCTTTAATTTGAATAGATATTTTATAAAGAGAGTTAAGTTATCTTGTGCTTCTACATTTCTCATGATTAGATTTAAATGTTAGGTTTCCTTCCGCCTTACTAAATTTTCAAGACCCACTTTCGAGAGTGGCGTATTTTCTTGAACGATTCCTACAATTGTAAGCAATTGAAAAAAGTAGTGATTCAGATACGACTGAACTTACTATGACGTGCGTGGCTATATCAATCCTTTGTGATGTTTGTGAGAACCTTCTGAAACTAAAAGACAGTATAACTCATTTCTTACAACGTTGGCTTTTGTGAAATAAAAACTGGAATCACATCGTAATGATGTTAAAAACATGCCTGACGCATAAGTGGATCTATGGATTATGTGAATGTCGTGTTGCAGTGCCGGACGGGACGCCCACCATCACGACAGCCCACAACACGTCTTCGACGTCGCTGCACATCAGCTGGCGCCCGCCGCCGCGCTCCTGCATCCACGGCGAGTTCCTGGGCTACCGCATCGAGTACCGACCTCGCGACCGGGGCCCAGAAGCTGTGCAGGAGATCTACATCCGCGACGCCAAAGTGGACGTGAGTGCTCAGCGTTAACGGCTCTTCAGAGAGCAATTATTCATAAAACGCGCCTGTGTTTTTAATCTCTGTAACGTTTCAGCTTTTTGCATTTTATTCTCCCTCGCGGAAATTCTTTTGCGGCGGAGATGCTGAGGTGCAGTGGAGCCTTTCAGGGCTGCCAACCCCTCTCCGTGCGTCACCTTCCATTTTCTGCGCTGTGGGAGCATTCCGCGCAACATACTACCTCTCTCTCTGCGGACGCAGGCGTCTGAAAAATGGAGAAGCTCCTCATGTTTCCCAGAATGGAATCATTGTAGTCAGGGTTCGTTATCATCAATGACAGACACAATTTTTATTTTAAATTCCTATAAACAAACGAAGAGACTAAATGCGACAGGTCTCCTTCAGGGAGGGGTAAAATTAATTCACTCTTCCGTTTCCCAGCAGGAGTGAAATTCCCATTCCTTTATCTCGCTATTCTTGCCAGCAACTCGTATGGTTTGTAAAAGATCAGGCTTTCTGGTTTGTCACATTAATGAGAAGTCTTTATCATTTGTACATGCGGTCAACTTAAGAGGAGAAAATAATGCAATGATTCAAATCTCCCCTCCGTATATTAAAATAATAATATGATTATTGCGCCTGGTAAATATACTGACGCACCGGGGTTAGAACACGGGTCTATCTCCTCCTTGTGCTGAGACACTAACCATTGCGTCTCCCATTCCTTCCCGCAAATCCTAAGCCATTCACATCTTAGCCGATGAACCCGTACTCGATTGAACGAGCCTTGGTATCATTTGATAAGAATTTGTAAGCTTTTACACCCGCGTGCTCTCCCTGTTCTCAACACGATGCACGTCACAGATGATGAAAGAGGAGGATGGGATGGATGTATTCCAAAGTTGCGACCTTCGTCTCCTACAGAACATACAATCAATTTGACGGCTCGCGATGTTCACTTGGCCGATTGCGTATTAACGATTTCACAGATTCGATAATATTTGCGACGCGCAGACTGAAGGAATGATAGAACATAATGCCGAACATTGCGAGAGCGCCTGTGTTGAGCTGAGGGAGGATGGTGGCACAGTGTGATGAGGACAGACGCGGGGTGACGTGGTGAACTGGGAGAACTGGTTAGTGAAGGGGGAACGATATGGCGCGACGCGCTCTGCTGCTTGTTGAGCGGAACGGGGCGCAGTATCCATAATGAAGCTCATTCCCTCCTACTTCCTCCGACTTCATGCATGTGGATGCTCAACATGTGCAGCCGTCGCGTTGCGGGGCCTTCGGAAATTTTCACGACTGTACACCGGCAGAGTGCCGAATGCTTGTCGTGTTACAAACTTTCAAGGTCGCCAGCCGTTACAAATAATTTATTCATGAAGGTCAGAATACGAATGAATTATATAAGTTAATCCTATGTTTCACTTCCACTAGAACATATTCGTTTGTGATTTCTCGGTGTCAAAATAGAAGTTATCCTTAGTTCTTTTGTAATATGAGTTGCGTGCTGGTAAACATTTCGATTAATTTAGGACAAACAAACTTTTTCTTCAGAATGATGCTCTTTATTGGAAGCTATCAAATATATCTAATGAGGAATGGTTATTGTAGGCAAAAGAAACTTGGTGGATTTATTTTATAAAGCACTTATATTGAGGAACGTCATGGATATTGAAAACGTCAGAGGCATCAATTATATTACAGGATTGTAAACAATGTTATTAGAATATTTGGGTATAGCAAGTGTGAATTTTAACATTTCTCGAATTTAAAAAAAGTATTATTAACATTTCCAGACAATATAATACTATCTTTTACTTCTCTTACACAACGAAAAACTTTCATTGCACGTAAATTAAATGCATGAATTGTTTTTAAATAAATGGATCCATAACTACCACAAAAATAATAAAATGTTCAGTTCTCAACAAAAAGCTCTATTTTCATCTCAGCCAGAGCTAAATGTATTGAGGAACATCTTTTAGAAGCAGCAGAGTTGGATTTTATACTTTAGTATTAAAAATATATTTTTTCTTCAGATCTTTAGCTAAAAAAGTAACAGCCATTCACGTTTATTTAAGGTGTAATAAATCGTCGTAATTTCAATCATATCCTAAGAGAATAATATAGATATTGCCTACAACACATGCTAGTGTTATCTAAACAAATAGGGATAGTATTTTACAAGAGTTTTAAGAGATGTTCCACAACTTTTCCAATAACTTTAGGTTTAAGCTGTTTTGACCTTACACGATTCAACGTTCCAGAATTTTAGGTTGTTGAGCCCGATCCACGTCGAAGAGCGTCGGTGTGTGCTCTTTACCCAATTTGTTCAAAATTAAAGTTTGTAGAATCTCATAGTTTGTTGCATTTCTTCAAGTAGTAATGCCTCTGAAACAAACTCATTACAAAAACAAATATAAGAATAGATGTCAAATAAAAGCTTGTCCCTCGTTGAGTGTGTTTGTTGGGCGTTCTTTAGTATAAATTTGTTCAACGTTTCCCGTCGCACACAAATAGACACTTTTCATATTATACAACATATTTCTTACGTTTTGCCCGAGTGTAAATTTGAGATTTCCACTTTGCTTTTTGACAGTTATGATTTCTATACTATCTGTACAAAGCTTTATGTGGTGTCGTTTGTGTATATGCGAATACAGCTTATGGGTATCTGAATAGATATGAAATCTGAACATATTTTTTCGAAATTTTAAAATTTTTAACTTCTCATTCTGCTACATTCTTTATTTTTAACCACTAAAAAAGGATAATTTCACATCAAATTATAAATTTTAATCTCATTTAATTTATTCTCAGTGTACAAAGGTGTTAACTTTATTATTATTATTAATATTATTATTATTATTACTGTTTACATTTTTGCTCGCTTAATAGAGGTGAAATTTAAATCATCGACTTTTATAAGCATTATTATTATTATTATTTTTAGAATTAGAATTTTTATTTTTTATCGTTATTTTTCTATTCGTTTTATTATTTTATTATTTATTATTTTTTAATTTATTGCTTATATTATTAATATATTTACTTTATTATATTTATTATTACTAAATCGTCCTTTCTACATTCAGTCTTTCACCCACTGCACTATGCACTTTTACACTTGCACATGCTCTGCACTAGTTTGTCACACTCAATCACTTTTATCTCGCCACTTTCTCTTGTGCTACATGAATCCGATAGGCGCGATATTAATATGGCACGTTGTGAGAGCTTTGTTTGAGTCCAGAGCTGAAGGCAGCAACGTGCCCCATGGATACTCGGCTAGCATTGAAACAGACCGCTAATAACTCAATTAAATCGTTGAAAACTGAAAACGTAATTACGATAAACTCCTCGAAACATTTCGAGGTCCCTCTGTACCTTTCATTTGTGGGCAATTCACTTCACGAAACACCTGTAATTGACCTCATGTTTTGCAACCTTATCCCTCTCATCAGTTGAGTCGAATAAACATCCAGCGCCGCTCAACGGAAGAGGATTCTTAATGTTCGGAAGTTGTGTAATTGAGAAATTCGCGGGAGAGATTTCCTCTGTAGATTGGGCACTGGCGCAAGAGCGCACTGCACCGCAAATTAACCCAAATGAAATTGCGCCTTGAGAGTAAGGAGGCGGCGGCGGGCAGTCTACAGACGCCGGAATCTCCCGCTCCTGCCTCGTCCTTTCCTACTCCTCTTGTTTTACCCCGCCCTTCTCTCCTCTTACGTCGTCACCATTCCCTCCCCTCTGGCTATCATTGCTATTCACGCCCCTGCCTCCTCCCACTAGTCACCGTTGCAGACCAATGCCCCGGGCCGCCTACGGAAGCCGGTCTGTCTCTCTGGACTCCTCGCGTCCAAGGTCTTTGCTCAACTGACCTGAGGAATCTTACACCACCTGCTGAAGGCTCCAATCCCCTCCCCTACCCCCCGTACTGGAGACGACACCATTTCTCGAATTCTTTATTACATCTCTCCGCAAAATTAATAGGAATGACGATACGGAACATAACAATTCCTTTTCCTGTATTCTCTATTCCGTTGAATTTTGCCCGCCAAAAACAAGAGCATAATAGGTACGTACGATACTCTCAAACCGGGTTCTTGGAAACCAAATTGCTTGATCTCTTTCCGAGTACACTTACCTCGGTATCTATTTTGCAAACCTAGTTTCCACGCATAAATGACGTTCCGCATTACCGAGCCTTAAAGAGATTTAATTGTATTTAATAGAAGCGACACTCGGTATTCTGGAAGAGTTGATCAATGGAATCCTCTCTCTGGAACTTGCCGACAATGATATAATTTTCTGTTGTATTTTTACAAATAAAGTGTGGGAAAATATTATCCTGCACATGAACTGTGAATTTACAGCAAAAAAGACTAATTATTACAGTATCAAGGTACAGTGAATACACTGCATGAAAGTATAGTGAATTTACAACACCTAGATATTATACATTTACAGCATCGGTATTATAAATTTACTTCGAGGTATGCTAGATTTACAGCATAAAAGTGATGTAATTTTTCGGGGAAGTGCGGGAAAAAATTATCCAGTACTGTACTGCTACTACAACAGCAATTCGCGGACTTTCTCATGCTTTGATTGGACGACAAATATGCAAAGTAAGATGTACCACACAATTGTATATTTAAACCTCACACTTGCCGAATATTTCATATTGCTAGTTAAGAGCAATGAAATAGCGGATCAATACATTCACCGCTATCATTGCCCGAGCGATTACGTTTCTTTTCTTGAAGAAATATATAGTTCCCTACCATTTCTTCTTAAGCGATTCTTAGAAATAAAAATCGCATAGTACGCCGGAGATACACGGGGCAGAAACTCCTGTTAGTGATGACTTTATCTAGGTCTGGCAGTACAATACTTCACTTGTATGTATCAATACGAATCAATAATAGCAATGTAATTTCCTTTTCCAAGCTCCCCGTTACGACAAAAACGTCATGATTCAGAATGGGGCAGAGCGACTTGCTTATATCGAAATTCAATTTTTAAAAAGTAATGCAGATATATATTTAATTCTTTAAGCAGCATCAAGTACAACATTTATTTTTTTTGTTTTCACTGTTAAAATATATGAGGCAGATGGCGTCCATTATTCTCAATGCACTGCGTTAATCGAACCCGGAAGTTTCGTTCAACTCTTTCCAGCATATCGACGAATATATTGGCAACAGCTTGACAAATATTGTTTTTCAGGGGAGTCAGGGTTGTAGGACGATCGTTGTAAACAAGTGACTTTAGATAGCCCCATAAAAAATAGTCGCAGGGTGCTAAATCAGGCGACCGCGCTGGCCAGTGCAGATCGCCCCTCAACGAGATGGGGTGTCCTTGGAAGTGTTGCCGCAAAAGTCATTGACACACTCGCTGTGTGTGCCGTGGCACCGTCCTGCTGGAACCATACATCTCCCACATCCATCTCGTTGAATGTTGGCATGAAAACTCCTGAATCATTTGGACATAACGGTCAGAAGTCACCGAAACTGCCCGTTCGGTTTCTTCAAAAAACCATGGACCAATTATTCCACTTCGCGATAGTGCACACCAAACACTTTCATGTTGTGAATGTAGGGGACGCTGATGAAGTTCTCTGGGGTTATCAGGGTTCCAATTACGCATGTTCTGTTTATTTACACATCCCGAAAGATGGAAGTGAGCCTCATCAAGAAAACAAGTGTGTCGTGAGGCATGCCAAGAAGCACCTCACATGCATTTTCTCGAGCAACAAAATCTCATGGATTAAGTTCCTGCACCACAGCCAATTTGTAGGGATGGAATTTTAGTTCATGAAGGATTCACCTCACAGAACGAGCAGACAACCCCAAAGCCGCTAAATGTTTGCGGGCAGAGCGCTTAGGGGATTGCAAAACAGAATGCCTTAGCATGTCAATGTTTTGGGGTGACCTTGCTGTTCATGGAAGCCTAGGTTTCTTCTTCTTCACATTACCAGTTTCCCTGAAGTTGTTTACCCATGAAACAATCGACTGCCGGCCAGGAACACGACCACGGGGCACAATATTGAAATGGATACGGAATGCACGTTGCGTGGCGATGATTGAGCGACCGTTAGAAAAGTATGCCTCGACAGCGAATGCGCGCTCCACCTTCGCCCACTCCATGATGCTAACCATGATGCTAACTAAACCAAGCAGAGCTACAACTTTACGCCCCGCCCTCTCGAATGTGCCTACCCCCACACTCCTCGGAGCATCGCTTCAGGGCGCCAAATTCAAATAAGCAATTTGCTCTGCCCCATCCTGTATTTTACACTATAGGGGAGACTGAGGTAAATTGGCCAGTCGGGGTAAAGTGGCCGTTGACTTTTACTCACTGGAAACTACTCCAATTTGGTGACGAAGCTGTGAACTAACTCATACATACGCCATTAGTTTTCTGTCCATTGTGCGATCAGTTAATAAGATTTCTCAAGTTTTCACAATTTTTTCTAATTTCTCTAGTACTGAAGTAAGGTAAATATTCATTTATTTTCCCGTTATTTGGTTGTTCATTACGATCTAATTTGTTCAGTGACATTGCTGAAAATTCAGCCTTATTACCTTAAAAATGATAGCGTTTGACGAAATAGATTTTTCGACGTTGAAGGTAGTTGTCGTTTTGTGAAATGGCGTCCAACGGGGTAAAGTGGCCACTATCATGATGGGGCAAAGTAGCCAGGTAACGAGCAAAGTGGCCAGGGTCTCCGATCGCAAGTTGAATTATTTACCCATTTAAACATTATTTATATGTATGAACTGTGGGCCTAAAGCTTCTATTGAATTCTTTGTTCTGACAAAATCAAAAGTATTATTTGTAACCAGTTTTAAATTCTTTTTAATTTTAAGATTTTAAATTCTAGTACAGTTAAATACGTTTATAAATTTAAAAAAGACTTTTATAATTTGATTTCTTTCTCATCATCTTTTAAAATGTCTTGTTCCATGCAATTTAGATTTGAAATAAAACAAAATAATAACTGAGCAAGATGGGCGTGCTACTCGCTAACATGAAGGCAGTGAATTTCTTAAATAACTAGTCCTACGTTACTGCAGGTTTGGACCCCATCAACACATAGGGACACCATTTAAACAATTTATTTTTACGTTTTATTGAAGTATATTTTATCTTTAAAAATAATTATATTTCGGTTTCTAAGAAAATGACAATTACTCTGTGCCAAAAAAGAACATTACTTCATATTCATATACTGTATATGCAACATTAATATTGTAATTTATAATGATTAATACCAAAAATATTGTTTGAGTTAGGTACGTATACCTATTTATGATTTCTAGATTTCCTGGCCACTTTACCCCGTACTATGGGGCAAAGTGGCCACTTTGTAGGAGTTGGGGAAAACAAAAATTTCAAAAATATCTTTTAAGATATTGCACTTATTGATGCCTATTGATTCAACACTAAATTTTCTACATATTAAATATATTTTGTAATTTAAATTCCTTGTAATACGTTTACTGAATAACGTTTTTCCGTAGAGTGGCCACCTTACCTCAATCTCCCCTACTTGTCCTAAAACATATGTATAAATAGATAATTGCTATTAGAAGATACGAAGCACTCTCACAAGCTTTATTACGATATGCTGTAACATCACAACATTTATCATATTCTTCTTAAAACTTGTCAATTGTACTGTAAATAAAACAGTAAAATCGCTGTAAAATCGTCAAGTCCTTTAAGATTGCAGCATTTTCGTAAAATTATAGTATTTTCCATTATTAAAATTCCATTATTCCATTAAAATTATAGTTTTTCTAAAATTACATAAAATGTGGTAAAATTGCGGCATTTTCTTATTGTAGGCATGTTGTAAAATTACAGACGATTCTAACAGTATGGGTTTGGAGAAAATTTATGTTAAATGATGCTTCTGACCTTCATTGTTATTGTTATCATTATTATTTACTCTGGACACATAGGTGAAATCCCCGCATGATGCAATAAAAATCCGTCCTATTGGGATATTTAGGCCCAATTGCTATCAACGCTTTAGTGGTATATGTATTCGCCTGATCCATAACGGTTATCGCTAAGAGAGGAAACGAACCATAACAAATATTCTACTACTCTTAACGTGAGTAATCACGGTTAAATGGCGCTGCCCAAAGGTAATAAGACAGAAACAGAGAAAAGAGAAATAAAGAAACCTTGAAATGATTAAGATGAAGTCAAGGTAGCCATAACGGCTAAAAGGAAACGGAAGAAATGGTAGAAGTAAAATAACTATACATATTCCTTACAAGTAAACACAGTATTCTTCTTCTTCTTACTATTAACGTCCATTATATAATCTAATTAAATCAACAGTTAAAAAATTACGACCTTTTATGGACGAATAATATTTTTATTTTTTGTTAAGAACTCACTACGTTACGACGTGGATTTACGCCGTCGTCATGTGATCAAGTAATAACAAATTATAACAATAAACATAACAGCAGGACAATTGAACATGTTATAAACAGAAATATAAACACAAAATACGTTTACAAAAAAACCAGAAACACAAACATGTTATAATATTGTATTGTATACCCCAGAAAGTTTTTCAGTGTCTGTGCGTAAATTCAAACTCTCGTGTGTATTTTTTATAAATATCACTTCTGATATACAACGTTTGTAATAATTAACTTCTGCCCAAAATTAATGTATATTCCCAATCCATAAAGGGATCATTATTAATGCAATGTGAGGTGACTACACTTAGTTCTACTGATTTTAAATTTCTTTTGTGTTCCTGGATTCTAGTTTTTAACCGTGCTTTTGTTTGACATACGTCGCGAGCATTACAATCTTTACATTTTATTTTGTATACTACATTGTTAGTATTCATGTGATCTTGCTCATATTTCCCTTTCGTTATCAAATTATTCCTATTATTTTTAAATGTTGAAACCAATTTCATATTTTCAGACTTAAGTAATCTATGAAGTGAAAGAGTTATGAACATGTTATAAGGAAACACTGCATAAATCATATTATCTTGTGACGGTTGCGCTAGTTGTTGCCTGTTTTGAAGGTAATACAATCTGTTTTTAATATTTTTATTAACAAATTCTATCGGATAGTAATTAGCGGAAAGTATGTTACGCACTATTTGAAAATTTTCCCTCCGATGTTCTTCATTCGAAAGTACTATAGTTTTATCAATTAAGCTATAAATCATAGCTCTCTTTTGTGTTAAAGTATTCTTTGAGAAAAAATTTAACACATGACCTGAAAAAGTGTCCTTTTTATACCAATTAAAATATAGTTTAGTGTACTCACGATTAAATAATACAACAAGAAAATTTAGTTTATTATTATTTTCAATTTCTAATGTGAATTTTATTCAAGGTGGTAACTATTAAATGTATCTAAAATGTTTTTATTTCATTTTCTGGCACTATACAAAATATATCATCAACATATCTGGCATAAAGTACTAGTGTAAAGTTTAGTTTCTCAAGACTGTTTCTAAATCTCGTAAAACAAATTCTGATATCATAGGGCTTATAGAACTACCCATGGGACATCCCTTGACGTGAAGACCATTTTCTTGTTAAATGTAAAATATGAAGACAGCAATAATAATCGAATAGCTATTTCCATCTCTGTTACTGGAATTTCACAATGATTTTGAATATTTGTCCAACGTGACATAATTCCATTTATACATAACTCATTAGTAAACATTGATACAACCTCTAATGAAATTAATTTCATAGAACTATTAAGAGTAGTGTTTCTATATTTGTTGATGAAATCTAAACTATTAATTACAAAACGATTGGGCTCATTTAATCCACTCCTAAGTATATTTAAGATGAAGTTAGAAAATCTTTTTAATGGGCTATCCTGGGAAGATATTGTTATTCTATATGGGACATTAGGTTTGTGTATCTTTGGTAAACCATACGCCAAAGAAATATTACCCGAGGTGGTATATAAACTATTATATGTTTCTGTATCTACGTAATTATTTAATTTCCATAGTCTAAGTAAGGATTGAAAATTTTCTAATATTTTGTGTTTATATTTCTGCTCATATCATTTTCATTTGTCTTGTTGTTGTTGTTTTTTGTTATAATTTGTTATTACCTTATCACCTGACCACGGCGTAAATCCACGTCGAAACATAGTGAGTTCTTAACAAA
Source organism: Laupala kohalensis (assembly GCA_002313205.1). Lineage (NCBI taxonomy): Eukaryota > Metazoa > Arthropoda > Insecta > Orthoptera > Trigonidiidae > Laupala > Laupala kohalensis. The sequence continues at coordinate 448,637 of NNCF01126342.1, read as the reverse complement.
GTATAAAAATATTATTCGCTCATAAAAGGTCGTGTTTATAACTATTTATTTTATTACATAACAAACATTGGTGCGAGAATAAAATGAAAAGAACTGAGGAGTGTAATTCATATCTAAGGAACAGGAAAGAAAAGTTCACGCAAAAAAAAGAAACTAAAAACTAAAGTCTCAACAGAAAATAAATTATTCAATGTCAAAAGTTATATTTTTTTCTTAACTGGAAATTTCTCGATTGATTCCCGTAGAGAAACAATCCCTATACCTCCAATACTGCATTAATCTATTAATATCTCATATGTTTTGTGTGGTAGGTGTAGTGAAAAGCTTAAGAAATAATTAAATTTAACTAAATATTGATCCTACTATTAAAAACGGAGGTCATAAAATTCATCTTCGGGAAACATTCGTATACTTATTCAGATAGTGTAAGAAACCAAAGAGTTGTCAAAAGTAGAATGAGGTGTCCCCAGAACGGTTCTTAGATTATGGTAACAAAGCTTTGCAGCACAAGGTATTTCAAGGAAAATCATTAACGTGTACAATAATTTCTTTGCAAAAGGAAATTGATGTCTTTTCGACTTTGTTTCTCACCTGGCATATAATTTAATAGGGATTCTCTTCTAAAACTGAAGCTCAAGAATTTCTTCCTCGTGTTTCCTACTCTTAATATATTCCGAATTTGAAGACTGGAATTGCGAATGCTTGGGACATTAACCATTTATAACGTATTCACTGATTTTGTCCTGAATGTCTATAGTAGGGGTGCCAAAGTGAGCTCGTACGGGCAGCAGAACAAAAGGTTGCTTAGTCAGGTACAGCATGCCATACTCGCCGCCTGTGAAGATTGGCAGCCGCCGGGGTTGGCCGGTAGACTGTCATGGCGGAACTGATGAGTATATACAGAAAATTTCAGGGTAAATGAACCTCTAACTTTCCGTGTGATGAACGAGGAGGTAGAGAGTGTACTATTTGTGAAACATTTGGTAACGAATGATTGTAGTATTATACAGCATTGCCAAGTATTTCACGAGAAATCATATATATAACTCAATTATACATTTTTATTTGTATTTTTCTGTACTATGGTTTTTTTCCTATTATGATTTTGTATATACTCAAAACTTCAATATTTTGCGCTGTTTACGTCTTAATTGTATTATTAAATGCTCAACTTTTAAAACTTATTTTGCTCAGAGCATTTCGTCACGAAGCTTTGTGACTGAAATATATTTTGAAGTCTCAAAAAGGTCGTAAAAGTTGATAATTTATTAAAACTGAAATATATTGTTTATCTTGGGATATGTCCTTTAATGTTTCCACAAACTCGTTAGTTTCATGGCGCAGATGCCAGGGGAACGCATGGTCGCAGAGACAAGGAAAGGAATTTATGAACCCCTTCCTGCTATCCGATTCCAAAAACCATTATCGCGATTTAAATCTCTGGGCACGCGGATGAACCCAACTTCTCTGGCGTGCTCTTCCTCTTGACATCAATGTTCTAGAGCAGTGCTGTCCAACTGACGGCATGTGCTTTTTTGCGACCCGCGAGTTTTAGTACATTTTACATATAATTCATCAAACGTTTGGGGCCACAACTTTGTGATAAATTTATGCTGTCAGAATTAATATTTGACGTGACATGACATGTACAGTGAAAGAAATTATAAAATTTTGATGAGAATTACCCAGTCGTACATGAAAACATTTTATTAAAATAATAAATATCAAAAATATATTTTGAAAATAAACATATCAAAAAACTATCGTACAAATAAATAAATATGACCCATTAGTTTTATTGGTCGGGCAACATTTTGCCAAACTCCATCCCGTGCCGGTCTGCTCGAACGAATATATCTAGAAAATGACCCACGGACTAAGGGAAGTTGGACAGCGCTGCTTCATAGTGTACTGATGATATATTGTTGGCAATATCTGTTAGCAAAGGCGGGCAAAGTTNGAGAGAGAGAGAGGGAGAGAGAATAAATAAAAACATGAATTTTTTTATTGATATAGATTTCTTGTCTAGTTTATTTGAAGTAGAAAGACATGTTCCTCACGCAAGATCATTTTGCTTAAAGTGCATTTTCCCCTTCATGAACATATTACAATTGTCAGCAGGGAGGGATGAACGTTCACCCCGCAAAATATATTTTCCTATCAAACGGCACTATTATGTTTTCTTGGAGGTAATATTAAGTGAAATTACGTAGTAAGAACATCAAAACCACTGAACGCTAATACATGAATGTCGTCAACAAAATAAAAGTTATTGCTTTGTACCCAGGATCGTTCTCTCTAGATTTCAATTTAAGTTTAGTCCATTAGCGTGAAGGTGGGAGTAGAAGTGTGGAGATTGAAGAAGTCGCAAAATGACTTAATCTTTTTACATTTTGTGTCTCAGTAATGATTTGGAATCCCTGAAGCCTAGTGTGAACTCAATTGCATAGTCATGGCGCGTATCACCTACTCTGGGTAACCATTGTTCCCACGACGTGTCGTTTGATATTCGATGTTCTTTTATGAGTTCTTGAGGACTTGTTTTCGAATTTCATGCCGTTTGTGGTAATCGCAGAGCGTACTAAGATTTTTATCCGCACTGAATCTTGTCTACTGGTCAGAAGCAAAAGTAAATGATGTTTGAGCACTTATTGACATTGCACGGAAACCTGGAGAGACTCCCCGAATGACCTTTCGTAATAAAAGATCTTCCGTTCCGACAATGACAAATTTCTGACCAAGCGCACTGCCACCGGATGTATATGAACTTGTACATCACTCTAGTGAAATCAGAAATGCAATATTACCAATAGTATTGCATTTCTGCTTTCACTAGAGTGATCTACGTATTCATATTCATCTATATACGCACCACCCGTCGTCGAAACGAGGTAAAAATAAATAAAGAAATAAATTTTAACGAGGTTAAGTTAACGAGGATTGTATGTAAAGGAAGTTAATAATACCGTTAATGGTTTTAGAAATTATCTTGAAAGTTAAAAAATTGAACAAAATGATAACTTCATTAATTAACGATTGACGCTTTTCTTCCCAGCTATGCAGGTTAGTTTTTGCGACACTGGCAGTATAGTCAGGACCGGAGTGATGATAGTAGATAATAACCAGACACATCCTTATGCTGAGGTATCGGTCCCTAAGTAACCAAAAGAAGTCGACGAATGTAGTGTCTCTTATTCATATATTCTCGAGATGCGTGGCTCGCAGTGCGAACCTGTGGAGTGAAGGAAGGTCTCTCGTGATTCGTGGCCACGGAGGAAAAATCCGGATCCACAGAAGCAAGGATTGTGCCGCTAGGGAGATTTTATGGAGAGTGATTACAACTCTGCAATACCGCGGGCTATGCGAGGGCCGCGTCGACTCCATTAAAGAGGCTGTGGAGCGGGGAATGGAGAAGGGAGGGGTGGAGGTGTCTGGGTAATTCTAGTGATGGCGACATTCGACTCGCGGTTCGCCGCCTGTGAGTATTAGCCAAGGGAGCAAGGTTAAGCACCATTTGCGTTGGCCTTGAGGAAGTGCCCTGCCGCGCAACCCTCTGGCGTTGCTGCATTGATCAACACAAGGTATCGCGGATCAGGACGCAGATTCAAGGCCTTTTTTTTTTCTTGCGATGAATGTTAAATCCCACCAAGCCCCCAAAGCCCAAATGGCTCCCTCACATTTTTAAATAAGAGTACATTTTATTAAAAAAGTTACTTCAACTAAGTTTGATGCTACCTGCATGCAGCTACCTGCATGCAGCTAAATAATGTTGTTCTCGTTAATACTAGGGATAAGATGGTGACACAAATTTGTGAAGACTTATTTATGATTGTATCATTTTTGCTTTCAATTTGTAAAATAGGTATACACAAATTAGTGTAAAACTGTATCGAACATTTAATTATTATTTTATTACGATAAATTATTACTTTATACACAATCTTATTTCTTTTTTGTTTTCGTGGCGAATCTGTCTACAATAGTGAAAATGTATTGAAGGGATCCAAAAACGCAACACTTTTAAACGGATATTTCCTTTCTTGAACTGAGAGTCACAATCCTTCAACATAGAGATTTCGATTAATTTTCATGGAAGTCGCTATATGCGTATTCTGAGTTGATACATTTTCTTTTCCTTTTTTCTTTTGTATTAATGCAACACTTCTGGAAATACGTCAATTCCCTTACCGACTCTTTCAAACGAATGGAAGGAAAAGTCATGAAAATGACATCAAATAATAAATTAAACACACCAATATAATATTGAGAAATCTCATGGAGAATCACCGCCAAAAAATATTGGTTGTTCGAAACTTAAGAGTGAAGAAGGGGCCGTTACTACTTTTAGGAGGTTCGTCTTCATACAGGATTTCGTCCGTTCGCGAAGGTCTCTCCATAATCTGTTCGAACTTAGTTGCTAACATGGACACCCGAAAGAGAGGGGCGTTGGGGTTGAGGGGGCCGGTGCCCTCCCCCGTGCAAAACAGGAAAAGGTGAATCAATATGAAAATTATGCATACCAAAAAAGGCTGATCGGAACCAAACTTAAGAATTGGATTTCATTATATTGTTTTCGGAATAAAAGACTTTCTGGGTACCTCATTCCGAATACTCTAATTGCCGCGAACCACTTTCGGTTTCTAAAAAGTAAAATCTTTAGATAATGAATTACATTATTTTTGTGTATATTAAAAATGCGTTTAGATTGCCAATCCCCATTATCATGCGACTTACTATTTTCAGATGCAGCAATAGGATGGCAAAAAAGGTTTATTACAAAAGTTTAAAAATTTCAAGAATACAATGTTAAAGAATAAGTATACCTTTAAATTTTATAAAAATGTTTGGGAAAAAGTTTTGACCTATTATTAAGATATATAATTGGTAAGTTACGTGGGATTTTAATATTTGATCAGGTTCATAGAATACTGTAACTACCGAAATGCTGTATTTCATTATTACAAATATTTCATGATATCTTAATAACAGATAAGTTACCATATATCTTCTCCACGTGTAGGGTGCACAGAAGAAATAAATGCTAAACATTTCATGATCGCTATCTGTCATTTATGAAAATGAGTGTTTAATAAAAGATGAAGCAAAACATTGTTATAAAACAGTGTCAGGAAAGGGGACCTCCGTCCAAGCCTCTCCTCGGTGCAGACGTACTAGCTTAGAATAGTTCTTATTTAATTTATTTCGATTTAAACAATTGTTATTTGTATAAATTATCCGATGAAAGACACGGTACTTCACGTGGCTTTAGAAAAGCGTGGAACATCGATTTGTTCAGTTCGGGTCCGCATGTCGAGAATGGGGAAATGGAATACGGCAGTAATTAAAAATTGACCCATTGTCTCTGAAATTAAAAAAAGTAATCCACTTGAGTTTATTGGTTTAAAATAAATTTGAAAATTTTTTTTTGTAAGAAGTGTAAGCAAGAGTCATAAAAATCAGTTATTTTTCAGTGTTGTGATGGCATGTACGGAAACCATATTTTTGGGTACATATTTATCAAAAAACAGGAATTGTCTCTCTACTACATAATGAGAACTGCCCCAATTGTCAAAAATGTCTACATGAAGCAAAGTACTGTATAAAATTTGCTACATGTAGCAAATGTTACGTATGAAATGTAGCATTTTGCTACTTAAAGACACACGGGAACACCTTTACACAAAAGAAAAGCTACCAAAACAGAAATAATAAAAGTGTGAAATAAACAAGTTGACTTCTCGCTAGAAACTGAGCATAGTTGGGGAATGAGGGCGAGTAAGTGCCGATATTGCATGAGCGGACGCAAGAGTCACCTCATGCCATGTCACCAACTTGGACGTCTTACCACTGTGATGCTGAGATTACAGGTTGTTCGCTTTAAGAGATACGTCGAAGTTCAAAAGAATAATCAGAGGAATAAAATATAGTTTGTAATATTAAGTTTTAACCAGTGAAGTTGTGTTAAATCAATTAAAAATAACATTAAATTATTGCCTTCTGTCTGCGTGATCGTGAACATTACTGTCATCATAAAATTTACAAATACTAGTTTGCGCATGAATAGAAAGTAATTAGGAAGATCCATATAAAAGCAAAATAAACCAAAATTTAGTTTATTCTATTCTGCGTTGTTCGGCATGAAACAAAAAGTAGCTGGTATTTTATTGTCGGTAGAACAAGGGAAGATATATATGTCGCAGAATGCCAATAAACGAAAAATCTCGTGAATGAACGCTCGCCCTTGGAACCGCTACGATAATAGATACTCGGATGACTTAATAATCACATGTCGATATGATCAGAACGATTGACTGTTAATCAGGTCGCCAAAGAAATAAGCAACCGTCAGGTTTGTTGCGTCAACCCGAGTATTTCCTGTGCTCTCCATAGTTTCCCCATCATGAAACCTGAACTTGATCTCGTGGTCAGTGTGCCCGCCATCCCAGATTCGCCATGCAAGCGTCACAATGCACGAGGCTCGTCTGAGTCACTGTAGTCATTAGTAGCCTGTCACACACCATCCAGTGTCATACTTCGCTGACCAGATCGTCACTGAAACTAATCGGTAATTTCCTTTGCATGCGACACACACTACCAGTCAGCGCAGATACTTCTACAGGGTTCGATGCTGCAACCTTGTACTCATGACACGGAGCTGTTCGTGGCTTGACATTGTAATTTGTTTGTCACATTAAGTGTAGTACGAAGTCAAATCCTTTTAAGTAAACCATCATCAATTTATAGTCATAGTCACTCGTATATATATCTGGGGTGTCTATATAGCATGGGTACTCCCCCTCCCCAAATCCTATGGCGCAAACCTCCCAAACAATATTTGTAAAAAATCTTATTTACCGTAAATCCATATTAAAACCAACGGTGCAAATCCATTGCATGTACTTTCTCATACACTTTTAAAAGTCTTATCTATAGCATGCAAAACTAACTTTATAGAGAAAAAATAGTCATGCAATTTTACAAGGAAATTAACCCGATTGAATGAAGCATATACAAAATTGTGTAAAGAAATTATTTAATATATGAAAGATTCTGATACACATTTATTTAGTATATGAAAGTGTTACAGAAAATAGTTTTCGAATCAAAATTGATTCAGATTGTTAACGAATTAACGTGTCATCAAACCTCTAAAATATTCATAAAACTATACAAAAGAAAAACGTATTAAAATCATAAATATCTGGTTAATTTTGGAAACCACTTACTCGACGTACGTAAGTAATGCATTGGTCACTCGTATGTAAAACTAACTTTTTTCTCAGGGTCTAAGAAAACTTCATATTATATTTGGAAACTTCATTTTTAATTTCATTTTAGGCACACTATCTTGAAATTTCTTAACTAGAGTGAGTTTTTCGTTCTTCTATCAATTTTATCAGTACTGTATCATTCATTTTAGTTTTCTAAAGCTATTATCTCTCTCTGCTTCTTATCTATTTGGCAAGTGAATTGAAATTATTTATCATATTGAAATGACTGTTACGTTTTTAAATTAATTCGATATTGGTATAATTTTTACTCCAAAAAAATTTGAATACATATATTATCACTTTCGTGTAGCTCTGGTTTTATACTTTAATAGTTTTTTTGTTAGCTTTTTATTATAGTTTTTGTATCCATCTTTTTTACAGTATTGATCATGTTAAAAACCTTGATGTGTATGTATATATGTATGTATATTGAAGAGAACTTTGAATGGAGCTATCCACTCTGCTCCTTCAAAAAACAGGGAAGACAAGGAAGGCAATACGTAATGTTTCACATAACTCAACAACATCCTATAACAGAACCTGTGAACACTTTAGATGATCCATTGACATGCAGACATTGCCAACACACAACAAGGAGTAAAGCCGGGATGACAAGCCATCTTCGCCATAAACACCCAGATATCCCACAAGACAACAGCAGGAGACCTATCAAGACCCCACTCCTACCAGCTTCCTGTAATAATATCACACCCACGCAAGATACGCTTTCTTCAGCATCTCTACCAAACCCAACACCTCCATCTCCACCAGACTCAACACATCCCGATAATTTGACTTGCCCTGCCTGCAGCCGCAAATGTAAAAACAAGGCCGGATTGAAGGCACATATGAGAAACAAGGAATGNTATATATATATATATATATATATATATATATATATATATATATATATATATATATATATATATGTATGTATCTATGTATGTATGTATATATGTATGTATGTATGTATGGCCCTGATGGATGTGGAAACGTTGGTGATCTGATGGATGAAGAATTTATGACATTAACTCAAGAAATAATATTCTTATATATTTAGAAAACTTATTGATGAATATTTAACATATTTCGATGCTTTTAGTCGCATTTGTACTTTAAAAATGTATAACATGGAAATTAAATCTTTAATTGAAACCTAATTTTATTATGTGTTGAAAGATGACTTAAAAATAACTCATTCACTCTATCACGACAGTTCAAAACTATTTAGTAGTGCAGATATACCAAACAGAGGGAGACATCAGCTTTAGAAAACTATAGCCTGTAAAATATCAGAAGACGGCAGGTTGCATCTCTCACTCTTTCACCATTTCTTTTTCGTTCCGGGACATCTTGACCCAGATATGCTTCAATTTTCAGACCCAGACATATCAACTTTCGCCCACACTAACATCCTTGCCCTTCGCGGCCAGAATGATTCACCTACTGGATCATTCTTAATGCAAACTATTCTTTTACTGTAGTAGTAAAATACAATAAATAAGTTTAATTTTGGATCTGCCCAAAATGTACAGCACAATGACAACAAACAACCATTTTCAAGCGATCCCTTTCCCTTTATTTTATACGGAGAAGATAAAACTGCTGTTACCAACATTAATATAGAATGCATGAAATTGATCTTTGTAAAGTTAGTTTTGCGTACTGTATAGATAAGGATCTTAAAAATGTATGAGAAAGCATACTCATTGATTAGGGTAAATAAGAGGGATAAAGTTGTGAAATATTTCTACAATTTTTTGGATTATGATTTGGAAGTGAGTCAAGACGAAANGGGGGGGGGGGTCTGCGTCATAAGGTTTTGGATGGGGACACCCCTGGATAAGATGAAATTACCAATGCTCTAATGGTAATGGAGAGGCCTAACTGCATAACACAGTGTTTAAGATGCACCACTCATCTAACAAAATGTACTGCTTAAATGTAGCGAAGTTGTTTGATGGAATATTACAAGTCAGTGAAGAAAGTCGTGTTTTTGTCTTTATAGTCGTGGATTAAATTCAGTGAAATTATCGCAAAATTGGCCTTATCGTGCTTAGTACAGATAGCTCAATTATAGTACAAAACGATAATTATCGTACATCTGTCAACACTAATAACAAGTAACATGTTAGTCAATAAAAATAGTACCGTTCGATAGTTTTCCACCTGTAAATTGTCTATTGTCATCTGAACTAATTGATACTACGGTTACGCCATGACTTCGTTTATAATTAAAATCAGCTGGTGTTCATTTGTGAATTAGCCCTGAATGTTTGATTCGTAAGGCGCAACATTGCAAACTTCATTTTCATTGATACGTCTTTATGGATTTCAGGAACAGCATCAATAGCATCTCTTGGTTTCCGCAAATGCTACCATCCATCTACGTTCCCCGTTTGCTTTGACATGAAATCCACGAAGTGTATACGTAGTAGTACTCCTCACGTATTTAAATACAACCATCTTTGGATGTTATGAATAACGACACCAGAAAAAGAAATATCTATTTCGGCCTTTAAGTGCTTCTTTTTTGTTGTTGTTTTTTTCCGCGTTAGTTAAAAAGGATAATTAGAGAAAGATCTCTGTATTATTATACCTTAGAGTTAGGATGGGGTAGAGCGAGGGAGCAAGCTGCGCAGTAAAATGAAATGTGGGCCCACATGAAACCACGTGACTTACTGCTAAAAGTAGCGCGGTGAATTTGAACTGGTATGCTAACGCGGGCAGTGACCAACGCTAGAGGTGGTTTCTCTACATGCGTGCGCTTTCTGCTAGTTCGAAGGGAGAGCAATGTTTAAAGGAGACCTTTCATGACAGTTTGAAAACCGTAACCTAAGCAGTTCGAAAGTTAGGGAACACCTGTTGCCGGAAAGCACTTTTTTGTACTGTGAGAAACCCCTTTCCACATCCGTTGATACAACTGGAGCATACTTGAAATACCCTAAATCAGTGATAGTGAGATCTTCTTCAATGTAGGAAGTACCAAATGTTTGACCGGTTAGCACTTGGAAAATGTGACACAAAGTTTTGTATCTAGAGTTTATATCAAGAACATTTTCCACTTTTTTAGATACCATTCTTCCAACTTCTCCCCTTACACTTTTCAAATGAGATGCAATTTTCTTAACTAAAGTTAACTTTCCAGACTTGCACCTTTTTCCTGTGCACGTGTGATTCCTTGTGTTAAGCAACTGAAAATTGCCTCTATGAAGACTAGCTGTCCTTCAATTTCACTGTTTGAAACAGTGTTTTAGCCGTATCAATTGCAGTAGCATCGTCAGGAATCAGTGTTTCGATAACACGTTTCACCATCTGGAAATGATCGCAATAATAAATTGCTGAATATATCCGGGTGCCCCATCGGTTGGTGGGAGTGGAATACCGGAAGCCATGGATTTGAAGAATAGTTTACGAGAGGGAGCCTTGAAAAAAAAAATTCTTCGTCTTTGGCACTAGGCAATCCACTTGGGAAAATGTACTCTAGCTTCCTCTGCCACCCTATGCACAGCGTGTACTAAGCAAGTAATGTGCACCATTTTCGGGTAAAAAGCTTGTATTTACTTTCCTGCTTTTACAATGTATGGCGCTGCGACAGTTACAAAAAGCAAGACTTCATCATTTCTGGTACCCTCAGGCCACAAAAAAACAACAACTACAAATTGTGGAGTGATTAACAGTTTCTAATACCTCACTTGTAAGCAGAAACACTTCACCTGGTCCATCGATCTCCAATATACCAATGATCATGTTAGCCAAGTAACGATTTTCTACATCACTCGTTTCATCAATGGACACAAAAATCTTCTTTCCATGTACTTCTCCCTGTATCTTGTTAATGGTGTTGTTGTAATATTGTGACAGGTAGTTCTTCCGAAGAGTTGATTCGTCTGGGATAGGACGTCCGAAATATAGTTTTAGAAAACTTTTCAATTTAGCATTGTTCAAAGTCAAAAATGGGATGTTTGCAGAAACTAAAGCTTTACTAAAGTCTCTGTAAAAATCTGACGATTTATTCTCCTTCATGGATACACTTTGTTGCAGTAAAAGTTAACGTGGATTTCTTCTTACTTGCGAGTTGCACTGCCCATACATGCTTATCGCGACCCACATGTTGCCGAACAGTGAATTTTCTTTCGGCTGATACCTTTGTTTCGCACATCTTACAAAATAACACATCACCCTCCGTAGAGAAATCATCTCCAAATTCAGATACAATCTGTCTTAAATGACAAGATTTAGATGGCTTTATTTAAGGCATGTCTGAATGAAACTGCGAAAACTGAACTAAACACCAAACTTTCCTCTCAGAAAATCTGCACATAACTAAATCTGTGACAATGAAAATAACGGATCTAACGCTTGCCTTTCAACTTGCACATTGTCGAGCGGCCTTTCTTTTTGCTACCTCATAGGCACATTGAGAATAGAATTGCTTACTGCGACAACTATATGCACGGTGTAGGTAAACCGACTCTCATTGTTGACCCACTGATCATGTATCAATTTATTTCGTTAGATTAAAAATAAATGTTAAATAATTCAATAATTTTAGTTGACCTAATTTCTTTTAAAACAGAAAGAGAGGGGACAGAAAAGAGAGTAATGCGCAAAATATGACGTAGAAATTGATAAAATGATCTAAAATTTCAAAATCAGAAAATATAACGAAAAACTACCCAATAAAATTAATATTTTTATAACCGCCCCTGTAGAAATTTTATCAATCGTTACAACGTCGTCAAAGTCGTGGCGACGTCACAAAACAACGTCGTGAAGACGTTGCTAACGCGTACGTATGTAACATCTATTCAAATTCGGAGATCGGCGTCTTCACAACGTTGTAAAAAAACGCTTATTCGACGCCGTGTAACGACGGCAAAACATCGTCAATACGAATTTCTTGAAAATGTTGAATTACCATTTTTATTACAACATTTATGGATATTACCCATCGCCTTACCTTCTTAAACCATATTCTATGACTCGTAATACTCATTCCTATAACAATGTAGTTTTACAATCGTTGTCTTTTAAGTCCGACTACTGAGTGATTCGATCCTGGGTTCTTCCCAGTTCAAGGCGAGCACGCTACCACTGAGTTGCTGCAACATAGTAATAAATGCTAAGATTTATCTTCTTGTTTTACTCTGTCTATTGGTATCATGAAAAATAGTAAAATATTATCTCCATAAACAAGTAAATGATAGGATGTTCTCAGCAAAATTAATTCTTGGCGAAAAATATACCCAAGTAGAGTTCCAACTTCCACTACCAGATGGCAGTGAAAGACGGAACGTCGTAATTGCGAATGTAGTTCCGACCATCCAAAGAGAAAAATGTGTCACAATTAACGGGAGCGGCCACAATTAGTAGTAGTAGTAGTAGTAGTAGTAGTAGTAGTAGTAGTTTACAAGTTTTTTATTTCCATAAACATAATACAGATTTTACATTTTCATTATACAATTTTACATTTTCCTTATATTTTCATTATATAATTTTACATTTTCATAACATTTTTATTATACACTTTTACATTTTCATAATCCAATTTTACATTTTCATAATCCAATTTTACATTTTCCTTATACAATTTTTACCTTCTTATGTTTACCTAATACAATTTACATAGTTGAGTAAATAAATTACAAGGTCAATTTCGTTTGCCACTTAATTTCCCTCCCTTTAAGGTATCTTAATACCTTGTCAAAGGGAGTTGTCCTACTCCCTTATTCTTTGTTCTTATTAGCTTTTTACTGTGATAATTTTTAATCTTTAATTCCACTTTACTTGAATATTTCCATATATGAAATTGTTTATAATACTCACGTACTATAATATAGTTCATCTTTCCTTTTTTATTAATTGAATAATTTTTTTTATAAGCAATTTTTGAATTTTTGTTTTGTTGCTAATTATCATTTTCCTAGGCTACGTCTACTAACTATTTTACTTCTGCTAATAACAGTAGAAGCACTAGTAGTAGATTTATATGTGGTACTTTCCAGCTGCATACTATTCCGCTACCAGTGATTTATCTAGTGGTAGTAGTAGTAGCAGTATATTTTCCCTTCCCTCCTCTTTGTTTCTTTTAATTTTTATTTTTATCCTCATCCAGAAGAATTATTTCTTATCATTATTTTCTTTTATTTCCTATCTTCTGTGTTATTTATTTTTGTTTGTTTTTGTACTACCTTTGTACTCTCTTTTACTTTTGAATTTTGATGCCTATTTTTTTTTTTTTTAATTCATTTAAATACTTTGTGTTTTTTCACCAAAAATTCCTTTTTAATTATTATTGTTTATTTTCCTTTTAGTCCTTCAACTCTCTTATATAAGTTTTTTATAATTTTCTATAATCCATTTTTTGAGTTCTTGTTTTTGTTTGTTTTCATTTTGTATGTCTGTAATTGAGTCAGGGACTTTATTTATACATTTGGGTACCATTACTTCTATTGTTCTTTCTCCATATTTGTTAAAAGTCATGGGTATTTTGTAAACATGGTGTTTCCTGTTCCCATACTCATGATGTTGTTTTATTAAAATTTGTTTTTTGTTATAATTTGTTGTAGGTACATTTGTTTAATATTCAATATATTGTATTTTTATATGTTTCTTGTACCCTCATTTCATCATTATCCATTATGCTAATAACCGTGTCTTGCAGAGCCTGTATGGGGGCCACATATGATATCGAAGCTGCTCCCCATACCCCAATACCATATCTGAGTATGGACTCAATTAGAGCAACATACACATTTTTAAATGTTACTCTGTCCATGAAGCTTTCCACATTAATCACTTTCCAATAGCATAGTCTAACTTTCCCTATTAATTCCCTTATGTGTTCATTCCAATTCAAGAATTGGTCAAATATTACACCCAAGTATTTAATTTTCTCTGCCTGTTTTATTCTTTCTTTACATATACAATTTTCAATTTTCCTATGTATACAGTCATTACTATGGTATCTAATGTTCAGCTCTTGTTCAATTCTTGCTCTTGTAGTTATATGTAAAACTATTGTTTTTTCTCCATTCATCAAAAGGGATCTGTCATGAAACCAGAGTTGTATCCTGTTGAAGTCCTCTTGTAGGTTATCTCTTGGTTTCTCTACATCCCTACTGTATGACATTATCAAAACGTCATCAGCATATCCATAATATTCACATTTTTTAATAGTAGTAGTAGTAGTAGTAGTAGTAGTAGTAGTAGTAGTAGTAGTAGTAGTAAAGTAAAAGTAAAGTAAAAAAGTTTTTATTCCATTATAAATAAATTCATATTACATGTTAAATACACCTGCTTGTATACATTACATCCATTTCACTTTAAATATGCTTACAGCGTACACATATATATAAATATTTCATCCATATCCTCCAATTTGATGCAGCAACTAACAAATTTCCTCATATATACATGTACAATTGTTTACTTATAACATTCATTTAACAAATTAACCTCCAATTTTATACTTTTGTTTACTTCTTTGTGGTTTTTATCATTTGTTTGTTTTGTCAGTTATTTACTTCCATAAATCTTCTCTCAAGTTTAAAACACTTTTTTCTAGTAGTAGTAGTAGTAGTAGTAGTAGTAGTAGTAGTAGTAGTAGTAGTAGTAGTAGTAGTAGTAGTAGTAGTAGTAATATATAGTAATATAGTTTATTCCATTATAAATACAATCATTTTACATGTTAAATACACCTGCTTGTATACATACATACATTACACTTTTAATATGCATTCAGTATTTACCTACATATAAATTTTACATCCATATCCACCTATTTGATGCAGCAACCAACATATTCCCACATATATACATTTACCCTATTTTACAATATAACATCCATTTTACATATAACATCCAAATTTATACATTTGTTTATTTCATTGTGGTTATTATCACTTATTTAATTTGAAATTATTTACTTCCTTAAATCTTCTCTCAAGTTTAAAACACTTTTTTCTTCTTTTTGTTTTTGTTTTTACACATATCTTGTTCTTTATATTTTTTTGTTTTTGCGGTTTGAAATTGTTTTATATTTCTCTTATTACCCACTTACTTGTCTACCACTACTATTTATAGTAGCAGCAGCAGTACGGAGCAAAAACATTAGTTACTTTCCCTCCACTGCCAAATACCACTATTTGGTTTTTCAAATAGTAGTTGTAGTGGAATTCTTTTTGGATTATCAAATATTTCATCAATACTCATGCATATTTTTCAATTTGTACACCTACACACCTACATACATAAATACACAGAAAATTTATATTTCATTAATACTCATACTTATTTTTCAATATGTACATCCATGCACATACATACATAAATACAATGTTAGATTTATATTTCATCAATACTCATACCTTTTTCCAATTTGTACAATTCATACACATACATTACATAAATACATACAAGATTTATAACAAACTAGTATACATACACTTCAGTTTAGTGTCCCATCCAAAAAATACATACATGTTTAACTTCTCCCTTTAAGTTTCACAATTGAAACTTGTCAAGGGGAGATTTTGTGTACTCTTAAAATTTTTGTTTCCACATTTTTACCTTTTAATTTTTCTTTCCTTTGAAGGTTCTCCACTTATGTTTTCCTTTCTCTTACTCTAACATCCTGTTATTTTCAATTAACCATCTCTTTATTTCTTTCTTCCTTCTGTATCTATTTTTTATTTCTATAATATCGTCATCTATTTTATTTAGCCACCTTGGCAGGATTGTGTCAATCTTCCTATCTCCATACTTGTTGAAGTTTATGGGAATTATATAGTTATGTTTTTTTCTGTTGTCATGCGAGTGCATAATCCTTTTTAGATTACTCTCTCTATTTGCCTTATTCAAGTTTTTGTCTATTTTTTCCAATAGGAACATTTGTTTGATTTTTAGCAGTTGATTTTTTTATATATCTCTTCCGTATCTTCTCCTTTACCTCCTATCAATTTTACTATTTTATTTTGCAGGGCTTGCAGAGGTGTAACATACGTTTTGGAGGCCGTTCCCCATGCCTCAATTCCATATCTGATCTGCGATTCTATTAGTGAGACGTATACATTCTTTAAGGTACTCTTATTCATGAACTTTTCTACATTAACCATCCTCCAGAAACAAACTCTTAACTTTCTTATTAGTTCTTTAATATGGCCCTCCCAAGTTAGACGGTGATCTAATATCACTCCCAGATATTTTAGGTGCTCGACTTTTTCAATATTAAAAGTACATTTACAGCTTTTCATATCATTGTGTAAACATTCCGTCTCATGTATAACCATATTTATTTCTTCCCCAACCACCGCTTTCGCTGCAATGTGGAGCATCTTGGTCTTATTGCCATTCAACACTAATGACATATCATGCATCCACTTTTGCATATTATTGAAATCTTCCTGGATCTTTTCCTTTATCATCTTTCTATCTTTCCCTCCCATCATTATTACAAAATCGTCGGCGTATCCATAAAATTTACTATGTTTTAGACATGATTCAACATTATTAATATAAAGAATGAACAGTAGAGGTGCAAGAAAACTGCCCTGAGGGATACCTGTTTCCATTCTTTGCTTTTCACTTAAGTTTTCTTTGATTTTTACCATAAATTCCCTGTTCTGTAGGTATGTTCTTAATATATTTCGCATTTTACCTCTTATGCCCATTTTTTCTAGCTCATCTATGAGCTTCTCGTTATTAACAAGATCAAATGCCTTCGTTAGATCCATAGATATCATTATAACTTGCTTGCCATCGTTTAAGTATTCATTTACATCATTTGCAATATTTTCTAACAGGTCAGCCGTACCTTTTCCCTTCTGATATGCATATTGATTATTTGTTATAGAATTGTTTCTTTCTACAAAATCTTTTATCACCTCCATAATGTACTTTTCATAAATTTTACCTATTGTCGATAGAATTGAAATGGGTCTAAAATTATTCAAATCTTTCGTGTTTCCTCCTTTATATATCGGTCTGATAATAGCCACTTTCATATTTTCCGGGAACTTCTCCTCCTCTATACTCTTATTAATTATTAATTTTATCATCGGTATAAGTACCCTACTATTTTCTTTTATGCTTTCCAAACTTACTAAGTCCACACCAGGTGCTTTATTTTTCTTAAGTTTATCTATGATTTTTTCAATTTCTTTCGTTTCTATCTCAGGTAGAAATATTGAGTTTAAGTTATTATTCTTGTTATCTATTCCTATCTTTTCATCACACTTATGTATGTTTTTTGATACATTTTCCTTCATGAATCTTGCCATCTTATCACATATTTTTTGAGTTGTTTCCTGGTTGTCTAAACTTTTTTCAATCAATTCGTCTATATCATTTTTCTTTTTTCTTCCCATTAACATATTTATAACTTCCCATGTTTTTTTACTGTCTTTTATGTTTTCATTTAGAAGGTTTTTGTAGTATTCCCTTTTATTTTGAAAGATTTTAGCATTTATCTTGTTTCTTAGGTCTTTATATGCCTTTCTTATTTCCAATTTCCTTTCACCATATATGTCTGGATACTTTTTCCATTTATCAAAGAGTTTGTCCCTTTCACTCATCATATCTATCATTTCCTTGCTGATCCATGGTTTAATATTTTTCTTCTTCCTATCTCTCATTATGCTTATTTTCCTTGATTTCTTGTAGCTCGATATAATCACTTCATATATGTCTTTAGCTTCTTTTATTTTCATTTCTTCTATATCAATCTTTTCCAAGAGCTTTTTTAGTTCTACTTTATTTGTATTTATTTTTTCCTTTCTGTTTCCATGTCTTTCCAATATAACTTTCTTTTTCATTTTTATACTTAATCCTATCAAATAGTGATCTGATATATTAGTTGTAACTATCACAGGTTGAAGGCTTTCAAACACACCACTTACTGCTATATGATCAATGCATGTACTACTACGTTTTTCCATTCTGGTATCCTCTCTTGTACTTTCAGTAATTGTATGAATCATTTTATTATTCGTTATTATATTTTGATATTCTTGGTTATTCTTGTTGATCACTTCCTCTTTTATGTCAATATTTATGTCACCTACTAGTATTTTGTTTTTGTTTTTCATCCTTCCTAATACCTCTTCTAATTCTTTCAGAAAAATTTTTACATCCTCCCCCGGTGGTCTGTATATTGCAATAAGTGTGATTTTTATTCTGTTATTTATCAAAATATTACCAATTATAGCTTCATATGCCCTTTTTTCTTCGTTTATGTGTAAGAAACTGTACCGTTCCTTATAAAACACCATTATACCACCTCCTCTTTTTCCTCTTCTTCTATATGTCTCTCTTTTGTATCCTTCTATGTTATAACCATACATGTCTTCATTTTCCTCCAGGTTAATCTCCGTCAAAACGATGACATCAACAATTTCATCTAATATTTCTATTTTGTATGCTAACTCATCCCAATTCTTCTTAATTGATCTAATATTTAGATGTATTATCTTTATACTATCCTCTTTTTCTCCAAAAATCTCTTCTACTTCCACAAAACTTTTGACCAGCTTAATTTTTTTTATTTCTATATTATCAAATATTTCAATATCCATAATTAGTTAAATATCATCATAGTTTATTTCTCATATTATATTTTTGATATCTGCTTCCTTTTTTATTATCCAAGATCTTGTATCTTCCTCTTTCTTTATATAAATTTTGGAATTCCTTATCCATGTAAATTTAAAATCCTTTTCCCTGGCAAATTCCCTTACTTTCCAGAAGAGATTTGATGTGTATTGAGTGAGTTTCTCTCTTATGTATACTTTTTTACCCCCCATATCTAGCCCACCTTTACTTTTTGATAATTTTATTGCCTTATCTCTAATTTCCTTTTTTGTAAATTTAATATAGGTTTTTATTTTTTGCTGTTTATTTATATACTGAGTATATTCTTTTACATCATTTTCCTGCAGTTCCTCCAGACCCTTTTCCTTTATCAATTTGATCATTTCTTTTTTATCAATTTCCTTTGTTATTCCTATAATCTCTACGCTTTTTCCTAGTCTCTCATTTTCTAATTCATTGACTCTTTCACACAGTATCTCATTTTGTTTATCCTTCTTTTTAAATTCTTCCTTCAGTGTCCTAATTTCTTGTATTTCATTCAGTAGCATATCGTATTTATTACTTAAGAATTCTATGGAGCTCTTAATTTCTGCCATTTCCCTTATTATTATATCTAACTTCCTGTTTTCCACACTATCAATTTTCTTTATTTCTTCCCCTTCTTTCACTTCTAATATCTTTTCCTCCACTTTGCTATCACTCATTTGTCCCATTTTACTTTTACAACTCCTGCATTTCCAGTCTCTTTTTCTTGACCCAGACATTCTTTTGTATGTATGAGCTGATATACTTATGCAGTTATAATGGTATTCCTCCATACAACATTGGCAAGTCACCTCCTCATATACTGTTTTACTACATACTTTGCATGTGGCCATTATTATTATTTTCCTTTCACTATTATTACTTTCAGATTACTTTTCTAAAAAGAGACCTACCAGAGACCTTCTTCTCTTACAAATCCACACACTCTACCACATCTATTTCTACAAACCAAAAACTATTTTTATCAGCTCTTTACTTTCACTTCTCATTCAATTGACACTATTCTCTCCTTCCCTTATGCACACATATCATTACCAGAAATACTTATAGCAGTTTTCATAAACATCTCCCATTACCCACAGTGTTTATTACACACAGATTCCTTAAGGCTCCAGCACCTTTCTTACATACAAATACACACTCTGTGAGGTTTATGAAAACTTTCTCACTCTTTTACACCATTCAAAAACACTTTTCTAAGACAAACATACAAACAGATAAATACAGTCCATGACATTACCCATCATCAAACAAGATCCAGATTCTTCCACATTTCAGGAATTCCTATACCCCAACCTCTTTATCACCATCTTCCAGTAAAGCAATTGACCTACTATTTTACTCACAGATCCTTGATATGTCAGCAACCACCAATATCCCCAGCTTCACAAGAAAAGTTCTTTTAACCTTCTCACTCTTAAAAACATAACATCAGGCAGCATACACCAACCAGCAAACAAACAAACCTATCACCTCCTTACAAAAACTTTGAAACCAATCAATTATTCACGATACACCAAACACTTTTAAATCAGAAAAACACCACACATTGCATCCAGACACCACAACACACCATAACCCAACTTTCAAACACACATCCATTGCTGTATCACACTTTTCACCTCATCGACCAACAACTTCGCCTGTAGCTTCAGGTAAAGAAATTAAACGCCTTTTCACACAAAGATACTTCACTTTCTTTCAAANGCCTTTTCACACAAAGATACATCCCTTTCTTTCAAATTCTTTTAAACTTGACACTGTTACACTTTAAACCAACTTCAACCTCACACCAGCAACATGTCGCCACCACACACCTGCATGTTGTATACTTAGCATCCGTTGAAAAAATGTACCTTTGACCTCAATTTTCACCCATATATATAGTTTTATATTCGTTTTATTCCCTAATTCATTAACATTTGCCACAAGAGAGTAACAAAAAGAAAAATAGCAAACATCACCCTTGCTCAACCTTCATATCACGGAGCCTCTCCTCGGCACGTCCGTTCAGTTAGGCAGTCGTAGTAGTAGTAGTAGTAGTGGTAATAATAATAATAATAATAATAATAATAATAATAATAATATTATTATTATTATTATTATTATTATTATTATTATTATTATAACTGAATCTGAACGTCGTATACCAGAGTCATCTCTACGTAGATCTTCGACTCGATCTGGGCGTCGAAACAACGTAGTTTATGATTCTTGTCTCGACGTCGCATAACGACGTTACCTCAACTTCAAATTCCAGGAAATACGACGTCGGGACGGTGTCGTTTATTCGACGTCGTCCTTCGACTCGATAGTGATGTTGTAATACGTTGAAAGTCTGCTCAACGTAGGCGATTTCAGCGTGGGAAGAGATTCGTGTTCAGGATTTTAATACTTAAGAGTAATTGAGACTGCATAACGAAAAGAAGATGACATGTCGTCAAAATCCAGGCCCAGGTCATTACAATGCACTGCTAGGAAAGATATCATCTGAAGGACTGGGAAATTGTTAGGATTTTAGACAAAGAATGTTTTTATTTTAAAGAATACATGACATAAACACCACACCCGACAGTTTCAATTTAGGATCAGATACAGAAAACTTGTCAAGTGTATACAACTGCATATAGTCATCATGTTTATTCATTTCTTGTTTCTTGTGTATGTTACATTATATTCTGATGGTGAGAAAGGTGGTTTTTGGGGATCTCAAGTAGGTCCAATCACAAATAATACATCTCTGAAGAAGTAAAGATACAACATTAGTGAAAATATTAGGTCTACCGATAAATTTTAAATACTTTATGTCATAGTTAACATATCATTACTTTATGATGAAAATGGTATACTAATATTTACTGCTAAGAACTGGTAAACTTTGGTCCCCAAACCCAAGATTATTCGGAGGTTCAAGCCCCCTCCAAGATTTTACTTTCTCATTTTCATGGTATATAGAAAGTATTATAATCGTGAAGAAATTCGAAAACGAGATTTCGACGGAAATATACTTTTGGGCGACCCCTGATTCTGAAAAAGTGGTTTTTGGCATAACGTCCGTGCGTCTGTACACAGCGATTCTGAGTAAACGAATGAATCAATTTTATTCCCATTTCGTATTTATGGTAGAATTTACTTGTTGCGGATGCTTGTGCTCTAATTTTCTTTTTACTTTAAAGCAAAGTATATTTCACCTGAAAGTCAAAGTGCGCTTTTGAAAGTTTCTCAAAAAAGGCTCCAACGATTTTGCTTCAATTTTCTGTAGTCAAGTACAGTTAGTATGCATTACATCCGCATTAACGGTATTTCGCTTGAAAGTTTGGTGTAGACGCAGTTAAATAATTTATGTCTGCTACACTAACACATTAGTTTACTGTTTCAAGAAGCTTGAATAATATTTAGCAGTGTAAATGGGCCAAGCAGACCTAGAATACACTTTTCGTAATCTGAAATGAAAGATATGATAATGATAAAATACATAGGACAGCAAATGCACTGCAGATTCGAAACATCAAGTTCTGACTACAACGAAATTACATTTACATAACATTTTGACGATATTTATAACTTTTACGACTTTTTACAATATCTATAAGATATGTCGCTTTACGTTTTGAAATATTATTCTGAATATTTACTTTACTTTCAAATTTCACATAAAAGACAGTAATAAGTTCATCTAGCGACTCTGAGCATGACTAGAGCGCTGGAAGACGACTAAAATATAGAGGATATATGCTGCAAACGGAGAAACGTATATGAGAAAGTATGCGCAATTGTTTTGCACCACTTGTTTTCTGCATATGCCACTTATTATGTACATGTACTTTCATCACCTGGATGATGTCAAACTAAGTTGTTCAACACTTATAAACACATGATAACTCTCAAAGGAGTCGAAACCTCCTGCTAACATGTTAACACAATATAATTGTACACATAAATAATGGATCTGTAAATGATCGTTGTGATCCTTCCTCCTTCCTTTTTACGTTCCGCGCAATTATAAGCACAGCAGTTAATAACCACGAAGATTACCTGATGACTATTGCTTCGAAATTTTTAATAAAAAAATTAAACTGGACTAGTATCTCACTGTTATTTGGAGTGTAAAAATACAACACACTCTCCCTAATAATTTCTACCACTCTTTTTTATATTGAAGTTAAGGTAACTGATATGAACTGTCACTGTAAAAATGTTCCAATCACACGGAATTCGCATGTATTTTATAGCAGGAAAACTGTTTCTTGCACTAAATCACATGACCACGAAATTCAGTATTGGAACACATGCGCAGAGACCAAAACTCGCTCTACCCTATCCTGACTCCATGTGCCATAACCAATAAAAATTTGAACGGTATTTTTCCGAGTCCGACAAATGTATACTGTCATTTACTTAATTTTATTTATTGTCCAAAAAGTTACAAATATTGTTATTTTGATATCACTACATGAACAGTACCTTTTTTCTTTCATTGTATATATTTAAATTTATATCCACTATATGTTGGCTATCCTGACACAGATCTTCCCCTCAAATTAAATTGTAGAAAGGAATATGAATCGCTTCCCTTTACTCCGCATCACAGATGCCAAAAATATCTCTATGACCTTACGTGTTTTTTCATTGTCAATTTGCCAAGACTTCGAACAAACTAAAGTGAAATCAAGATGTATTATTGCAGTGTATGATAAGAAGTCTGTTAAGTTAACATCGTTTGCCACAGCCGACAGAAATGCACATATGGAAGACGAAATATTTTAATTGGATGAACTGCGGAGAGAGATCTCGACGTTCTAGTACTTCTTCATAGATGGCAGCACTGCGCAAATGCTGCGAATTTTTATTGGTTTGTTTTTTCGGCATAAATGATCGTTTGCTGCATGCTTTTGCCTCTTTTATTTTTGAGGCTGCTTTGCAGAATCATCTTTTGTTTCATAGTTTTTAGCGTTCTTTTTTGTTATTTCTTGCAATACTTAGTTGTTACCGTCGTGTAATGATCCAAAAGAGTTATTGAACGTTAAAACATCAGGAATTTTCCAAATGGATAACCCAGCCAGATAAGGAAGTATAAAGGGATACACACATATAGCCATATTTTCATATAACAACAGTTTTATTTTAAAAATTGAAAAAACTATTCTTCTGAGTATTCTTTCCCAACGTACAAAAACATAATCACTTATGTGGTACTACAGTAATACTGAAGGTACACTGTAATACCGTATGGGTTAAACAAGAGTTTTATCTTTATTTATAACAAAATGAATTACATTTACAAAAGAACACTCTTGAAAGTAAACAAAGAGCAACTGACACATACTAATGGAAGTTCACTTGCATTTTTGGTGTTATTATGAAACAAAATTAATTTGTAATTCAAATAGTGAATGGATATTGCAGAATTAAGTTGTAATGTTGAAATAGCTGGTTGTTGAATGTTGACCAATTAGTTGACTGACGAAGAGATGAACGCCATATTGCTGTGTTGTCAGGCTACATGAACACACATCTTCGTAACCCTGTGAAAACTTTTAAAATCCCATTAGTATATTGTCATAAGCAACACGTTTTTAGTAAAGTACGGAACACTACGCGGAATCAACACACAACTTAATCTTAGAGTAGTCTGAGAATGAGTTGATACTGATTCGCTCTCTTTATTATGTTTACGAGCGATCACTGTATTCTGATTGGTGAACATTCAGTTTGACATAGCGCTCTTTTCTCCTTGTTACGGTTGAAAGCACATCCAGCCACTTCGCCGAACAAAATGTTAAATTTTTTATTAAGGAGCGCGTTCGACTCGATAAATATTTTTTCATTTTATTTACAATATCTAGAACCATGTTCCTTGTTAACATCACCGGACATTACTTGTCACTTCTTATCCTTTCCATTGCATTTCGTCTCGTGTGGTAAAGGATTTTTATATTCAACGCAATGTTATTTTATACAACTCTGCATTTCAAAAAATCCCTGCAAATGCAAGTACAAGTGAGAAATGCGGCCACTAGTGGAAGGAGACCTCCCCCACCATTGCACCAAAAAACATTCAGCTGGCCCAGACACTGCGTAGTTGCCTAGTATCGAAACGAAAATATCCAATCCAATATTAAAAATTTCAAAATTATAAAAACAGATTCCACTCATAAATGTACAAAAAGTAACATATTTGATTACTTACATAAGAGCTTTCCTGTAGACATATTATGACATTATACAATTATACACCAAGAAAATTATTATTCACAACTGTTTACAACAATGGTCAAATTTTTCGTCCGAAAAAGATAAATTATACTATACTATAGATTTTTCTCTACACAATGTTAAATTTGGGATTAAATCAAAGTGACTGTTCTCCTATAAACTTGTACTTTTTCTGATTAGGATACTTTATTTATTTGGTTCATTTAAAATGAATATGATTGGAACATGTTTAATAACGTTAGGAGAACATATAAAACACTAAACATTTCTAATATTTAAAATTTCATTTATTTTGTATATTTGTTTAATTTGTATTCTGTTAAACTTAAAATTATTTATTAAAATTGTACCAGGCTAATTCTAGAATAAATTCCAAAAAAATTAGGGAACAATGTAAACAAATGTTTTATTATTCCCACTATTTANGTGATGGGGGAGTGAAGTTGAGAAAGTTTCACTCACCCCCTCCGAGATCACTTGCTGGATCCGCCTCTGCGAACGGTATCACTCACCGGACGATTGGAACCCCGAGATTGATTCTTTTGCACGTATTTCACAGCAGACTAAGGAGACCTGGGGGTTACTGCACAATCTAATGCACTGAAGCGCCCTCTCTCTCCCCTCTTCTGTCCTGAATTATGCTGATTCTTTTGTAAGAACCTACCTTTTTTATTGTTTCTTTTTTACACAAAACCCGGATCTTGTATAATCCATTTCATAAATCCTCCACTTCAAGAACTCCCGATCCCAAATTTTATTGTTTATTGAATATTTTAGACGTGGCGCACTTTTGGTACCAAACATCTTTGCAGTTACTACTTCACGATCAATACGAGACATGTAAGCAAATTCTTTCACAAATTTATTGGAATTCCTCCCTACGCCAAGCTCACCACACGATCTCTTTCTCACGTATTCCATATTCCCAAAATGCGAGACGTATGCGAGAAATATGTTATAAGTAGCCGCATCTCGAAAAAATTGGAGAGAGATCATCGAAGTTCTATATCATTCTCACATTAACTGTCCTTAAAATAAATGTTCCTAGAATTGTTGTTCCTATATTAACGAGTGTTTTGGGGATGTACTTAATTATTTCCAGTACTCTCTAAATTTGTTCGAGTGGGCTACAACGCAAAAAGAGATGTCAACTCGATCTTCGAGTGAAAATCCTCCTTACCCTATAGTGAAACCGAGTACTCCATCCTTCGAGTGACAAAAATTGTCAGCTAAACATAAGTTTCCAGGGTGGCTCAAAACTGCAACCTCGCCACCACGACTTCACAGCGCCCATCTTCAGCCGTTTGCGCCACTAATTTCTACTCCGTTGCAGGGGGCTCCTCAGCTAAAAAAATTGTCACTAAATGCAAAGGTTATCCATGTTTTAAGAATTTGATACTTTCTTCTTTTTGGAGGGGTAAAAATTTACAATCATCTCTGCACCAAGTTTTTTGAGCTCCAGGGAGACTTTTTAAAACTTAAAGAAATGCAACACGGAGTCCTATTGAATTTTAATTTCCCCTGTAACTGGGAAATATAAAGTTTTGTAATCAGGAAAATTTTTAATCCTGAAATTTTGACGAAAATATCTATTTTGGAGATCCCTGACAGCGACATGTACTTTGAAGAATTCTACGTGTCCGGTCTTTGCGCAGTGAATCTGCTTAAATTGAATTTCGTGTTTCGTATGTCGAGTAGTATTTGTTACCAATCCACATATTTCAGAACTTGAATAACTTAAAATCTATTTGAACATCGAGAAACATGAATGTAATTTTCTGTGAAATTGTTGCAAACGTTTGTGTTTCTTCTTGCACTGTTTCCGATCATTTTTACCACAACATATCCCTGTCATTAATATAGAAAATCAGAAATGGGGTGAAATGGAAATTTAAAAAACTTAACAAAATGGGGCAACTCCGTTGATCACTCACCGCAGAAATACTCTCTGTGTGCTCTTTTAGAGACATAAGATGAATTTTTTATTGATATAATTTTTATCTGCATGCCTGAAGTGCGTAGTAGTAGAAGTGAAATCACTTACCATGGTAGTATCAGGTTTTGTCAAGAAGTTATCTGAAATTTTATGTGGTTGGCCATATTAATGTTGCGATTCGGATATTTGATTAAAAGTTGAACCATACCTGGAACAATGCTTACTGTAGGTGTAATAATTATAGATATCCAAGTTTGCGGTTGACAGTGGCTCAGAAGCGAAAGCTAGATGTATCTAGCTTCAGCTCCTTGTTATCTATGTTGACCTGTTGGAAACAAAAACAGCGTTGGATACTATCGTTCCGCAAAATTTGCTCTCAATCAATGCTCAGTCATATTAAATTCTTGTGATAATCATATTAAATTCTTGTGATAATCTTTTTATTGAGAAAAGTTTAAAATATCTATCTTTTTTAATATGCCAGCGCAAATTTAATTACGCTAAATTATGGTGTTTCTAACTATAATGTGGTTCTTCTAGGTCACTCTATGGCAAACTCGGGAACCTGTGATTTTATGTAGTTGTGAGTCAATGCAGAAACACTCCCTGAATCATTTTCATAATATTCATGACGAAGGGTTTTGGACGCGTGGGGAACCAAGCACTACAAAAGTGTCGGACTGTCTGGACTCATCAACTCCTAATTGGAGATGAAATAGGTCTCAAAAATACGAAGACAGTTAGGAGAGAGTCGAACATCGTTTAGAACTCTAGATACTACGTTATGATTATCTTAACGACGGCAAATGAAATAAATAAATAAACTTTATTGTCAAAAAAGCAGTACTATATTTTAGTAGTATATAAATAATAATATTAATAAGAATTATAATTATAAATAAACTTTATTGTCAAAAAACCACATAATTCAAACTATCTTCTTTTGGATTCTGGAAATTTGAATGCTCAGAGCGGATTGACCGCACAAGAGCATACCGTATCATAAATGAGAATAAGCATTTGCAAAATACACGCAGCGAGAAATGTGATGACTAACAACGTTGACTAGAATTCAGAATGCAAAACACAATTTGCTTAGTTTTGAATTCAGATCATCAATGTGGCAATTCCAATTGAGATAGTCATATTATGAAGCCCTAAGAATTTGGTTAATTCGACAATTTTTGCTTGGGTTCCGTTTATCGAAAGTGATGTAGGAGGAAGATATTTCGTTACGCTATTGCGAAATAACATGGATACTGCTTTATCAGTATTAACAATGGAACGATTTGAATGAAACCAAGACCAGAGATTAGATATAACTTTTACTTTGTTAACAAGTCAATGCACAAAATTAGCGTCGTCATCGCCAAAGAACATCTTTTTGCAATCATACCGTTTGGATGGATGGCATATCACTTGAGAACAATAAATAGAGAACAGGGTCTAAAATTGAACTTTAAGGAATTCCGAATGCAAGTGACATTGTTTCTGAAATGTAATGCTGAAATACTTTATTTTCAACAAAGGAAATTTCGACTTGCTGATACCTAACTTTTAAGTAGGAAGTTATCCATCTTGCCGTATGTATGCAGAATGAATTTGTATGAAGCCACGAAAACCGTATAAATGCATTTTTGCGAGAACAATTTCGTGATTGATTATATCGAATACTTTCGATAAATCAAGAAAAATACCTTTAGGATTACCTCCGCTATCAAGAGAAATGGTTACATCATTAAAAAAAGAAACTGTGGCGCTGTTATTTGTAAGAGATTTCCTGAAACCGTGCTGATTATTTGAGAGAACATTATTATGTGATAAGAAGTCTAAATATCATTTATAGAAGAGATTTTCAGGGTTTTTGAGGAAGTAGGCAATATGGGTTGATAGTTACAAACATGTTTAGTTCCTTTCTTGCCATGTATACCATAAATGGGCGAACATGTCTTGATACACTCTTATATTATTCATGTGGTATTATTTACTATATATTTTATATATTTTGACCCGTGGTGTAGTGCCTAACGCGCTCGTTTTCTACCTCTGGGTAAGCCGGTTCAAATCCAAGTAGAATCCGAGGTGGTGGACGGAGCGGTGTTCGCGGCAGGTTTTCTCGGGGTTCTCCCGTTTCCCCTGCCTATCATTCCACCACAACATTCACTCATAATCATTCACCCCCGTGTCATTCATAATCACCGCTGCAGGGGAAGGGTATCCGACACCCATGTATTCCCCAGCCAAAACCAATTGAAGCATCATATATCCATACCCATTCGCCGACCCCTCATGAAGTGGGAAAAGGCTGGGTTAAAAATTATTTTATAATATTTTTAAAGAATCAGGATGTAAAGGAAACTGAAATAATGCAGTTCGTGAACACGAATCAATGCTCAATTCATAAGTACAGAGTCTATGGAATACAGTGGAAAAGGATTACCTCATGCAACCTTCTTAAAAATGGAAGCCACTATATTCATTGCAACTTTACGAACTCTCTCTAAATTATCAGTTCTACCAAGAAATTACAAATAAAGCAACAATAATACATATTTATTACATGATCCATAGAATTAATATACGAAATAGCAATTGTCAAAGAACTTGAACATTCGCTTAGCATTAAATCGAGAGATTAACGCCGCGGCGCGCCGTGAACGAGTAATCGCTGAGGAAACAGAAATAATGAAAATACAAGAAAATTTCGTATTCAGTTATTAAACTAAAACAAACTCTGAAAGTAATTGGCTTGAATCACGTCAGTTTCACGTCCCATATTTTGACTTCAAATATTGAAAACACCCCTTTCATCATTTCCTGCTTCTAAACAACAAAATACTTTTAATCTTAATTTGTAATACCCGAAAACAATTACTTAAAATAAAAACAAGTAATCCTTTTCCCGTCAATTTCTTAAATATATTATTGTTTAATACATAATACGACCTCACATGGACTCCACACAGTATTTATTGTAAACTTTTTACAGAGCACAACGTTTCAACCCTATTTGAGGCCTTCGACAGGTTTAACAAATATTTAACGTAGTAACATAACAACAGAATATGAAATAACATTAACATATTTACAAAATTTGAAGAGAAGGCACACAATTCTTTAAATTCTTATAATTGGGCCAATTAATATGGATAGAAGATTTTTAAACAACACGATTGAATATAGAAAGTAATATTGCATTCATATTCAATACTTTCATACCATAAAAAACTCCTTTCTCGCAATCTTATTCTCTTGGACAACACTGGCGTAGAGAACTGCTGGGGCTCTAACGAACAAAGCCTGGCGGCAAACGGTGGACATAGCGTGGCAATAACGTGTTAGAAAAAAGCCATTTAACTAAAAACAATTGCTCCAATGAACACCTAATAGGGAAACGCTTGAAGAGACACCTGCATTAACCTCGAACAACTTCCAGTATACAGACTAGGAAAATGCTAGAGGCACCAAATGCCACTGTTGACCACTAAAAAACTGCTGTCTGAGGCAGGTTATTGGCAGTCGTTAGCCAATAAAGATTGATAGTGTGTGTTGTTTTTCATCTTGACTTTTTAATGTATGCAACAAAGAAGTTTCGTCTTCAATAGCAAGATCATGAACAATTGAAGTTAATACTGCGTTAGGAGAATTTTATTTTAGGTCGCGATCACAATTATTCTTGTCTCCATATTATTGTTACCATCGTTTATAATTAGTGAATTTTCACCTCAAGGTTGGATTACTAGTACTATTACATTATTCTCATTGTATGCAGCGTGATGAGTATTAGACGCGTGATTTTTAAAGAGAAGTATCTAAACGTTTCTCGCCAATTGAAAGGTGTTGAAATAATCTTTGGGCATTCATTGCGAAGTTCATTCGAGTTTTGACAACTGAATTAGAGGCAAAGATGTTAAAACGTTTCCTTTCATGATTGTCATCCTCATCAAATCCTCGAAGGACCTCGCATGCGTGTCCATTGCTTTCAAGTGAACTCTTCCCTGTCTCTGTGAGCCATCATTCTGTCGTTTCGATCCGCGAGAGGGACAGTGATTTGGATTTCCAATCGAGCGTGTTCGTACTGTTTGTGGGAGCGTTGAATAGAAGCGCCTGACATTGTAACACTGTCTCACTCCCGACCGCTAATGATATAAATCGTCGTGGCATGTCAACTGCGAGATATTTGGTTTTATGCAACAGATTTCTTTGTTTCCGATTTCCCTTGTTTCAATATTATGAATCGTTCGATTAACGCGTTGCATTATCAATTTGGAAAAGTGTGGAAAATTTAATGAGTATGTTTGCATGTTTGCTCTCCGCTCAGAGGGAGCGGTCATGTAACCAGTATTAAACCTGTCATTGCCTCCTAATAGTCTGTATTCTCTTTCAATTTCATTTTTTCTGTTTCCTTCATACTGGTAGAGGGGAACTTGGGTATTGATCGAATAGAAAGGGCAAGTTTATCATATTGTTCCGATGTTATCTGATTATTCCTTTCGTCAATGATGCTTACTTTCTTACTACCACGGAAACCATTTATGAAATCAATTGTGCTTTTTTAATTTTGTAGTGCCTCTTCAACAATATATAATAATTATATTGATTTATTTCAGGAAGAGCGATTAAAAATTGCGTATACCCTTGTAAAGGACAGTAAGCAAGCAAAGAACTATCTCATTGTTTCCGATCCATGTAACGGCCGAGACGTGTAGCGAGTTGTATTCATGCGTCAAAGTCTTGCTGTTTGCCTACGTGTGTCAAAGTTTGCGGCAGTAATGCGAACTATTGTCTTTTGTTATTAATTTGTGGGGAGAAATTCTTATGATAGACATTTATTGTATGGAAGATTCTTTTAACAAATATTAACGCGTATTTCTTTCTCCCTTCGTAGTCTTATTTCACAGCCTAGCGGCCAAACCATCGAAATATGCCCCACTCGGACTCGGAAATTCCCGTCGCGTTGCCCCAAACTGAAGGATCTGGTAGCGGCTTCCACTGCGTACAGCCAATTAGCGCGCAGTTATGACGTTGACTTCGTGAGTGGCCTCAGCGATTGGCGGCGCGTTCCCCGTGGAGACACGTCCGCTAGCGAGAGCAGGGCCTCTTCCGGATGGCCAAACGCCATTTGCAGCTTCACCCATGCATTCGCCTCTGGCAATGGGACGTGCACTAACCCCTTGTGAATATTAGCGTGCGGATTCTGCGACACCCTTTCGTGTGACGATTGAGAGGTCGTGGTCCACAGCGGCTATTTCCTAAAGTTTGCGCAATGAATGGCTTGTCTTGCAGCCGCCGAGTTCCCTTGTTCATCGTTGCAGGAGCTCTCTGGTCAATGTTCCACAGGATTTAAATGTATATTGGTTTACAAACAAGAATCTCGAATTCCGTATACGATAAGTCGAAGAAAATCTGGCATGCTGTTACTGATTCCATATTACTCCTCTGTGCATGAATTTGAGAGGTATGAATATCGTGTTAGAAAAGTAAATCGTTTAAGATAAACAGAAAAGGAAGTCAAAAAGAAATTGTTTTATTATGAGGTAGTGGAATAAAATGATTCTGTAAAGTACGTCTATAACGTGGCACCGAATAAAAATTAGACTATTTTTAGAACAAAATTTACGTTTATCTGAGACTACAACCTTAGTTTTGAATGCAAATTTATATAATACTCTTACAAGCTTATGAATCACGCAAAACTTAGTTTTTAATGAAATATAATTTATGATTTCTTTCGATTTTATTGTGATATCTTGACAAACTTTTTTTTTTCAATATTTATCGAAGGTTTTTGCTCTCTAAATCCATATGAACATTACAAAGAGATATAGCTCTCTGCATTGAAAGCTTTTGTTTAGATGCGTTTGTCTCTTCCTTAAGCCAATCTCGGGCAGATTAGAATGAAAAGTGTGGATAGGTTCCGTAATTAATGGAATATGCAACAGTAAATTTCAACAGAAAAAAAAATTATTCGAGAGGACTTTAAATCCCTGGCGTGACAGGTACTATACAGTGGTTCGCGTTCTGAGGAGCATTATCAACTAGTAGGATAAAAGTAACTTCTGTTACCACGTATTTCGATAGGGTTCATTGAAATTGCTGTTTCAGTAATTTAATTTACATCACACCACCCGTGTTTCCAATTTCAGACGTACGATATTCTTCCTTTCAATTCCTGCGTAAATCCTTTATAATCCAGGGATATTGCTCCTTGTTTAAGAAGTTTTATATTATATAAATCAAAATTGAGTCATAAACAGAAGATGAGCTGCAAATATATTAAGATTGAATGATTTGGGACGTGTGAATTACGATTACTATAATGAATTATGATCACTATAATGGATAATATTAACCGTTGTTATAAGGATTCGGCAAGAGTGCACGCATTGAAAAATGTACGTTATTTTAATGTCAAATTGTACATGAAGTAGTGTTTTGTGGGATTAAGATTTGTTGTTAGTTTCAATAAATAATGTTGCATTATTTCAATAAGCTTAAAGAAGAAAATGAAACTCTTGAGTCTTGTTTGAATGGCTGATTATGGAGGAAGATAGAAAACATTTCAAGAGAAGACCACTTTTTTTTTCAAAAAGGACTCCGTAATACGTTAGACGAAGTAACTCAATCCAACAGCTGGTTGAATAAAACAGTGATCCGGGTTTACCTCGAGGGGAAAGACACGTTCGTGTGAAATGCAGAGAGAGAAGACACTGGACAGATGCCGGAGAAAATAAGATAATTGGGCTGGCTTTCCTGATTTAGGCTAATTAGGTGAAGTTAAACCTGCGAGGATCTAATGAAATAACTGTCTAGAAAGCAAATGAAAAATGCTCTTGGTTGTAAATGACCCCTGTCGTCGTACAAAAGAGAATTTTAAAGAGATTTTCCGTGCTGACTTAACTTCCGATCTAACACTACTCTAAACTACCCCAACCTTTCATGAGCCAAATTTTTTCAGGGATACAAAACAGTATTGCTTCATTTATGGTTTGCATGCTATTCGATCGCAACATTAAATTCCCTGAAGTTGAGCAAATGTTCCTGCAACCTGTGAAACAATCCCTTGTGGGGGAAAAATCAATCAGTATTATTAAGATAAGCAACAACAACATAAAGAAGAAAAGAAAAAGAGACCCACAAAAAATGCGAAAAGAAGAAAAAAGAAAAAAAACATGTTGGTGTACAAAAGAACTAATAAAAGGTTTGGTGAATGGTTATGTGATTTTGACGCATTTCCATGATTCTTGCAACCGAGTAGGAGCATCATAAACCCGCAGAGCGCGCAAGAATGAAGTGAAACTATTAGTTAACGAGCAGCAAGAGGCATCAATACCTGGTGCTACAAGTGTCTAGTATCTCAACCACTGCGTGGTAAACAAAACGACCTCGTGCTGATCCGTCTGAGTACATGCCCCAAATTTGTCAATTCACTGCGGAACTGAACATATGGTCTGTCAGTGGGTGTCATATGACCCCTTGGTCAACCCTCTCCCATTGCAATCCTTCCACCCACACTTAACAACAAATTGCTGCGTGAGTCATCTCACTCTCAACTACGATACATTTTTTTTATCATTAGTGAGTTACGCATAATGCAGGGAAACGTTTGTTGTGTTTGAAATAAGCGAAATACTTAGATAAAAAATGACACCAAACACAACTAAAAATTAGTTTATTTAATATTAAGTCACATAAATAGAATCATTGATTTTTTTTGTTACTGTAACGTTGTATCTCCCAGATTTAAGAGCTTTATTCAGGTTTGTATCATTTTCAAAGTAATATTTCTGCGATTTCAAATGTAACAAAAAGCGATTACCAGTTTATTATCATATTACCAGTTTACAGCAATGGAAAACAAATTATCCTGAACTAGAACCTCAGTGAAGTGTCTCACACGGTAATTACCAACTGTCAGTGTCCGAGCGGAAGAAGTCAAAAAAGGCGGAGGAAGCAGGTAGGCCGGGGGTCCACAAGCCAATCGCTGTTGTACGGACTATAGTAATTCGCTTTCATTCTCTTCATCTCTAGTGTTTCATGCCACTGTAAAAAAGAAGACGTATGTGTTCCGCAAAACTCAATTGATATCTAATTATGTAACAAGCTACACTTATGAACAAAGAACAAGTATTTACAGGGCAGCCGCGAAAGCTCAGAAAATAAGTTGTAATTATTTGATTCACTCTTGTGTTTGAAAACATGCAAATCCTTAAGCATTTAGCAAATGATGTCTGCATGATCATTTTGTTAAGTACTTTATTCTAGTCACGATTTTTTTACGAGTTTCATTTCTAATAGGTTTTCAGGTGTATTACTCAAATGTACTTTTACCATGTTAAAACATACTGATATTAATTATAAAATTTTAATTATATTATCTATAAAAGGATAATATAAATTATATAAAAATGTGAACAATTTATAACTATATATATCCATAATTTCGTTCATGAAAGTACAGACATACGCGCCTCAACTCATTATTTCCCACCCCTCCCCCATTCTACGTTCACGCCCTAAACCTTGAAGGTCTGCGCCCTTTAGGGACTCTCAGTCGAACCCTGTCCACCAACTTCTCTCTAACTCCAATACAAAGGAAAGTGGAGTATAAAGTTCGACGTGTAGAAAATAACCAGCAAGATAAATGAAATGAGAAGCCCTTTAAATTATTCGCTGCTATGTATCTCATTCCTCCGCAAAAAAACAGTTATTAATTACTAAACATTTCGGTAAGTTGGGAAGGTCTCACCCCAACATTTCTTAACTATTTGTAAACTTCTAAGATACTTTACGTAACCATGTGTATTATTTTAGCGGGAGATTATTGTTTTAAAGAAGCGATGAGGAAATAACGAACATTTTTCACTTTTTCATTAACAATTAAATATTCGCTTGGATAACCACTGCTATCACTGGCTTGGAAATATTATTGCAAAGGGCAAGTCACCATTCAAGGCAAAGATCTGGATGAATGAATGATGCGCTATCAGATTCACACATGCGTTCCTAGGCATGACTGCACGGTATGACGTGCAATATTAACACACCAAGCTACTAGGATCGCATGCTTAACCAAGTTTATAGTTTTCTTTCTAGTGTTTACAAAATCAACAGGAGAAGAAAAAGATCAAACGTGGGATACATTTGGAAAATATTCACAACTTCCGAAAATGTTTGATGAAAGGTTCCCAATCTGGTTCGTGTGCCACGTCCACTCACTGAACACTTCAACTCTTCATGGATTTCCAACTTGTTAATTCAGTGACGAGTGAGTGTACTCTTCTCCTAAGAGTACGCAGAGCTTGTGAAATCCAGTGAGTAATAAGGAAGACAAAACGAAGCGCCGGGGATCAGTTGCTAACCAGAGAAGTCGGAACAAGTTCTCTCATCTAAATTCATGAAAATCCGCGCTTTGTTGAAATTGGTAAAATGATAGATTGAGTAACTAACTTAAATTACGCATCAACTTTCCGAAGAGATTGCAGATTAAAATTGTCGAATTCTGGATTTGAAGGGGCTGGGAGAGTGAGTGCTCTCGAGAATGTACGCGCGCAAGCGCAGTCAGAAACCAAGAAAATGCGTGTATTGTATTAAACAGCTATTTCACTGCAAAATTTATGAACGAGTTTTTGATGCCGTTGGTCGACCTTTCCAATCTTTCAACTTTATAGTACATTTACCTGTCGATGGCAGTAATCCACCTGAAATCTAATAAAAATTGTCTACATGTTAGGTCGAAATAAATATTTCAGTTATTTTATTATTTTTACCTCCTTCTTGAAATTATACTTTGGCGCGCAAAACCATGACTCCAACCTATTTAACGTTGGTGAGCACTAAAGCCCAATTAAAGAATCGATTTTGTTACTCGAAAATTATCCTCACATGATTTGAAGTCGTGTGTGCATAAGCAAACACTTATCATACTCTGTGTTACTCCTCTTGACTTACTATAGTTGAACTGTAAACTATTACTCTCGAACAGTAATTTAAGTTAATTATACAAAATATAGCGCTACATGGCTCCGACCTAGGGGCGGGATCATTTGGGGGCAGCGATAAATGAATGCTGTTGTTATTACTTATTTTGAATCATGAATTATTTCCATAATTCAGATTTATTAGCAATATTTTCGGAATAATTTAAAGAATTGTTGACAATATTTATTTCTAAACAACTGTTCTTATATAATATACTAAATATAAAATTTTTGAATATTCTGTTGATATAACAAGTACCTAACTATTTTTAATTTCATTTTAAAGAGGGGTACATGTTATGATTTTGTGTAAGGGCACAGAAATGTTAATTTACCACTGACTTGGGGCCCTGTGATTGGAATTGACTGGATGATCTCTTGCTTAGCCGTCCATCAATTACATTACGCAAAATGAGGGGAGGGTATTTTTGATACCGCTACACTGCGTTACGGTGGGTAGAGGGATGTCAGCCTAGGTGTTACGTGCTGTTAAGTTTTATTGGATGTTTTTGTTACGTTCACCCCTTTGAATTTAAGAATTGAATACTATTTATCCCTTCAGCTCTAATCAAACACTCAATCACATGATTCATTTAATAAATTATGTATTCAATTGACTCCTCGCTTGGCAATAGATGCGCAACTCCTCAATAATTAAGTGAGATGGACCAGAATCGGCCGGGTAAGTCTAACTTTGAATCAATACCATTTTTGGTAAAAAGGAATTCAGGCTGAGTCAAACAGTTGATAAAGTAAATATGATTTAACGTTAATTTCTGAATAATACATGAAGTGAAATACAAATAGGAAAGTATTAATAGGGTGAGCGCACTGAAAGCGCACCCGCTCCGGAGAGAAGCCAGACACCCTAACTCTTGCACTCTGCTTCGCTGGCGGTGCTCGGGCTGATATTTCTTATCGCAATTTCTCTGAGCTCCCAATATGGCTCCTGGACGGTTATGAGCCAATCCCTTTTATTTTATTATTGGAATGAATAGCTGTTCAATTCCCATTGGTAGTTGCAAACGAGTGCAAGCCATCTGGCTCATATCCCGTGGAGGGCGCCCTTTGCTCGGGGCCGATCTGCGGTTTTCCTGTTTATTCGCTCTATGTTTTGTATAGTTATTTGTAGCACTGACATAATCATAATTATGACACACTTAGTGCTGGGCACGTTATATTAATTAAACAACAATTACAATACTTAAAATAGACTGATAGAATCAACTGGGATCGTAACATTTTAAATAGCGCTTTTAACATAAAAGTTAGGTACAAATCCGTGAACTCGTCGCTCAGTGACACCACAGAGTTATGAAGAACGAATTATTGTCAGTTTATCAAAATTTGTCATTTCATTTTCCGGAAAGCAACAAAAACTTTTCTTAACGGTGTGGAAAGTAGTGCTAACGTTACATTATTATGGAAGATGGGTGTTTCGAAATGATCGTGCAGGTAGCGGATTGAAAGCACCTGAGACGATCAGTCAACTCTTGAAAACAGGTGAGAGCAGCGCCTGCGCAGTTCTGCAGAATTGACATTCCCTCCTTGAAGATATAGTATATTCTTCAGTAACCAGTTGGCCTCCGCTGGGACAACTGTGAAATAACCCTCAGCTGATGCTCCCTCGCAAAGGGTAGCTTAAACGTACGCCACCAGGGCGCGCCAGTGACCAGTCAAAGTTATTCGTTCTCGAAGGAAATATTTCAGAATTCCTTTCACAGAGGGCGCATCTATCGCCCTTCGCAAACAGTCGAAGGACGATGGCATTCAATTGTTTCGAGGCTGTTTATTTTTTTTACGAGAAACGAGGAGAAGGCTGAAAAATACGTATTGTATCTTATAAAATTCGTTTTTTTGTCATTTTTCATATTGAAACTTTTATTAAAATTCACTCAATAAATAGTGTGAACATATTTCTTAATTTCAACTCATTATTGGCATAGCAATAAAAAACTTCACGACAATGAAAGCTTACTTTTTATAAGCTCCAATGAGATTAATTCTGCTTCAACAATAGGTGTATTTTTTATTGAAGTGATTTGCTTGCTATTCATTCTTGTTAAAAAAAACCTGCTCCAGGAGGCTGCCGTTGGTGCTGTGTCGACCTTTGCTGTCTTCTTGCAGATATTTTGTGTTTTGTGTTAAAGAAAGGGAATAAGAGGTATCATAACACGTGTGTCATGGAGGGAAGTTCTTAAAAATTGTGATAACTTTCGGTCAGGTAAAAATGGCGAATAACCGGGAATCGAACCCGAAACTTCCTGCTTTGATCGCAGGGTGTTAACCACTACACTATCCGTTTGCCTTCCCCAACTGTGCACCATTTCCACCCAGACCTAAACTCCGAAAGACCTGAAACACATCCCCATACAGGAGATAAGTGAACCAGGCGGCACACTATGCTGTGTGCACTTTATTACCGGTTTCACACGTACCAACGTGTTAAGGTTCGTTATGTACATATTTCTTCCGTGTACCCTACTCGTGGAGAAGATATGCGATCAAAGCAGGAGTCCCAAGTTCGATTCCCGGCTCGTCGCCATTTTCACCTGACCGAAAGTTATCACATATTTCCACGTGTAGGGTACACGGAAGAAATATGTACATCTTAAAAAATTGTTATTTTATGTGATGTAATTTATGGATGGTCCCATGCTTCTGGTGAGTAAATTTGTTTATTGTTCTTAAAGTGTCATATGCTGTTTATAACTGCATTTTGAGAATAAATTATATATGTCGAAAAAGAGAATGTATATATGTCGTATAAGAGAAAAAATAGAGTATTTCATTCAGTGATTTACGACCTTCTCCATCATTATCAAATATTTTTTAGGGATGAAGTGCTTCGATTGTTTTGAGCATCTCGCGCCGTCGATTCTGAACTCAAGGTAATCGAATAGTTGCACATCTTCTCTCTAATTACTCTCGTTCCATTTCTCCGTGGTGTATGTTCACAGTACTTTACACGTGGTATGGTTGGTAGTCATGCGGAACAATGTTATCGCAACCGCTTTGATCGCTCCGCAACCACACGTCGATAGATGCTGGGAGCGTGTGCACTCACAAAGATGATCTCTGAGACGCCATTCAGGGATTGCCAATCCCTGCGAGTAGCTTCGACCTGACCAGCACTATAGCAATGTACTTCCATAGTTACCACGCTGGTTGCCCCATACAAGCTCATGAACGTGGTCATTAGCTAAGTGATCCCTCACTGCTTTTCAGGCTTCCGAGACATAAAGGAATCCGCAGTTGCTTAGTCTTCAAGTGTCCAACCATCAATGGATTGGAGGGTTCATCTTTCTGTACCATTTTACCCCGATGGTTTATCTATTCAGGTGAATTCGAATTCTTATGTGTCTTTCCTAAAAAACATGCATGCGTTTCCTCTACCAAACTCCATGCGTTCTTGTTGGTGGGAAAAAGGAAGATTTCATTTCGACTGACAATGAGACAAAATTTAAGTTTGAAATTAATGAATATGGTGAAGAAAATCGGACTGGTACATTCCTTCAAGTCACTTTGCAACACGTTGATCTATATTGAACCACGGAAAGAGAAAATAGGAATTGTGTCTTTCCAAGTGTGATATGGCACACATCACTTCCTTACAGCGTCGCATTCTCTTGCAAAACACCCATCACCCCGGAACCGCCATCATCCGGGTGGTGTCTTGATTGCATTCTGCGATTACTCCATGATTTTGCAACTACACTTCTCTTCTATCCCATCCTCAAAACTGAGATAAGGTGTTTAGGAGCAGTATCCTAATTGTGTTAATTGCTAATTTCTACTTGATTTTATCAACTCTGCAGAAGCTCTTTCGTGATATTTTCTATAAATTTTCTTTAGATTGATTCATTTTTCTCGTCATATTCTCTGCACTCAGGATTGTGTCTAGAATCTGGTCGGTGTGAATCTTTCCTCACTCCTATGAAACATTGAGAAACATGCTTCGACTCGTTCTTCGGAGCATTTAAAATGTATTCCTGGTCCTCATTTTCCCATTTTATGTAAATACTACCAACCCTACGCATATACGGCTTTGTACGTGTGTTTTTGTTATGTTACACTTGAACTCTTCTGTAAACTTTAGAATAGTCAAAAATGACAAGTCTTCAAATATTTGTTTCACGTGATGCAACTCACGCCAGGTGCCGCGTCGGTCGAATGCATGCCTGGTCCTACTGAGGTAACATAAAGCAGCGACAGCGGTGGGACGCTGTTTGTAGAACTAAAACTTTTGTAAAATTTAAACTATTCGTCCAAATTTGACGATTTTAATACTGTTTTCATCTTCCTTAAATCCATAAAACGAAGAACCCATTGAATTTGATGAGGATTTATTTTAACCTTGTTGGATTATTCTTCTAAATTGAAGTATTTTAACACGTGTGTTTTTAAAATCATTTTTTAATAAATTAGGTTAACATTTGTAGATATACATATGCTGTCGCAGAAGTTTTCCTGGGACTCTTTGAGACAAACAATATTGCCATTCATTATTTTCACCTTTCTCTAACCGTTTAGGCAGCGTATACAAATATCTGTTCGAAGATTCTTTCCGAATTGATTCACCAATATCATTACCTATTATTTGTTTTTCCTAACGTAACAAATTATATACTAAAGCCTTTCCTGAGAACACAGCTATGAATTAAAAAAGAGAATCACGTAATTCGCAGGAGTGGTTCTCGAAGCATACGAACAGGGAAGCAGGTAGACAGGGTTTCTGCGTTCCGCGTTTGTTAATCAGAAATTTTTCAAAATTCATTTTAAAAACTCTAAATGGAATTTGAAAAAAAATAGCTTCGTAGTCTTCTTGGAACCTTTTTGTAGAAAGCGTGTGAAAAATTTCGAAGCTGTTGGCTCACTGCGGAACGTCATTGCGCAACACAGCGGCCACTGGACATACAGACGTACAGGCAAAC
Organism: Laupala kohalensis; assembly: GCA_002313205.1. NCBI lineage: Eukaryota > Metazoa > Arthropoda > Insecta > Orthoptera > Trigonidiidae > Laupala > Laupala kohalensis. The sequence goes on along the minus strand of NNCF01126342.1, from coordinate 406,663 downwards.
ACACACACAAACTATTCTTTTATACGTATGTATGTACAGATTCGTAGAACAGTTCCCATTTCTTTGTCCATACCTGCAATAATCTTTTTCTCGCATCCCTCTTTATGACACTAATTTAACTTGAAGAATTTAGTTCCACAGATATATACATTTTTTTTCTTTTAACGTCAATTCAATAGTCTAGCCATACTTTCAATGATTAGAACACCATCTGCAGACACCTTCCCACATGCTTAAACTACTCAAAGTGCGCTCAAGCGTTGCACGAGTTGTAATTTTTGGCATATTAAGTTGCCTTTTCCTTTCTTTTGGTCCCCCTATATTAGGCATTCTTGTTGATAGGACAATGGCAATTTTACATGCATTATCAGCAATTACTGTACAGTGTCTAGTAAACCTAAGGTTCTAATTCGACCCCAAAATATCTACGTGTTTTCCTAGGTATTAGACATCTCATAATATGTTCCTTGGAGCTACTCCTATTTGTGGCCAAAATACTTTCTGTTTATTCTATAGCCAATTGAAGGTATACTGATACTTAAAAATTTTTATACGATGTAGCGCGTCGTTTACAGTTATTTCTACAATTGATGATATCTTAGCTATTGCTATCACAGCAACAACATCTGTATACATCATCTGGCAAAGGTATTCGGAAAATGGCATCGTATGTTACATTCCAGAGTATCGGTCCGATCACAGAACCCTGTGACTCGCCTGCGCTTATGTTAGACTTGTTTGTTCCACTGCCTGCATCATAAAAGAGGTCTCATACGTGTAAAATATGAGTAATTTTCTATTAGCCTTAATAAATATTGTGGGATTCTTCGTACCTCCAAAACCTTAATAATGTTTCCCAGCGTGCCATATTGAATAACTTTTTATATCTAATGTCGTTATTGCCAAAAATTATCACTTATCACGTCCGATATCACGTATACTTTTAAATGTCCCTTTCTTAATCCTTGCTGTCAAGAAGAAAGACCTCCACTTAAATTTATGAGACATTCTAATTGTTGGAGAATTTATCTCTGAAGGGGTTTCCTTAGAGTATTTAAAAATTATAATGGCTTTATGATGAAGTTACTGTATGGAGTTTTGTTCCGTTAAGCCAAAACATTACATTTTGCCTTTTCCAAAAGTTCGGAAAAAATTATTCTATAAGACAAACAGCACGTATATTCAGCATATGTATTTGCAGCAACGGTTCAGAACATGGCTTTGCAAACGTAATAATTCTTTCATTTGAAATCCTTTGAAGGGCTGTTGCCTATTCCCGGTTTTAAACGTTTACATCCTAATTTTGTGTCCGCACATGATGTGAAGCAGGAAGCAAGACCTGCGCAAAACTTCGCCCTGGATGTGGCGTTCATTTGGCTTCGGCGAGAGATTGAGCGAGACGGAAACGAAATCAATCTGTGAAACCATGCAACGTCCAATCCATCACTATCGTGTTTCTCTCGCTTGTTTTTCATCCAGCTCACCAAATATGAAGGAGGTGGGGTAGAGGGTTTGACTACACTCGTTGCTTCCGAGGACATGACACCAAAGTCAATCTCATCGAATGTCGTCGAGTTTCCTAGAAGAAAGTGGGAATTTTTACGATCCTGATGTGATACCTTCTTCTCGATTCCTCATTTGATAGTATTTATTATACTTATTATTTATTTTCTAGAAATCCAATTTATTTTATTCAGTTTTATACTTTACATTCTCGAGGGGATAATCCGGAGTGTCGAATAGAACTAGTTGTATAAAAAACCAGTAAGAAAATGTAACACTAAGTCCAATCTGCTGAATCTTTATCTGATATATTTCACACTCTGAATCAGAGGCAAATCTTTGAGGTGAAAGCTGCTCAAACGGAGTCAAATCTCGCACTATTTAAGACCCTATGGATGCCATCAACCGAGATGGACCCGGAATGTATAAAATTGTCACGATCGCTGAATGTTGTTGCGTCAATTCTTGTGTCACGAGTTCGAGGAATACTAACAAAAATATAACAGGCAATGATAAGCATTTGACCTGTATATTATATCATCCCCAAATTATTTAAATTTAGAAGCAGATACAGAAAAATTATCAAATGTGTATGATTGCCGATTATATTTTTTTTAATATTTATTTAATACAATTATTTATTTTTATCGTCATGTAATTTCGTAATAATGAAGTTGTGAATATCAATTGTATTTAACAAAGAAGTGAATAAGAGTCAAAACGTTGTAAAAAAAGTAAAATAATATGTAATTGTCCACAAAAGGTCGATAAGTAGAATTTATGGAATACACTGTTCGACGTTAGTAGGTGATTAGAATTAATTGTTAACTGAATTTGGAATAAAATAAACTAAAATATTTGTTTTTCGAAACTTAAAGAGTATCTGGTACGGTGATAAATATTTGAGATATATAACACTTAGACTCATGAAATATTTAGTTTTATTTCGTAACAAGTGCACAAAGAATGCATTGATAACTGGTAAGTACGAATTTGTGCACGGGTTCGCATTTTTTGATTTATTTTCAAAAGCGAGAACTAATAAATTCTAATATTTAAAATGACGGGAGTTTTATTCATTTTTATCAAATGAACTTCATTGGTTTCTACAATGTCTCTCTTCTCCATAAGGACCATTCTCCTGTTGGGGAAGACCAAAATCCGATTTTTTTAAAAATCCACCACTCTTAATGAATGAGCGCATCTTGGGCACTTGGCTCTTAGCATGATTTTGAAAAAACAACTGTTCGCCAAAAAAGTAGTAACTAACCTGTGTTTTAACAGTGAACTGTCAACAACTAGTCTCCAGAATTGAGAACTTCTGAATTGAATTGATTTTGGTGCAGAATCCAGAACTTTCGTTGTCTGTAAGTCGGTTGATTACATTAGTGAACTATAGACTTCAACAAAAACGTTATAAAAGCAAATTTATAGGAGTCTACTACGAAATTGTGATAAGGATTCAACCTTGTCAGAATTCTCGGGAGAGCCACCACACACATGGGCCTATGCTGAACTGACTGAGCATTGCGTGTGTTATGCGTATGTATATGCGTGCGTAATAATCCAATTAAATATACTGACAATCTGTCCATTGTCTGTCGCATTAGAGAATAAAGCTGCATTCATCGAATCTGCATCGTATTGTTTACTTGATAAACGTTATATATAATTCAACGAAATTTTCATGTAGGATACTACATGTGCATCTCTTCTTCTGTTTTATGCTGCCTCGCAAGACGTATGAGTAAATGTGAATAACGTACACCAATAGACGATTACCTTGAATCATATTTTCTCTCGATAGATGGAAGGGTATTGGTCATTTGTTAATAATACTTTTTATATCGATGTTCCCAGAAATTCCTCAACATTAAAATTCAGCGTTCTCATACATCGATCAAATTGAACGGAATAAGATGAAAACATTCATAACATTTATTTATTTACATTTTCATTTGTTTTCGGGAATCATAGAAAATGTAAGATATTGAAGTGCATGCGTGTCTGTACGTTCTGTGTGTCATTACACCACTTCAGATTTGTCTGGCATATTTTATAGCAATCGTTGGATCAAAATTTTTTCTCCAACCTAACGTTTCACGTAGATAAGGAATAAGTGAGGCATATTATTTTGATGCATTTTCAAGATTTCTATCTGTAATATAGTAATAAGTTGTATTTGGAAAGAAATAGTAAAAATAGTACAGATATCTCAACGTAAGAATAGGTCTCGAGAGGGGAAATAGAATGGGGTCTCGCCCTTTGCTGACAGCGTAATCCCAAGGAAGTACAAAACCCTTAGATAAAAGTTCAAGAACACTATCCGAAATGGCAAGTAAGGGAACTGTACTGGTTACTGTTTTTGTGAAATGAACAATACCGCCAAGACCAAGGTGACCAGAGATAATGGCCAGACACGTTCTTAAGTTGAGTCATTTCTATACCAAGAATTCCTGCTCTGTCTTTGCAGAGCAATCGAAATTAAAATGTTGTAACTCAAATGTGTTATGAGATTTTAAGTGCATATGGAGGAAGCTAAGTAGCAAAAAATTGGGAAGACAAAGTAACTGACATTAGAGGGAGGATATTGGAACAGTTGCTATTAGAACAATAGTTAAAAGTTGAAAATAATTATGGAAAAGCTGCATTTTGTAGAGGGGAAAAGGAATCGCTTATAGATTTATATTAATAAAACGAAAACCACGTGATGATATTCAGTCGTGGCAGTTGGGAAAATGGATCACAAGCGATTTTGTCGGTATATTCTCCGATATAGGGGAGATAACAGAGCAGAATGACAAGGAAACTGCAAACAAGATACGTATAAAGGACTGGAACAAGTGCAAGAAAGAAGTAGAAAAAAGCAGAGACATTTATACATAAGGAAATAGCAGAAGGAATAACAAAAAAGATTGTTACATTACAACTTACTGACTGCAGCGCATACATGCAGTGCGAGACCACGCAAAGGGGTCTGTGGAAAAAGTTGGTGACAAAAGAATTAACAATTGCGAAGAGGGATAATTACAAGGCCCAACGCAAAATGAGAAGTACAAAGCGAAAGGAAGGAGACCCAACGGAAATGGTCGTGATATATAGAAGAGCTAAGTACTGACAAGGGAACTTTCAACCACCGCAAATCGAAAGTAGTCCTGTTTTTTAATACTGAAACATGTTGACTATAAGTATGTCCTGTCAAAATATTAATGACGATGGCACACTAGAAGGCACTGAAAAAAAAATTCGAAAACCGATAGATTCACTATGTGAGAGGGATACTGATGTGCTCTCACGGCACGCAGTGCGAAATTTTGGCAGCAGTCACTGACCTTTTACTACAACAACAGTTTCGGCCTGTAGTAGAAACGGATGACTTTCCTCATGATTGTTCAAAGCGCTATCTGAAAGTAGATGCCAAAAAAAATGGCAAACTTCTTGATTTCGTTCAGTGTCTTCCATTGTGGCATCGTCGCTTATATTTTGACAGGACATACTAATAGTTAATATTTCAGTAATAAAAATTCAGGACCACTTTCGATCTGCACTTGACGGAAGTTCCCAAGTATGAATAAAGAAAAATAAGAGATGTGAAGAGGAAACATTGGAGGGACTTCCTTGACGAGTCACCCTAAAAGATATACTAGGGAATCCCATGTGTTAATTTTATATGAGAAAATCAAGAAACAAATGGTATGATGTGGAGTAGAGAAACAAGGAAAAGACATGGGAAGAAATCGACCGGGAATTAATGGTAAGATTGTTTACCAGACGAAATGAATACAGAGAAAAGAAGTAGAAGGTTATTAGAAGACATGATGAAGATGACAGAGGGAGAATTGAATGATATAGAATAACATTTAAGTTCAGAAAAAATCAGGATATGACGCGATTACTCAGGAGATGATTAAGCGAACTTATGAATTGTATAAAACATATTTATTGGATTTGTACGACAAATGTGTTGAAGACGGGATTTTCCCTCGTAAATGGAAAATGGGAGTTCTCAAAATTTTTGTAAAGGGTGGCATAAGAAACTTGAAACAGCCAGGATCGTAGAGACCAATAACACTACTACCACTCTGGGAAAGATTTTAGATGAATGACAGAAAAGATAAATAAATATGTAGAAAAAATGGTTTGCAATGGAATGACGGTTTCCGTGAAGGTAGAAATGCGGTGGACGCAATACACGGTTTGGTAGGGGAAATATAAGGGACGACACGAACATATGGATTAGTCATGTACATACAAGACATATTCGCCAACGTAAGGTATAATGACGTACTAAGGACGGTAGAGAATATGAAAGTACCTTGCAAACTCGTGAATTAAGTGTGATCATTTTTGGAGGAGAGACATAGTGTGCTTTATGTGGAAGGGGGAAAAGAAAGTGGAACACGAAGGGAAGTTCACAAGGATCGAGTATTTCACCATTAATATGGAATATGAACATAACGTATTTAAGGATTTGGCACAGAAAAATATACAAATTATATAGTAGTCTAATGATATTTGTATCGTGGTGGCAGAGGGAAGCAGGTGAGGAATTGAGAAACAAGACAAGAGAGCGCTATTGTACGGTACGGATCTGTTGGAGAAAAATGGAATGTTGTTATCGAAATGGGAATAACTGGGCAAAGTGGTACCACAACAGTGGGAATGATTTTTGGTAAAAAACGAATAAAAAGGGAAGAGACCCACCCATATGGATATGAAATTACATGATCGTGTGCCTGCACGGAAATTATATTTACGTAACGCGTATAACTGAGATAACACGAAACGTCTCGAAATAATATTCATATAATTCCCAATTAATTCTTAATTCCCAATTAAGCAAATTGTGTTACGCATTCCGAATCTTAGTTAACGCAGTTAGTCCACGTATTTCCCGTTGCGTATATTTTGCAAACGTTTACTCCCATTTACGTTACGGCATTA